>CM039522.1:1105971-1150816 GCA_022433055.1 Begonia peltatifolia
CTCTCTCTCTCTCTCTCTCTCTCTCTCTCTCTCTCTCTCTCTCTCTCTCTCTCTGTTGTTTTTCTGCGAAAAGAAACGAAACAATAAGGTTTTTCAGAAAATCTTATTGTTTTAAATTTTTATTTATTTTATTTTATTATTTTTAATTTATTGAATTTAGTTAAATTCATTTAATGGTTTTTGGGTTTTCAATTTAAATCTTTCCCGAATAATTCCTTTCGATAAATTATGAACGCTCTTCTCCTGTGCATTTAATTTATTTGAAACGCATGAACGTCAATTTAAAATTTTAATTAAATTCCTTAATTTTTCCGTACAGGGATAATAAGTGACCAAAAATTCATACGTCGAAATTTTTTGAAAATTCGTGTATTGGGCTTTAAATTATAATTAAAAATTCACGAAATTTTATCTTTATTAAATTTTGATGGATTTTACAATGTTAATCTGAAAATTAGATTAAAACTAATCAAAACTAATTAATTTAAGTACTTATACTTGAGATGTTAGTAAGTATAGTTATTTTGCTAAAATGTGAAAAGAGAAGGTCAAATATGTCATTTTGGAGAGATAAAATGGGTAAATTGGTAATTCTAACCTATGAGCTTATCACTTTGTTGATTTAATCTTATAATGTGTTGGTAGGGTGAAAAAACTTTCAATTTTTGTGCTTGACTGAAGAGAATAGAGGAAAGTGAGAAAAAGGAAGAGATGAGAGGGAAAATGAAAAATTGCGAGAAGAGGGAGCGTTGGCCTTAAACCCCTTGAAGCAAATTGTTCATGACATCAAAAGAATTCCTTTGAGCTAAGAATCAAGCTTGGAAGTGAGAAAAGAAGAGACATCATGAGGTAAGAATTGTATTCTGTGTTTTCTAAACTATGGTGAAATTGCATGTTTAGGAGAAGAAATCAGTTATTTTACAACTGCATATTAGTAATCTTTAATGAATATTAGTTGGATTTGAATATATTGGTGATTAAAGATATGAATTTGGGATGTTTTATTGGTAGTTAAAGTTTGGTTTTAAAGTGGATTATAAGAATGAAATTGAAGTATTTTGATGATTAAAAGATTGGGGAAAAGTTAAATGATTGAATAAGATAATTACATCTAAGGTTATTTTGAAGTTTTGATGTTAGTTGAAGTCATGAAATTGAATTGTTTTAATGAATTGAATGTAGAAATCAAAATAGTGTTATAATGCATCAATATTGCATAATTAGAATCATTGATAAAATAAATGCTCCGAGTTGGTTGAAAATAGAGTAAAACGTATATGTGAGATTTATGTATCATGATTAAAGTTTTAAATGAGTTTAATATGGTGTAAAATGATATTGTGTTTAAATTGGTAGTAATGTTGAAGTTTGGTGTTCGATAGCGGGCTCTCAGTGCCCACGATAGGCCCCAATAGCAGTTTAAATTGAGAGAAAATATATGACATGCTTTCAGTACTAGTTTCCCGAGGTCTAGAGCGGACTCTTTGGGAGGAAATAGAGAGATAATGTTCTTTCGTAGATTTTTTGGGTTCCGAAGCAGACTACCCTAGAAGCACTTTAGTGCAAAAATTTGCCCAAATGAGGTCCTAACTAGAGAAGTGAGCTCCACTGGTTACAAATATGCCTTAAAAAGATTAAGTGTCATTTTCTCATGAGATTTGGCACATCATTAGAGTGCTTAGACAAAAATAAAGACACAAGTCATGCATCATACTATTTGTCATTTAACAAGATTTGCATGCTTACATATCATGCATTATCAGTATAAGTATGTATCCAATGTATGCATAGTGAAAATGCTCAAATCATACATATTGAATTATTTACATGTAGACTTTTACTATGGAGGATAATATTAGTAACATTTGAACTCAATAATTATCTTATTGATGATGAATTGTGAAACGTATATAAAGTTAGAAAATAGAAGGATGATTGTGAGTTTTCCTTGGATTTCACATATGATAGTTATTGATCATGCATATTAGCATTCATATATATGTTAATATGGATCATACGCATTGACATTCACATAATATGTTAATATTATATTTGATAAAAGTGAAACAATTTAATTAAAATTGTGCATGACATGTTGTGATTCACTTACCATAACATGAGTGTCCAACCTTGTATTTATTCATTTATCATGGCACAAGTAATGTGTGTGAGAGATGCATTGCGTACTCATTACATATAATTGAGTATAGATTGGGAAATCGGTGAGTTCAGACATCTAGGCAATGATTTATATATCATGTGTCTAGACATATTCATGTATTCCTACATATAGAGAAATATGGTAAACATGATTGAGAATATACATTAATAAGAAATGTCTAGTGAGTCCTGTAAAGATTATTGAGTTAGACATTAATTAGAAATGTCTAAAAAATTTTGTAAAAAGTATGAGTTTAGCATTTATAGAATATGTCTAAACAGTTTTTGTAAACACAAACCATAAAATGAACGTGTAAAATGGAATTAAACATTAAGTAGAATATCTAGATAGTTTTATGAAGTATAAACTTTGGTTAAACATAAATCATGGAATCATGGGGTATTCATATTACTTCTAATTATATTTAGAGATGAAGGTAGAGTACATGAAATAAGATGCGAAGAAAATGGGTAATGAAAATCAATGGAAATGAAATACATGATTATGTTGTGAAGTGGGATTGAGTTGCAAAGTAAGTTTGTTCATGGAGTTAAGAGGTGCATGAAAATGAGTTAAACTAGGATTATCTAAATCATATTTGTAATCATTCACATGAATGCATAATACCTTTCTCACATAACGTAGTAAAATATTAATAAGAACTGTTAAAAAATTACGTGATGTGTGATTCTGAGCGTTGATCAATATTAAAGTGATGGTTGTGAAGATTAATCATGTACAGTTTTAGTACTGTTGTGATTGCAGTTTACTTTGTTGAATCCTTAAATTAAGATTCTTGATGAGTTTCATAAAGTTTGTTTCCTCTAAATGTTTCAGAAACAGTTGGTGGCAGCTCACGAGATAAAGAAAAAGACAAGATAAATTAATCAACTAAGCACAACATAAGCCTAGTGGCATATTTTAGGTTTTTATTTTCTTGTATTTCAGTTTTAATTTGGCCCATATATAAACAAATGAATAAAGTCATATATGTAACCCAATTCGTATGTATAATTGATGATTGTTTTTAGTTAATTATACTGATGATTGTATATTCCTACCTTGGGGGCGAGGGCATGACAGGAGGTGGAGCTAAAAGTAAGGAGATTGTTTTATGGTATTGAATTGATCTTTTTGTTATTCTTATTTATGGATGGATAAGGAATTTGAGACAATTAATTTCTATTAAAAATTCAATTACCTAATCTTAATAAATTAGAGCATTTAATTGTTAAATTTTATAAATAAAATATATGGATGGTACAATAAGATTATTTATATTATCCCAATTAAAATATAAAATTTAATGTTTAGTATTTAAGGATGTTACATTTATCTTATTATTTATTCATTTTAACGTGACATTCATTAATTGATACAATATAAATAGTTTATCAATTAATGAAATTAATGAATGATGTACTAAATTAACGAGCATAATGTCACAATATAAGAATTTAAAAATAAAATAAAAGATAAACATAGTTTTATTAAGAAGTAATATATGATTTGATTCAGGGTTTCTTTCACTTTAATCTTCTTAGTTTTAATTATCTTGTAAAAATCTACGTAGTTTGAGTTTAATTTTAAGTTGTCTTTCGGTCCATCTCCGTCGTTAAATCCAAAGAGAAGCGCAATGTTGTTGAAATAAAATTTTTATTTCACTTTATTTTTTTTGTAAGAAAATCTATTTTTTTTTTTTTTTTGAAATGCTCTATTTTTTCTCTTCTCCTTCTCGTACTTCCTTTTTTATAGTTATATGAAGCATTGTATAACCTTGTTTGCTTGTAGCTTTCATTTTCAGTTTAATTAAGTTAAAGTGGCAAAAGGAGGACATTGCCTTTGGTCTTCAAAGATAATTCATTGAGAAAGCACAAAAGATAAAGACTAGAACAACTATAAGTAAAGGAATCATTGACCCATTGTATGAATATAGCAAATGTAAACTTCAATAAATTGTTTCTTATTCACTGTGTTTTAGAGGGGAGTTGGAAGATGCGGCTTTTTTATATGGTATGATGTTCCAACGGGCGTGCAAGAGAAGAGTTTGTTAATCGTCTACAATCTAAAGTTGAGCATTTAGAAGCCGCTAATGAAAAGTTCACAAAACAATATCGAACTTATTTTTGTTTATTGTGCATTGTCACATCATTTCTTTACTAGACTTTTATACAATTATGGTTATTATACTATGTGAACATTGCTTATTTGAGAACAAATTGGGACAATTGTGCTAACAATGACATTTTATGAAACGTGTGTCTAACATATTGCCTGGCTAAATCATGCATCATTGTTGGTACATATGAGTAATCCTTGTTTGCACACACCCCCTTGGCCATGAGTAAAAGAGAATCTTTACATTAACAAAGATATACTGAAAAATTGTGAGGAAATCACTACCAAATCATCTAGCAATAATTCAACTAATGTAAGAATAAAAGTACTTCAAAGCATCGAAGTAAAACATTGTTACAAAGCATAACACAATTTGATAGAGTATACAAAAGCAAATGAAATACAAAACAAAACTAAATCTACAGTTAGGCATTAGATGGAGTATTAGTGAACTTCCAAAAATATTTTCACACTTCAACATCAACGCCTACCACCTTCAAAAGATGATCCTCGAAAAGACAACAATATAAATACTTAGTCATTACATAAGTACACGATCATGACTAAAAGGATTGTAAAATATAGACATACTCGTGTTCCAACATCAATGAACGCTTCATCTTTCTCTTCCTCCTCTTCTTCTTATTCCTCTTGTTATTATGCTCGTGCTGGCACTCTAAATTTGTGTAACACGTATAGTTGAAGCAACAACTGCATCAATCTTGGAAGTACTATCTCCTTTACATGTTTGAGTATTGTGACCACAACTATGACATTTACTACATGTCATCACTTTATTTTTCATGGTCACTACGGTGCGACTATGTGGCTCATCTGTGTCATTGACCCTTTTTTCTTTGGCCTACTTGGACAACGCTTAAATGCTGGCGGCTTAATTGGATCCATATTCATCTCAGGCTATATCTCAAGGCCAATTAGAGTACATTTTCAGATAAGTTTTCGTGGTAATATAGATGCACTAATTATTTCACTTTCTTCCTCATATATAGTAAACATAAAATAATATGCACACATGGCATCCCTACGAGTTCCCATGAAGAACAACTGCATGTTTGTTTACTCAAGTCAACAATATATTGCTTGTTAGAATCACTTACCTCAAAAAGCTCCCCTACTGTAGGTATTGGAGACCAATTTCATGCACCATTCGTCAATTTACCAAGATTTTTATTTATTCTGGAGGCATATTGTTCTCTATATAATCAATGATAATTAGAGGAGGTGAACCAAGAGGTAGGGATGGAAATCGACCAGCCAAATGAAAGGGGAGAGATAGAGGGAGAGAGAGAGTTGTGCAGGTAACAAAGTCAACCATTTTATAATGGCAAGGAGTGATTTTTTCATGGCTAAAGGTTGAAATCAATTTTGTTTTTAAAAAAGGGTTTGAGGTGACAACTAGAAATGATTTAAATATCATAGTTTAAATTTCACTCTACTCTAATATTTATAGGATGAAATCGGTTCAAGTTGAAAGTAAACGTAACAGAACAAATAATTTAAGTTTAGTTCGGTTCAATTTCAATTTTTGAGAAAACAAGTTTAGAACTGAATTGAGTAAAATTCAAGTTTTCGTTTCCGTTTATACTTCATTTTTTTCAAAAATTGGTTGGAGAAGAATTGAAATCGATACGTTAGATATGTTTTTAATTTTAAATTTAGAGATTACAAAAAAAATCAATTGAACAAAACTAACACAAACGAGCCTCCGACAACTATCGACCTAGGACAAAATTGAGTCCAAACTTGCTCAAACTGAATACAATTCGAAATAAATATTGTTATGTTTATTCTCTTAAAAAACATGCTGACGTGTCAAATAATTATTAGTATAATTAATGTAATAAATTGTTAAAAGTAATTTATAACATCTATTGTACTTAGTTATACCAATAATTATTTGACACGTCAGTAAATTTTAAATAGAGATTTTTAAGAGAATAACTCTAGCATTATTCATACGAAAAATCTATAACTGAAACCGAACTAGAACTAAACCGACAATAAAAATCGATTTGAGTTTTAATTTGTTTTCAAAACCTAATTTAGTTTTACTTTGGTTTCAAAATTTGATCACTTTGATTTCCGGTTTCAAAAAATTTGAAATCAATTCGTTTTCGTTGGCTGAACCGAACCCAAAGCTGAAGGAAAAGCAGCCACATCGGTTCTACGAGGACATGACGTATGCCGACGGATAAATAATTCATATCAAACCAACGATGCAGTCTGCAAAGTGGGTTATTTTCTTACCCGCGAGACGGGAGAGCTATCTTCGAAGCCCTAAATACTATCTCCGTCTCCAGGCGATCAACTAGCTACCAGATTTTCTACACGCTCGGAGGAGAGAGCGATGGATGAAGAGGAGCATGAGGTTTATGGCGGAGAGATCCCGGTGGATGGAGAAATGGAGGACCACGCAGACGTTGATATGTCTGCCGCCGATGAGGATGCGGTCAAGGTTACTGTACTTCTCTTTTTTACGTCTCATTTAAAAGAGTGCGATAGAAATCTATCATTTCATCATTAATTAGTGTGCTGCATATTGAGGTGCTAACATGTGTTATCATAGCAATTTCCTTGCTCAGAGTTCTGCACCCATCTCTGACGAATCACGGAAAGAACGCCAAAGGATGGAGAATTATTAAGTTAACTTTTTCAATAAACAAAATCTTGGTGCTCTTCTTTTTCATTATGTCTTCGTAGCAATTTCCTTGCTCAAAGTTGTGCACTTATCTCTGATGAATAGAGGAAAGAACGCCATAGAATAGGGAATTCCTGATCTCCTTATCATCTTCATTGGATGATTGGGGTAAATAATGTGAGCTTCCCAGGACTTATACTTGTATATTATTATAGATCATCCTCAATACAGACCCAACTTCAATATATGGAGATGTTCGATGATCATGGAAATCAATGTGAGAAACAAACTCTCGTTTGTTGCTGATTCTATTCCATATTTTTCTCCTTTTGAAAATAACTTTTGGCTATTAGTTTAGATATACTAGAATGATCACTTCACTAATTCTCAGTTCTATTGGTTGAGAAATTACCGATAGGGTACCAATCTTGATTCCACATCTTTCTCCTTTTGAGAATTTTTTTTGACTATTAGTTTAGATGTAATAGCATGATCTACTCTATTGGCACGATGCTGGGGCAGTATAAAGACTGGGTTTGTGGCTTGACTTTTTTGGGTTGCGGTGCCCCATGACTTTTTTGGCTGAAACTGGCCCTGTGATGGTGATGCCATGTGAATTTACTTTCCTGGCTTTGCGACGTGCTTCTATGGCTGCAATGCTGATGTATCTATCTAAAATCAAATACCCTTTCATTTTTACCTGGTCACGGACACAAATAAATAGATCTAAAACACCAAAAATCAAAGAATGTGCATTAAATTGTGTATGGAAGGGTGATTATTAATCTATCTTTAGTAGATTTATCCCACTTTCAAACATAATTTTTTGCTTGCCTTCGAGCAAAATCAAGAAAAATTTGTGTACAGTCAACAACCAATTATTAAACTCCCTCTTGCTCATTCTTAATGTAAGGTCAAACTTTTTGCTCCACTACAAACCCATGCTGTTGAAATTTTTTTTTCCTTGCGTCGAGTGTACATTACATAAATTTATCACAATTTACACAACCTATAATTACTATAATGGACCCATATATTTTCTTTTCACTAATCTCCCCACTAATATAAACCATTTAACTTCCTTAGGACTTCCCTCAGGTTATAGTTTTAAGCTGGGTGAAGGTGCATTGAGTTCAGATATATTATTTGGACACCTTTTAACACAATGTACATATTAGGACTTCTATGAGCTTATTTCATACTCTTGAAGTATTATTCTCTCTCTCTCTTTCACCTTTTTCTCACCTTTTTTTTAAAAAAAAATTTGATATGCAGTGGAGTTCCTCCCATGTTTCTTCTCGTGTAATATTGTTTCCGGGCATTGAGTATCCAAATTTGCACTCAATATGCGTAAAATACATTTTTAGTTGCCTCTTCAGGGGAGTTCTTCTGTATAACCTTTTGTCATAAAGATATGTTTTTACTTATTAAGTATCTAAAAGACTCAATCAATTGAAAGTGAAGTAAAGAACTCTCAAAACTAACTCTCCCAAACGATGTGAGATTACATGCTCTCACTGATATAGGTTAGACCCTAACACTTGGGCTCTCCTTTCATTCACATAACGGCCTATCACAATCTCTATCTCTTAAGGGCTTGGTGTCCCGGTCAGGTACATTTATGGTTGAGTTTTAACATTGACACTATTTGTAATGTTTTTAATTGTCCTAGAAAAGAATTGTGCGCTTTGTGTTGAATCTTATACGGCTTTATTTTTTGGACTAATCCAAAACACGTATTAAATTAAATGAAGAACGCTTTTTGTTAACAGTGTACACTCTCTCAAACGATGTGAAATATACACACCTACTGTTATGGGTTGGGTATTGATATTTGGACTCTTCTTGTCTTCACATGACATACTATCACAATACTGATTCTTCTCTTATCCTAGAGGTGGTGATGGTGATGAGGAATGTGGTCCTTGTGGTGATATAGTGTAATATTTTTGTATGCTGTGGAGTACCGATGGTTGTGAAAATGGCTGGTTGGACTGTCCAAGTTGAGTGTTCACCATACATTTCTTGTTGTATTCTACTTGATAGGAGCATAATTGATGCAAGTCTCCTAATGGCTGGCTAATGTGTGTATAATAATTTTCAAAGGATGATAATCGATCTCAATGAACATCTACCTTTCAAATATATTCCTATTTACATGTGTATAGGGTAATCCTTATAATATTCTAATTTATAACCTACCTTGTCTCCGGATCTCTTTATAAATCAACAATTAAAGGCCGCCGCAGCGGCCAAGGCAGGTTGGTCGTGTGATGAGCTGGATTAGTTAGTTAGGTTAGATATTTTTTCATTTTCTAATTGTTCTTTTTCCTGTTTATTGATTCTAGTTTTCAGCACATATATAAATGCTATTTTTGTACTGTGAAGTTAACAGATTCAATAAGCAAATCTTCAAATTTTCTTGTTTTCAAATATTCAGTTGCTTGTGTGTGGTTTTGTTTGTGAAAATGCTGCAGGAGCTGGATGAGATGAAGAAACGTTTGAAGGAGATGGAAGAAGAAGCAGCTGCTCTCCGAGAAATGCAAGCCAAGGTTGAAAAAGAAATGGGTGGCATTCAAGGTGAGGTTTTTAATTCGTTTCTTTAGTTTCTTGATCTTCCTTTTTCTTATTTACGTATTGAGGTTGATTGGGCCAGAAAATTTTATTCGTTGAGAGAAGTTCCTGTCTGCTGCGTTGTTCTGATATTCTTGTTTTTCACTTTGAATTTTTATTGAGCATTATCACACCGGGATAAACTTCTTTTATCGTAATTTAGTGTTAGCAGGTTTTAGCTTCATGGCAATGATAATCTGAAAGCATTAAAATCAATGAAAAATATACCATAATCAGCAACAATTATTAAATTTATTTTCATATTTTGGTTATACGGTAATCCTGGAATAGGAAACTAGAACATAACAATAAAGTAAAAAAAAAAAAAAAAACTAATGTGATGTTCAGCATTCTAACTTAATAATCGCAAAATAAAGAGAAAGAGAAAGAAAACATTAAGTTGGCATGGTACTGAAGGTAAATAAAGAAAAAGGGATGGGACTTCTTTTATCTTAGGTTAGTGATAACATGCTTTATCATCATGGGCATAATATTATGGTTCTGACGAGTCTTAATTGAGTGATAATTTGTCGTATCATTTTCTTTACCTTTATTTTTGTATGTTTATTCAGTTTCCTATTTAAGCTTATATTGTTATGTGTTTCTTTAAACTGAGCCTGCAGATCCTGCTGCTGCTGCTAGTCAAGTAGTCAAGGAGGAGGCCGATGCAAGATCTGTCTTTGTTGGAAATGTGAGTATCTAACGACACTATTTGATTACTTTCTTAGCTCTATCATTTATTTATCTCAATAAACCACATGATGTGTTTCTTAGTTTCTTTTTCCGTACCCATAAGTATAATTTCATTTTTTATTTATGATTTGTTACTTTCTGAGAACACCTGTCTTTTTCAACGTCTATCATTATACCTTTTCAAATTCCATTGGCTTATTCTGTATGTCCACTGAGACGAGCTACAATATTACTTCTGCTGATTAAATTTGTAGCCATGCTAATGATTTGGATATCCTTTTTTTTTTTTTAACTGCGCAGATGGGGAAAAGAATGGGAAATGATTTGGAAGCATGTGGTAGCCATAGATAGTTGAGATGTATTTATAAGATGAAGGATATATAACTACCCGATGACTATAATTATGTGTTCATTATTAAACGTTTATTTGCTTCAGAGACTTAGTCTTTAGTCAAAATGTTAATGCAACATCGTATTACCTAGTGCGGCCTGATAAGTTGAATGTTGGAGGCGTTGGCACTGATTTGATTTTAAAGGAGTTTGGTAACCTATTTCCTGCAGTGTCATATAATCCAACCTTATTGTAAATATGATATGGTAGATAGAATATATAGACGTACTAATTTTTTGTTTTATGTTGGTGCATAGTCTTAATGGCCAACAGTAATTATTTTATTCGGAAAAAAACATTTGCTGCAAACATTGGGGTAGTTCTTTTACCCTTGAAGAGTTAGGACATGAATTGTTCAACCGTCATCAGTCTTCATCTGCAAATCATAGCATACTAATTTTTTTGGGGTTTATTCCACTTGAATGGAAGTATGTTTTTTTTTTCTGGTCATTAGTTAGTTTAATATTGAGTTTTGAGCTTAAAGTCGACTTGGCGAACTTCCGTAGTTGAGTCTAATTTCAGGTTTTAGTTGATGTTAAGTTTTGGTCTTCTTATGTGATAATATTGCTAGTATTTCTGTTGTAGGCTCTAAAGGGAACCTCTTCTTAGAGGTCTATGTTTTTGAAAATTTATAGTCATGGTTTGACTTTTGCATCCCGTTATCATCGCAGGGTCATCCTTTTCTCTTGAAGTTCTCCATAGTTTTACCTGAGGTTGTTACAAAATGTATGACTGTGGGCCAAAGTTCTTATGTCGAGTTATGCTTGTGTAGAAATTATAGTTTCCTGTATGTTAGAAATGAATTTTGAAGAAAAAAAGTATTGAAAGAGATTTCTGAAAAAGGAAAAAGGTGAAGGAAAAGAAAAAGAGAATGATAAAAAGTGTTAAGAGGAAAAACAGAAAAAGAAAGAAAGAAAAAAGAAAAGAAAAAAAATAGAAATAGAAAAAAAGAAGTATGCACTCTTTGAAAAAAATAAATTGATGCGAGGCATTTGGCTCTAAGAAGTGGAGTGTAGATGTTTTGATTTATGTTGCTGGAAGGCATTCCTTGGGGAGGCCAGATTGGATGGTAGTCTGGTTAAAGATGCTTCAACTTCGGTGGTGGATGGTGTCACATCTGTGGAAGCGCAACACAGGTAATTGGCATGCAATCCTACTTGCAAAGCCTTGTCGCCACTGAATGGTGGTCATTTCTCGACTCAAAAAGAGTGCCATTTAACTGACTTGCAGAGGGTGTGCAATTTCTTTCTTGTGACATTAATCTTGTCAGTCATTATTGACTGCAAGTAAAACTGATGCTAATTTATGATGTTTTAACTTAAGAAAGAGTTTTTCTTATGACCATTTATGAATAAATAGGAGAATCACAAATTTTTGAAGTGAATAATAGCTTAGGGTGGATCATATGCTTATGAACTTCGAATGTCTGGTGGTTTTGATTGTCTTTTGACTGAGCTGATATTTGGAGTTGACTGTTTTGTGCAAATGATCTGTTTATGATGCAAGAGTGACCCAAATTAAGTTAGTTAGTGATTCAATTTGCTAGACTGTTCTTTTCTTTTAGCAATTATCGGAATGTACAGGACCTGCGGATGTTTATGTATGATGTTTTTTGGCATCATAGTTATATTTCATTGGCATATGTGTTTATTTTTATGAGCTTCATAACTTAAATGATCTGTTCGTTGTTCAGTCATATTCTTAGGTATCAATTTACTATATTCTGCTTTTCTGTAAATTGAAATAAATTCTAAAACTGGGATATGGAATATTTATCAGGTTGATTATGCATGCACTCCTGAGGAAGTGCAAGAGCATTTTCAATCATGTGGAACAGTCAACAGGGTGACGATTCTTACTGATAAATTTGGTCAACCTAAGGGTTTCGCTTATGTCGAGTTTGTTGAAACTGAAGCTGTTCAGGAAGCATTAGGTCTGAATGAATCTGAATTACATGGACGGCAACTGAAGGTATGTTAAGTAGAAGCACAAAAATTTAAACCACAAAGATAAATAAAAAGGCTATGAAGATGACAAAGAAAAGAAGAATTGAGAAAGTATAGAAAATACGAGAAAGAGGAACAAATTTTGATGATTATGTTTAAATTGTGTTGGAATTCTATCGTATAGATATAATGTGAACATAATCATGCATAAATCCTAATAGTTTCTTCTAAAGACTGTTTTATCCAAATGACTTGACAGAATAGAAAACGTCTTTGATAGATGTATGTTTGTCCAGTCGATAGTATGATAGTATTAGCATAAAATTTATAATGTCATGTTCTATTTTCAGGTTTTACCGAAGAGGACTAATGTTCCGGGAATGAAGCAGTACCGACCTGGACGTTACAATCCTATGGGCTTTAGGTTTAGGAGGCCATACGTACCTTCATATTTCTATTCGCCTTATGGCTTCGGGTATGTTTCATAATTATTTTGAAAGGTTAGAAAGTGTTTTTGTTTGGAAAAAACAAAGTCATCCTCAAATAACAGCTTATAGAATTACCTGTAGAGTGATTTTATATTTATGAAAAAGATAATTGCAAGATCTTTGACATTTAACTCCTATTTTTCGAATTCTATGGCAGTAAGGTTCCTCGTTTCCGAAGACCATCTCGATACACGCCCTATGGTTAGAAGCTCTCTACTATATTTTATTCCAGTACCAAAAAAACGGTTAGATTATGATCTTTAATTGCTATTGTCTTATATATTGAATGACTCTGGAGAAACAACTTCATATTTCTTAATTACCCGAGTTTTAGACGTTGACTTATCTAATTTGTGATTCTTGATGATTTGAAAAATGAACTGCATTTTATTTTTATTTCTTTTTCATTTTGAATGCTGTTTTAAATTATTGGGTTTATGTTGCAAAGAATCCACTGTTCTTGTCTATTAACGTAATCAACTGAGCAAATGTCTGAATTCTTTGGAGCTCACCTCCAAAAGTATTAAGCCTTGGGGTTATGATCACTTGATTAGAAAGGGTTTTAGTTAGACACCCATCGAATCACCACCGTTGATTGATTTTCTTGATCTTGTTAACAGGGCCTAACATTTTTTTAGGGAGAGGAGAGACTGTCCCTTTCATTTGTCAAAGTTGTATCAGAGAAATAGAAACTCACTTCGCTTTCTTTACTGACAGTTCAAAAGATCAATCTTTACTCAAACTAAACCATCTTTCCTTTATTATATCTCAAGCTCTTACTTAAAATTTGCTCTTTTAACTTTTGTTAGTCATTGTGGTTCATCTTTACTGGTAATTTTTCAACGGGTAATAACCAAATTATAAAGTTCTTTTAAACACCTCTTAATTTAACAAGTTAATCCTTAAACTATTCAAAACTTAACAAAAAAAAATCTTGCAACCCACGATTTTCTAAAAGGTGGGGCTGGTATCATTTCACACCTAAAATGGCTACGGTGGTTTTGATTTATCGAGCGTTTGTTTTGCCACGTAGGAAATGGTGGGTTGATGTGGGGGTGGAGACTACCCCTTAAATGTATGGTGCATTTAAAATAGGGGTTCGTATCTGGAATCAGACTCCCGTCTTGTATAAATTAATTTTTAAAAAATAACAAATATATTAGATTTATTTGAAAAATTTATCACATGTTTATAATGTTGTAGGAAGATAATCTTGAAATTTTTATAATTTTTTAATACTTGTACAATTTATTGTAGTTTTAATTATTTATTTTATAAAATAGAAATAAAATAATTATAATAAATCATATAAGTGCACGAAAATTTCAAATTATCTTTTCATGACGTGGTTAATATGTGATAAAATTTTCAAGCAAATTTAATATCGTTTGATATTTTTTTAAAATATCACTCGTTTATTATTCAATTTATAAATTAATTTTAAAAAAATATCAAACGATATTCGTAATTTTCTAACATTTATATGATTTATTATAATTATTTTACGTCGATTTTATAAATTAGAGGTGCATTCGACTTTGAAAACTGTAGACGATGAGTTTCGAACACCGGTCAATTCGGATGATAATGAGGGGTATTTTAAAAAAATATCAAACGATATTGGATTTACTTAAAAATTTTGTCACATATTTACTACATCATAGAAAGATAATTTAGAAATTTTCGTGATTTTTAATATTTATATGATTTATTGTAAATATTTACGTCTATTTTATAAAATAATTAACTAAAATTATAAAAAATCGTACAAGTATTAGAAAATTATGAAAATTTTAATATTATCTTCTTATGACGTGGTGAACATGTCAAGTAAATTTAATATCGTTTTATATTTTTTTAAATTAATTTATACAAAAAAAATAACAAAAAACAGGCAATAACCAAAAGTGGTGGCCCGATTAAATTGACCCTCAATTTTAAACGGAAAATGAAAACATCCTTCCGTTTTGAGAAATTGAGGATACAACAAGATTTAGTTTGTTAGATTTGATAGTTTGAGATTTAAATCGGTAGATTTAATACTTGAGGAAGTGTTTTAAAAAAATTTCATAATTTGGGGTTTCAAGTGGTTCACTTTTTTCAATTCCCTGTCCTTATTTTTATACCTCTCTGTCTCTACATTAACAAACAATGGTTGAATCTTAACTGAGAGAAGATCTAAGATTCCATATGAATGGGCAGGGTGTTTTTTTTAGAAAGGGGGCTGACGTGGGTCTCAGTAAGCCATTGGATCAGATGTCAAAACTGAGCGAGAATTAAGATGAATACACCATTAAAGCCAACTCCTGCTTTGCAACTCTTAGCTTTGGAACATATTAAATGGCCACTCTCGTCGAGACGCCGAAACCAAATCCAGTTTGACAAACTCTTTTGAAGTTTATCTGGTATCATTCCCCATGACTCCCCATCTTTATGACACATACATGCTTTGTTTGAATCCATTAGAGAGAGAGAGAGAGGGGTAGAGAGAGAAACTGGAGGGTACCAGGCTGACACTCAACTCTCCCCCAATGTTAATGCATATAAATAGGAAGAAAGATTTGACAAAAAATAGCAATTGTCAATTAGATTAGCAGAGGGGGGGTATTTACTTACTATTCATAGCTTCCACTAGTTTCACTCTGTGGGTAAAAAAAAACTTAGACATCACGAGCAGATCGTAAAATCAATCACAGTCAAACTCAAACCCCACACTCTGAATTGTGTAGACTGACACAAATGTGAGGCAGATATCCTCATTCAATGCCCTTTTTCAACATTTTAATCAAAAAGTTAACCCTAATTATGAACAATTTCAACCATAATGTTTCAGAGATGGAGTTATTGATAGGCAGCGCATCAAGCAAAGCAGTAGAGTAGTAGGTAAAAGGGTGTCCTTTCCAACTGATGTGGATTCTCCTAATTTGTTTCTCACCCATTGAATTGTTCCTTTCTCTATTCTGAGCCCTTCTGCACATTTCTCAGAGTGCCGTCCCCTCCTCTCGATTTACCTCCCCACCCCTGCCCATTTACTTGTTTTTCACTCCAAACCCACTTCCATTTTCTCTCTCTAGACCTATGTTTTGGTCGCGTCGTCTAGATTCAGGAAGATTTAGAAAGACCGTGACTCTATAGGGTCTTTAATTATTTTCAATATTGTTGACTCTCTCTCTCTCTCTCTAGAATCATGGTTACTTGTGGATTGAGGAAGATGATGGAAGACTGTGTAATGGGATGAAAAGCTGGCGTTTTCTCATCATCTTCATAATGAATTCTGTTAGCATGTTTATTCTTTGCGCTTTTTCTATACTCATTATGGCTCTGCAAGTCCTCTCTCTCCGACCTTCTTCCCCCTCTCAACCTCCATTTTCGCCCCGAGTAAGCTCTCTCTCTCTCTCTCTCTAGACATGGTTTCTGGGTTTCATCTGTTCGAGGGACTCCGTAGATTTTCTGTAATTTAGGGTGTAATTTTGCAGGAGGCATTGTCCGAGGCGAAGACTCGGCTGGGGTCGACGCCGCCGAGTTGCCACAACAAGTGCAACGGCTGCCACCCGTGCATGGCTAGCCAAGTGCCGAGCATGCCCATGTCGGAGTATTCGAGCCGGATTAAACCCACCGGGGTATTCGACCCGTACCCATCGGAAAACAGGTACTCCAATTACAAGCCATTGGGCTGGAAATGTCGGTGCGGGAACCACTTTTTTAATCCCTAAAAACAATAAATTGATTGAAACTATCCTATTGGCCAACAATGTTGTGTACAGTTTAATATAATATAATTCCCGATCTTTTTAATAAATACACCATTTATCATATAATAATTTTTATTTTATTTTATTTTTTAGTAAATTTAACAAAAAAATGTCACGCATCATTATTATAAATGGACACTTCCAAAAATCATCTTATTAACTTAGTCATCGAACTCTACAACACTAAATTGATTGATGAAACTTGGATGAGACAGTTAAAATTACAAGACTTAAATTATTTATTTGTATTTATATTCTGCATGACAATTGTGGAAATGAATATATTTTTTAATACCATATATTTTTGGGAGACAAAAACTATTGCCAACATTTAAATGGTATTATATAGTCCGTCCCAATAATGCAAAAGAATGTTCGAATGTGTGGGGTTTAACACATGCAATCTGGAGGGCGCGCAAACTCACGTTACCTAAGACAGATATAAAAAAGTTCTCTTTTTTATTTGGTATAATACGTTTTGAATTAACTCTTATAATAATATTAATTTAATTCAAAGCAGATAATATTGTACAACTAATGAACTCACTTGTATATTCTATGTTCGCGGGTCGTAAAAATAGAAAGTTGCATCGTCATTTTTTGTTTTTCTGGTTTTCCGGTTCTCAACTTTGGGCTTGGGATTGGGCTTGGGATTCGGATTCGGATTGGGTCTTTTGGATGGGCGGGGCTTGCTTTTAATTTCGCGGTGAAATAGAAAGGGATCGACGCTTGAGGTGAATAACGGTCGCCAAATCCGTTATACTAACACAGAAGAACCACAGGATTTAAGCTCTGAAGCTCGGCTATGGCGAGCTTCACGACGATGCTCTCTCCCCCTAATCTCTCCTCTTCATACTCCTTTTTTCTTTCTCCTCCTCTTCTCCCGAAATCCGCCTTCTGTTGCCGGATTTCTGCAAAATCTCGCTCTTCCAAACATTTTTCACTCCGGGTCGCAGCATCTCTGCAAGCTCTTATATTTGACTGTGACGGTGTGATCCTGGAGTCTGAGCACTTGCACCGGGAAGCATATAATGATGCTTTTACTTATTTTGATGTTCGTTGCCCGGATTCCTCTCTCCAGCCTCTCAATTGGGCCGCCGACTTCTACGACGAGTTCCAGAATCGCGTCGGCGGAGGCAAACCTAAAATGCGATGGTTTGGCTGTTTCTAGCTCTTGATGTTTTTACATAGTTCTCTCTTAGATTTTTTTTTTTTTTTTTTGATCGAAAAGGTACTTCAAGGAGCACGGATGGCCTTCGTCGACCATCCTGGAGAAAGCTCCGGAAACGGACGAAGAACGAGTGAAGTTGATTGACACTCTCCAGGTTTCCGCTTTCCATGTTTAGGATTATGTTAATTTACTCCATTTTGCCAGATTTTTCAAACTGCTTTTGACGCACCGCTGAACTTCTAATATCATTTGCGCCTGCTAGTTTCTATCTGAAAAACATAATGATGTGGTAATTCATTTGCATGGAAGCGGATTGTCTTTAAATTACCTATTGGTTCATAAGCTGTACTTTTCCTGTCTTTCATTACGTGATAAACAAATCATGTTTCAACTTCAACTGTGTTTGTAGGACTGGAAAACTGGAAGATATAAAGAAATAATCAAATCTGGAACGGTAACTTTAGGATCGTTTATTGTTCATTTTTCTCAGCATGTAAAAATGGTATAACGCAGATTGTATTGACCAGGTGAAGGCTAGACCTGGTGTATTAAGATTAATGGATGAAGCAAAGTCTGCTGTAAGATAAGATGTGCTATTTCTTTTCATGATTTAATTTTTACCAATTGATGGAGGATTAGTTTGGTTCTTTTCATGATTTATTCCTTCTAGCCATGTTTTCATTTTGCCATCTTTTTAATCATAAATTCAGAATATATTTTGAAATTAGGGGGTATGACCAATGGACACTATAAACCTTTTTTTGTTAACAAATACACAATGAACTTTTGGTGGTGAACAAATTGGACCATGTTGTTAGAAAGTTCGTTAAATTAGCCATGTGAACTCATTGTGTGGTCCTAGAATATATTTTACGGTTTATTTTGTTCAAAACAAATTTTATGGTATTTTGTCCATACCCCTAATTTAAGGGTCTGTTTTTGTACTTTGTTAATTTTTTTGGTAATCCATAATTCAATACTCGTGTGCCCCATGGTTAAGAACTGTTTAGTAATTATTCAAGGAATTTCCTTTTTCCCTTACTTTTGTAGGGCAGGAAACTTGCTGTTTGCTCTGCAGCAACTAAAAGCTCTGTTATACTTTGTCTTGAAAACCTCATAGGACTTGTAAGAGCTCTCTACATTTTGGTTGTGATTAGTAGCTAGCTATAGTTCTGACTTTCTTTTTCATATTTCTATTTGAGTGATTTATGTTGTTTCTCTGATTATAGGAACGCTTTCAAAATCTTGATTGCTTTCTTGCTGGTAAGAGTAGTTGATGTATTTAGAAAGTGATATTTTCATATTCACTGTAATATACTGTGAAGGGAATAGATAAGGTCTTGATCGTTTATCTCTTAGATCTTCAGATGTGGATTGGGACCTGCTCAAGTGAGAAATGTCCAGTATCTATGATAACTTAGTTTTAGAGGCACATTCTGCCTCATAACTCTTCACTCTGTCCCTCTGTTTTCAATGAATTGATTCTATCTTAGATGTTGTAATCATATATTTTAAACATTTCACAAATTTTCCTATTAACCTAGACCCTTAAGTTGGTGAAATTTTTCAACAATATTTTTGTTCATTTTTCACTTGTAGGTGATGATGTAAAAGAAAAGAAACCTGATCCGTCAATTTATCTGACAGCTGCTAAGGTGAGTGGTAGAGTTATGCTTTCCATTCTAAGACGTGGTTTGTTCACATAGCAACACCCATTAGCAAACTTGACAAACTGATTTCTGCGGTATAGATTCTAGAAGTGCCAGAGAAGGATTGTTTGGTGGTAGAGGATAGTGTCATCGGGCTGCAGGTATGTTCTTTTTTATCATGTAATGTGTTTAAATTATAATTATAGGGTTCCAATAATGAGCAAATAGCTTCTTCTACTATATTTAGTCTCATTGTATATCATTGGCTAAATCTTTAACTGTTAGTTTCAAATTTAATTGTTTGAGTTAAATGAACTAATAGTATAATATTTAATGATTTTTTAGGTTCATTACTCTAAATTATTTGATTTGATATCAACAGCTTACGTTTAGCAAAGGATAAACGAGGATAGGAAAAAATAAAGATCTAATCTTCGTCCTGTACAATCATGGTTAGCACAATTGTTAACTTGGGAATAATATATATTGATCAGAGGTTTTAAACAAATCGAATCTGTTGATATGTACAACTTACAAATTTTTCTGCCATTCCTATTCAAAGGTCTCTATTCCATATGATAATGTTAAATAAGAAAGCTAAACTCCACTGAACTCCATAGGCTGCTACAAGTGCTGGAATGCCATGTGTTATCACTTACACGTCCTCAACAGCTGATCAGGTAAGGCTGTCCTCTGAAAAGAAAGGAATTGAACTATGGTACATTTTAATAACATTGCGGTCTATTTGGCATATTTTATTCATTGTGGTAAATAAAATGTTGGTCAAAATATTGCTGTCAATTTTACGTAATGTCACTGTGTCACAAAAAAGTGTGAAAATTGAATTTGTTCGCAAAATAGATGCTGACAAGAGTCAGAAAATAGGGAGAAGAGATTTTGCTAAGAAATTGTATTCATACTTCAAAAACTTTTTACAAAAGAATGAGTATTTATATACTGCTAATTCTAACAAATCTATCCACCTGCCACCTATAATGGAATTGCATTTGCTGCAATTCTCATGTGAGCAATACATCTACCAACAACTAGTTTTTTTAATTTTCCTGAGATGCAGGATTTTAAGGATGCAGTAGCAATCTATCCGGACTTGAGTGAAATAAGGTAATGTAGCCCCTTAGTTTAAAAATAATGGATTTTCTTATTTTCAAAATCATGTTTCTGAAATGTTAGTAACTAATAATTGCAGCTTGAAGGACTTCGATTTGCTGCTTTCAAACGTCTTTGCTGCCAAATAGAGAAAAGTCAGTGCAATCTGTGCAAGGTGCGCAGTCAGTGCAGCTTATAAATACAAAGACTAGTCTCGTTTTCTCATTGCTATGATCATAGTCACTTTGTTCGCACGCAACAAAAATTTGCCTAAAAATAAGGTACAGGTATAATTCTTAAACAATTTTTTCAACTTCTGATCAAATTATCTTTGATATAAATCCATTTTGTAAAACTGGTCAGTGTTAAGAACATTAATTCTCTAATCTATAATCTCTATTTTCTTATCTTTAATCTCAAAACTTTTACTCAAGTGGTTAAGAGGAATGTATTACTCACTTGAATCCGTAGTATCTGTTAGAAGAACAATCATCTGTTTTTATCCTCTATGATAATAGGACATCAAAGGTAATACAATATACCAATTGACCTAGAGACTATAGCCTTAAAATATATAAATACCAGGTATTAGGATATGTTTCTGATTCAGTTAATCGTCGAATTAAACCTATATTTTTTATTTCTGCGGTGTTCGAACGGTGTTCGAACTCTATTCTTAAAACTTAATTGATCACTTAGACTTATGTTTGTGATATTGATAATATGTAACTAATTAATATATATTAGCTTATTGGTCGTTAAATAATATCCAATAACTATAAATGCGCGAAACAGCCTTAGCTAGTACAGTATTTTACTCTTCTATTCAACATGACTCATCATGTCAAGGCAATGAAGATCCAGCGTGAGAATCCGAACTATATCAATGGAGATACACAACTTCACATCGCTTGTATTGCGAAAAATACTAATGCAAGTATGCATGTCGTAAAAGTAATAAATACGTAAATACGAGTCGATCTTACGAGAACTAGTTTTGTAATTTATTAAACAAAATTAATTATAATTTAATTTGAATAACAAAATTTTGATTATTTTTATTTAAAATAAAGCAATACAACAAATTAAATAATATAAATATTAAATAAAGTTGTAAAAATTAATATGAAAAAATTCTAGAGTTTACGATTTTACCTAAATTAATCACATTTAATATTCTCAATTCAATTCATTAATATCTATTCATATGTGTTGATAATAATTTCACTAATGTATTTATCAATCTATGTCAAGTAATAACAAATTTATTTAATTAATGAATTATTACTTTTTGATTTCTACCCTAAGAATTAATTGCATATAATAGGAATGAGAAATCAAAGCACCACATAAATGTCCTTGTTATCTATAGTCTAAGATTTTTTTCATGGTAAATTATTCATTGAATGATGATTTATCTACTCTCGGTATCAAAATAAAGATCCGAACATGCTATTATTGATCGGGCGATCGTAAGTATTAATAATAGAATAAATTACTCAACACAATAACAAAACATAAAATTAATAATTTAAAAAAAAATACTAAACATTCTCAATTTGGCTACATCGTAGCTCTAGAAAAAGGAATTTAGTTCATGATAAAGTAAATGAAACAAATAAAATAAATAAAGATGTTCATAATTGAGAAGAGAATAAGAAAAAAAAAAGGTTGTCAATCCGAATACTCCTTTCCCGATGTTCTTGCTCTGTTCTGGCATCCGCCATTTTCAGCACTAGACGGCTCTACAGCTATCTACTCAACCCTGGTTTTATAACTTAGTTCTGAATTAGGTATTAGGGTATACTAAATCAATGGTTGATATTAAAACAACGATCAACAATTGATATCAAAATTAAAATTTTTTTTTTTTTTACTCAGCGACAGCCGTTCTGATTCGTCTTCTCAATTTGTCTAATGATTCATCTAATTTTCTTCCTTGATATTCTAACCTGCTATATTTCCTTTTTGTCTGCACATTTACACTAAAAACATCAAATTCTCTCAAACACTTGAGAAAAATTTATCGAATCAAGTATAAAAGAGTACAAATAAGTGTGTAAAATATACACTTATCACACCCCCAAGTTTGAATGATAGTTTTTCATCAAGCAAACAAAATTAAATACAGCTATCACGAAAGATTTCAATCTCAATCCATTTAACAATATAAAACAAACTATGACAATGCAATTTGAATCAAAATTAATGGCAATTGTCTCAGCTTGAAAAACTCATACTAAAGTCACCAAAATTAACACTTTGCAAAAGAAATAACTTATATTAGTGCATTGACAATTGGTTACTTAGAAATACTTGTGTGTGTATTCATTCTTTTTGCCTCTAACTGTTGGTTCAATTAATGTAGTTACGGGGAAGGAATGCATTCACACCTCACTTGGGATCACTCTATTCACTTTAATCGTTCAACGATCTTGCCCACCATCTAACTAGTAGCAAATATCAATTAAATAAAACAAGAGTCAATAGGTCTTAAAAAGCTTGTAATGATAGGTAGGACTAGAGGGTATGAATTTTATGGATACAATCGATTATTTAGAGCACAACTCATCCCTCTTTATTTTCACTTACTCAATATTTTCTTCTAATCACTCACTTCTTTATTGAACTCACTAAAATTTTTTTTTAATCACTCACCCTCCAAACTTATCTCTTTCACCCTTCTACTCAAGTTAACTCCTTTGTAATCATTATAAAATTAATTCAATCATAAACATAAAAAGATGTAGAATAAAATCTGAAATTAAAGATAAACTTTCCACACGATTTTTTTTTTATCACTTTTGATAGTGACAAGCTTTTGCTTTTTTTTTTTTTTTTTTTGTTTTTACAAATTGACAAGTAATGAAAATACACTAAAAAGAAACAAATAACAAAAGAGTTTCTATTAAACATCATCACTACCTTCTTCTATTCTCCTCTAAATATATCAATAAAATTCAATGCTCATTAAATAGGGTAGGAAAATATATGTATCTGGGTTGAAATAGATGGCAATTGAACGATAAATATTAGGCTCAAAAGGTAACTACAAGATGTCATTAAATGATACAACAAGGTTGTCCAAAAAAGCTCAAACAGTCTAATGATGGCCTAAGTCATTCTCTTATCTCAAAAATTTTAATTCGCATTCGTGGATGTTAAGCAAAACCATGAAGGATTTTTATCTCACTAACAGTCGTTAAATTTGTCTGGAGTTTCACTCCCTTACAGTGTTTCTCTCGTTCACTACGTTACAGTGTTTGAACTTCACTAAATGTAAACTACATGTGGATGAAACCAACAGCTAAAGTCAAACAAGAATGAAAACGTATGCATGATTTTGAGTTTTACTCTGTAAGCTCAAGTCAATGCTAAATACTACAAGTTATTTTTTACTTAGAGTTTTTCTAGTAGATAAAGCATAAATTTATTCAAAATTTCAGTAATAGACACCTCGACTAAGATTTTAGATTGCAAAACCATACAAAAACAAGCCAAAATCAACCCCCCAAACTTAAAATAAACATTGTTATCAATTAATAAAATAAAAAATAAGGAAAAAAGTAGCGTATCTCATGATGTGTTGGGCCTATTGCCATCAACATCCTCCTGCGGTGGGTCATATGGTTTAAGTACTCACTCATGGAAGATGGGAAAAGGTGGGTTGGAGTATCAAATGTCGTCGAAGCGGTGGATTGGTCGGCATCGCTCTTCTTCTTTCTCTATTTCATTTATCTTTTTTTTTTTTACTGTAACTTAAACATTAAACACATTAAACATACCAAAATAATAAATAATAAAAACTAATATTACTATGCAAAATGACTAAAATAAAATGAATGAGTTATCTATTACCAAGTGTTTGTTTTAACGTTATGAGGTTGATGTCTGACAAACCTTATGAGTTTGGTTTAAAGTGAGTGACAGATGTGTAACTCTCAATAATATCACTATAATACGGTTTTATTATATGACCGTTTACCAACTTATCAATCTCAAAAAGCTTTTCGTCTGGAAAATCATCCTCAATTGGCTTATCGCTATTTGGCACATGAGCTTGAATCTCTATACGTGAGAGATGATCTTCCTCTATTAAATTTTTATAAACACATAATGCATAACGAAGGTGCAAAGGTAAAGACTAAAGCTCACGGTCAGACGGACTCTTAATTGTGGTAGAACCAGTGGTGACGACTCTCCCAAACTTTCAAAGTACTTCTTCCCATTAGGCTCAAGAGAGTTGCGTGATTGAAGTGAAACTTCCCCTATTACGGTGTCAAGGAGTTCCACCCGAAATACGTTATCACTAGCTTTTGGGTACTTCATTGATTTAAACACATTAAGTGTCACTTCTTCATCTTGCACTCGCAATTTAAGCTTACCTTTTTTTAACATCAATTAATGCATCTTCTATCGCTAAGAATGGTTTGTCTAAAATAATAGGGATATCATGATATTCTTCCACATCAAAGACCACGAAATCAGCGGAAAAAATAAACTTGTCAATTTTGACAAGAACATCCTCAATAACTCCACGCGGATGTTTGATAGAACGATCAGTCATTTGTAGAATCACTCTCGTGTACTTTGCTTCACCAAGACTAAACTTCTGAAATATAGATAGTGACATTAAGTTTATACTAGCCCTCAAATCACACAATGCTCGCTCGAAAATAGACTCCTCTATGGCACATGGAACGGTGAAACTTCCCGGATCTTTCAATTTTTATGGAAGTTTTTGTTGAATAATAGCGGTATATTCCTCGGTCAACGCGATTGTTCTGCCTTCTTCGATCGTACGCTTATGAGACAAAATATCTAAGAACTTGGCGTATCTAGGCATTTGCTCGGCAAATGGAATGTTGATGTGTAGTTGTTTGAATACTTCTAAAAATTTTTCAAACTATCTTTTGTCTTGACGCTCTTTAGACGTTGAGGATAAGAGATTTGTGGGGTTTCCTCTGTTAGGCTGTTGGGCTGCAGTTTTAATTGGAGGTGAGAACAATGGGTATTTATTATCATGTTTTTCTACCTTCTTAGTTTCTTGACCTGAATTATTAATCATTGCACCACTCCTAAAAGTGATTGCATTGCATTGATCTTTTGGGTTTACTTCCGTAGAACTAGGCAATGCTCTTTAAGGTTGTCCATTGAGTAAATTAGCGATTTGACACACTTGTGTCTCCAAACTTCGGATTTGAGCTGATTGATTTTGCAAAGTAGTTCGAATCTCTGCCATGAATTTATTAGTATGATCACCCATTTTAGCGATTATTTCATCAAAATTGGGCTTCTTCTTTTGGAATGGTTGAGCTTGTTGGGAAGTTTACGGCATTGTTAGGATTCTTCTATGAGAGGTTCGGGTGATTATTGCGTGCTGCTGTGTAGTAATTGTTCGATTTTTGAAAATTCAGTCTATTGTAATTTCCAATGAAATGAGCTTGCTCGAAAGAATTATGTGTCATTTGATTCTTTTCTTGGCATTCCTCATTTGCATGCAGTCCTTGACACCATTGGCATGCACCTATTGGAGAGTAGATTGAATTGACCGGCGTTTGATTATTCTACAGTTGCTTGGTCAGTGATACAATTTGAACAGTCAGCACTTTTACTGCGTCCATCTCAAGAGTGTTCAGTTGCTTTTTCAGAATATGCTGCTCAACTGGACATTGGTCGTTATTTAGTGCTAACTCTTACAATAGAATAAATGCTTCTACTTTGGTCTTTTGGAGGAGTGAACCACCGGCGGCTACATTGACCAGAGTATTCGTGGAAGCTGTAAACCGATGAAGAATGTTTGTATTTGTATCCAACGTGGCAAACCATGTTGAGGGCATTTTCGTAATAATTCTTTAAAACGGGCCCAAGATTCGTATAACGTCTTGCCGTCGAATTGGATGAAATTCACAATTTCATTACAGTACTTAGCAGTCTTTTCAAAGGGGAAGAATTTGGATAAAAATTTATGACATAATTCAACCTATGTTGTTATGGAATCAGCTGACAACGAATTTAATTAACTTTTTGCTCTATCCCTTAACGAGAATGAAAATAAACACAACATAATAGAATTGTCTGAAATATTATGAAACTTAAAAGTGTCATATACCTCTACAAAGTTGGCAATGTGATCGTTCGAATCCTCAGATGGTAGACCGTTAAATTGTGATTGCTAAATCATATGTACGATTCTCAGTTTGATCTCAAAGTTGTTGCCCATAATTATCGGCTTACGAATGGCAAAATGGACAGATGACATCATATAATCTAATAATGTCTGTGTCTCAATTCCTTCGATCAATTAGGGAGTCATGGTAGTTTCTCTTGTTTCTTTTTGATTTCTACAACATCTACATTCAATTTCTAGATCGATTGTAAGTAGATTGGTTGTACCGTGTTTTTGCATACACTAAAGAAAATAAAAAATAAATAAAATAAAAATAAAATAAACAAGTTAAATGATTAAATTCAAATATAATTTAGAAATATTTAATTTAATAATAGCAAACAAATATTCTCCAGCAACGACGCTAAAAATTTGTTACAAAAAATGCTAACGCAAGTGTACGTGTCGCAAAAATAATAAAGTGCGTAAATACGAGTCGATCCCATGAGAACTAGTTTTGCAATTTATTAAATAAAATTAATTTCAATTTAATTTGAATAACAAGATTTTGATATTTTTTATTTAAAATAAAACAACACAAAAAATTAATTAAATTAAATAAAGTTATAGAAATTAATATGAGAAAACTCTACGGTTTACGATTTTACCTAAATTAATCACATTTAGTATTTTTAATTCAATTTATTAATATATATTATTATGTGTTAATGGCAATTTCACTATTGTATTTATCAATCTATCTCGAGTAATGACAAACTTATTCAATTAACGGATTATTAATTTTCAGTTTTTAACTCTAATAATTAATTGAATACATTATGAATGAAAAATCAAAGCACCACATAAAGGCCTAGCTATCTCTAGTGTAAGATTTTTTTTATGGTAAATTATTCATTGCACGATTATTTATTTCATCTCGATCTCAAAATAATCCTACATCCTGCAATCGTAAGTATTAAGAGTAGAATAAATTACTCAACGCAATAACAAAACAGAAAATTAATAACTTAAATTAAAGAAAACATTAAACGTTTTCAATTCGGCTACATCGTAACCCTAGAAAAAAGAGTTTAGTTCATGCTAAAGCAACGAAAACAAATAAAATAAATAAAGATGTTCATAATTGAGAAGAAAATGAGAAAGAAAAACTATAGTTGTCAATATGAATTCTCTTTTCTCGATGCTCTCGCTACGTTCCTATTTTCGTCGTTTTCAGCCCTAGATGATTCGTAAGCTATCCACTCAAAGCTGCCTCTACCCCTAGTTTTAAAAGTAAAAGATACATTATTTATAAGTAGAATTATCCTACTTACTAATATAATGCGTTTTTGGTAACTTCAATAATAAATTCTTGCGATATTCGGTTCAAAGCAAACAATGTTATACTTGGAGCACTTGAGGACTCGACACAATTAGTCTAAGCATTTGTACGTAATTTCTTAATGTTAAAAGACTTTAATAATTGATGGTCAAAAAATAGTGGATTATCATGTGTAACAATAGTTGAAGTGTCAATAAATAATTACTAAAAAAAATGTGAGGCATGTTTTAGATATGCCAAGAGTATTATAATTTTTGTGTTATTTAATAATATTTTCATGTAAAAAAGAAGTTTAGATTTGTCATAACTTCCAAGCCTGCATACATTGACCAATAACGTTGAAATCCCCCAAAAATTACTTCCATGAAAATGTAAAAAAAATATGAAAATTAAATTTCAATGGGGCTTTCATATTATTAGACAACAATTAAATCTATGTACCTTTGAATGCTTAAAATAATATCAGCCTTTCTTGTCGGAAAACACATGCGGCCAGCCCGCGGGCCGACTCAATACCACATTGCGAGCGAGCAGGACATACATGTTTATACAGTTGTTAAATGAGCGGACTAAGTTGACTCGTCATTGTAGTTGGCTCGACTTGAATTTTCTTTTACGGGGTAGTTAGGCTCGGTTTGTTTAACTCGTTAGACTCGGTGAGTTAAAATTTTTTATAATTGGCTCGTTTCGGTTCTGTTGTCTTGGTTATCTTTTCTATTTGCAAGTGTTTGACAATTAAATAGATGTCAATATAGATAGTGTGTATATAATTAATAATGATACAAGAGTCAAAATATTGGTGTGATATTTTTTTATTGTATTTCAAATATTTTTTTTTTTCTAAATCTCATTTCATGTATTAATAAAATAATTTTATTAAATAAATGATTAACTATGATATTTTAATATTATAATAACAAATAATTATTATAATTTTAATAACTAAATTTTTTTAAAAATATATATTATATCTATATAAATTAAAAATATTTATATATTTTTAATTCGTTAAGGTCAAATCTTTAAGGCAATTCGGCTCGACTTAGCTCGTTTAATATTGGCTCGCGAGTTAGCCCATGTTAAAAAGTTTTTTGGTCGGTCTCGACTCATTAACCTCGATTAGTTAAATCATTAGACTCGACGAGCTAGATTTTTTTGGGGTTAACCCAATTTGCTGACTTCTTTGTTATTTTTTTATGTTTACATTAAAATTAAAAAATAAAATATATATTATTCTTAAACTTGGGGAAGAAAAGAAAAAAGTTCACAATTTTCTTTAGGTAAATAACGTTTAAATTTTTGGAGGTTAGCAATTAAATACGTGTTAACAAATAATTATACTTCTGTAATCCACTTTTAACCAAGTAGAAACAACTTTGATAAAACAATTTTGATAATTTTGCAGATTCTAAACGTTCTTACTTATTTATTATTCAAAATTGTCAAAACCCGTTCTATCAAAAATTGTTCTTTGAAATTCGTATAAAAAAAATTACGTGATAAAAACATAATTTTGAAAAAATAAAATAAAATTATTTTTCTTGGATTAAAACCAAAATTATGTATGAACTTCCATATGAAGGCCAAGGTACCTTTTTCTTTTGACAAACGACCTTGCCAACCTGATAACTGTATCAATAAAAACAAGCAACTTAAATCTCATGTCGTTTGTTGGGCCGTCGGTTTTAACAATGCGACCAACAATTATTATCGTAAAACAATAATACTATCTAAGTTATTTTTCGAATATGATTGAAACATCACATGAAGCATGTATGTACTCAAGAATCGTCAAACTAACTAATCTAACAAACGTGAAGATCTCAATTTAGTTCTTTATCAAAACAAGGGGCAGAGCAAAACGACTAACATTATATAGTTCAATTCACCCAAAAAATAGATGTTGAAAAAAAAAATACTCTTCTCAGACCTTTTTATCTCCTCTAAACCACCTCCTATAGCTTAATGTATACTAAAATGCTGCAAAACCTATAAAATGATATATTTTCTATGCCAACAATCCCATGACACTTGCTCCTTTGAACAGCCTATTTCACTTTAACTAGTGCGGATTTTGATGCACAAAAGTTGATTATGAATGATTGGCATACCTAGCAGAAAATGCAGCCCAAGACTATCTCCTACTGTTAGCAGTCTTGGTCTTGCTCAAATCAGCGAGTTCCTCGATCAGCTTCCTCTCATCATTGCTTAATCTTTTTGGAATTTCAACCTGCACTCTAACCAGCTGATCACCCCTGAGATTGTTTTTATTTAGATAAGGAACTCCTTTCTTTGACATTACTAAAGTTGTCCCTGGTTGGGTCCCAGCCGGGACTTTTAGATCGACCATCCCATCTACTGTAGGGACCTTGATTGTTGTACCCAATATGGCATCAATGTAGGATACTTTGCAGGTGTATAAAATGTTGGTGTCCTCTCGTTTTAGGACAGGGTCTGGCATTACCTCTATTATGACAAACAGGTCGCCAGGAGATCCACCTCTCTGGCCAGCGTTACCTTCATTTCGGACTCTTAGCCGGCTGCCAGAATCTACACCTGCCGGAACTTTTAAACTGATTCTTTTTGATTTCCTTACTCGACCATCTCCAGAACATGTATTGCAGGGAGTAGACATTTCCCCAGTTCCACCACATGAAGAACAGGTCATTACCTGCTGAAAGACACCCAGAGGAGTTCTAGCTGATGAGATAACTTGCCCTTGCCCACCACATGTACTGCATCTGGTTGGCTGGGTCCCTGGCTTGGCACCTGACCCATTGCAAGCTCCACAGCTCTCGAGTCGGCTTATCTCAATCTCTTTCTCGATCCCAAAAACTGCTTCCTTGAAGTTCAATACAAGATTGTAATATTCATCCTGGCCATCAACTGCTCTACTTCTCGAGCCTCTGCCCCCCATTCCCCCCATGCCCCCCATGCCGCCCATGCCCTCGAATAATGACTCAAAGAGATCAAAAGGATTACTGAAATCCTGAAAAGGAAACAATCCTTCAGACGAAAATGCCAAAACTTAAAAAAAGGAAACTAAGTTACAACTATTTAATGACATTTTACTTACCCCCATTCCCATCCCAGCACCTTTTAGTCCAGCCTCTCCATATTTGTCATATAAAGATTTTTTCTCATCATCTGACAAAACCTGCAAAACAAATACTGTAGATTAAAAATAGATCATGTCTCAAAACTTGACAAGCTGGATCAGTCAAACCATAATCTACCTCGTATGCATTGCTAATTTCTTTGAATTTAGCTTCAGCCTCAGTTTCTCTACAGCGTTGAAATGACAAACTTTGAGATATATTACTAAATTAGGCACTCAAGTAAGAATAAATCCACACATTAGAATGTGAATATGAACCAACACATCTCAATCAAACGACTATCAAATGAACCAAAAAAAATATCATTGCAGTAGTTAAATCCTGCTCATATCATTTTGTAATTCCTTAAAAGAAAATAAGTCCCCCCTCCAACCAATATCCTCCACCTTTCGCAATCTCCCACGCCTGATATGGGAGATGGACCCTTGCAAGGCACCCTTGAAAGACAAGGGTGAAGAAATGTAAACACAATTGAAAATACAAGTCAGGAATTCACTTGTATCCAGCCATGCATTGGTGCAAATGTTGGTATCTGAATGGGTAGAACATGCAAAGGATAGGAAAGAGAATGGAGTGATAGTAACCAATTGACTTACTTGTTAACATCTGGATGGTATTGCCTAGCAAGTTTCCTATAAGCTGAAAAGGTAAACAGCATAAAAAAAAAGATTTTCAGTTAAAGACCAGAACAAAATTGGAATGGGATTACAATTCAATGAGCTGAGACAGTGAACTAATAAACTACAATAACCAAATACAAGCCCGAGCTCAAATCCATAAAAATATTAGCAATTCAACTCATCGTTGCCAATGAAAGCATACATGACAATCATGAACCAGGAATTCAGAGAAATTCATGAAAGTAATAAGGTAACAATGGAATGATGCACATTACCACTTTTTATTTCAGATTTACTGGCATTTCTTGAGACCCCAAGGACAGAATAGTAATCCTGCAGTATAATTTAAAAATACTCAAGAAAACGATTAGGAGCAGCATTAAAATAACACTACAAGCACTGCAGCCCTACCTCAACCCAGGAAAAAGGAAAAATTACTTTTAATATGCAATAAAGGTGTATAAAAGGAAACTACATATATTTTGATTATATATTTTAGAGTACCAAAATGTTTAATGCAAACGAGACAAAAAAAAATTGCACTCACAACTTCTGCTCTAATAATGAACAGCCCACTCCGTTGACGATGTGATGTTTTAGATGACCTAGAATGAAATAGGGCACTCAAGGAATCTCGAGCAAAGAATCTTGAACTCGGTGCTGCAATGAAACTTATGTTGCTAGTAGCACTGCAGAAACAGCAGAAAAGTAAGCACATACCAATTAAATAATCATTGACACTGTAAAGATATGGAGAATGTAAACATCATATAATGACTGAAAGCAACAATATTCAATATTTCAAGACCAATTCACATTGTTCAGACCAAATATTTGACTAGATAAAGTAAGAACAATTGCCAGTTGAAAGTAAATGGAGACATAGATTAATGGAAACAATTATACACTAGACCTTTTAGACTGCAGCCAGTTTCACTATGGCTGGCTGAATACTTTTCATGATCAAAATCAACATTCTCACCAGCACAACAAAAAAACTGAGATTTTGGGGAGAGTGCACAACTTCAAACTTTATCATTAAAGACCTATTTATAAACAAAAATTTGAAACAGAAACACTAACCCATACTGAGATGACGTTCTGTTTGTCAAAGAAGATCTAAGAGTAAACTGAGGACGAATTCCCCACTGTGAAACCCAAGTACTTCCACAAGGTATGATTGCCATTCAATATATTTCCAATGATAAGAAAACAACTACAAAATGTTCTCTTTACTTTTTCTGCAAGTAAGAGAAGGAAACCTTGTGATTTAGCACTTTATAAAAGAAATTAATATATTTTGAGAAACAGTTTAAAAGTTAAAAAAAAAAAAAGCAATTATAAAAAAAGAGTTGGTTCATAATAAACTTTCTCCTAGCGAGTATAGTAAACTTAGCAATTTAGATAATATGAAAATAAAAATTTCCAGATATGAGTAGAAGCTCCAAACAGTATGCTAAAAGTTCAAATGGAGACCCGCATACATCCGGCATGGCAACATCATAGTCATCAACAGCAACATGTCAATGTTCAAAACATTCATTTCAGCATATAGTTTGTGTTTACATAGTCATTCAATGGATAATATCTCCATCACTATGTTCAACTTTTTATATACATGCTACGAGAAGACTGATTAAAATGTGGCAGGTCTTTCATGTTTTATGACATTCTAACTTTCGGGATTCAGAACTGATCAAGCACAGATGATATTTAAAAAAAAAAAAAGTGACTGCTGCAACATTCTACCTGAGAGAGAAGCATAATATGACTCTACTACTCCTGACATTCCAAACCTCAGACAACGTCAAAGAGATCAACTTCTCTTCATCATTTAGTTCCATTTTCAATTAACAGAAAAGGTAACAATACTCTGACTAATCAGTTTAGCATTCATTCAAGTAAGAAGCAGTTCCATTAGCAAAAGAAAAATGGACTTCACCTGTATCCAGATAGTCACCACAATAAATTCTCCAAAAAAAGGTTTAGTCCAGACGCTAAATATCAAGCTACAGACTGCTAAGCTTTCAAATTCAACAACCACACAAATATTAATAACAAATACATTCTCAAACTAGAAACGATGAAATACTTCAAAAATTTCCACAGAGTCAATCAAATTCATCCACCATAGATATAACCATTCGGATTGATAAAACAAAACAAAAATATTGACGAAACAGAAAATGAAACTAGGGCACCTCTGCGATAATCAAATTGACGAAGAAGCAACTCGACGACCGGGTTTCACCAATCTCAATCGCTTCGCTGTCTCTCCCGTCAGAAAGAGGTGAGAGAGAGAGAGAGAGAGAGAGAGAGAGGAGCTGGTTTGCGAGGCAGAGAATGAGGAGGATGAGGTTAGAGAGAGCTATCAATCGAGGAAGTATATTAATACACGAACATATAAATATCATTTTATTTTACATGCTACATTAGATTCCACGGAAGACTAATCTGTTAGCTACCTTTAAACCGTTGGATCTAGATCAAACGCTGGCAATAAATGGCTAGTTCTCGCAACTGTGATTCAGGGTTGACTTTTCAAGTCAAGATTCGTCAATGCCGACGCTGATTGGATGGAAGAAGTGTGCGTCCATAGTCGAGTCGTCATCTCCCTCTACAACAACTATTTTCATATTTTAAGCAAAAAATTAGATTTTTTTAGGAATTTTAATTTTAAATAGAATATAATATCTCTGGTTAATTAATGAAAAATTATTCACTTATTTTATTATTTTAAAATATTCATAAATTAATAAATAATTAATTAGATTTTAATTATATTCATTATTGATACATTTACAAATATGTTAATATAATATTTTTTTCGACAAATAAAATAGACATACGAAGCTCCGCAAAATTTAGCCAATTGACTAACTGGGTAAGGGAATGTACCGAGTTTAAAATTGACGGTGGCACAAGACTAGTTGAAAATATAATTTTTTATGGAAATAGAGTCGATTTTAAACCCTAGAACTTAAGTAAATCAATAATAATTGAAAATAAATAAATAAATAAATAATTGGGGGAGTAAACAATATATTCTTATTTTTTTATATTTTTTTTTATTTTAACTACAAAAATTAAAAATATAATTGGAATTAGAAAGTTCTACGAGATTCCACAAAATGCTGAGTGCACTTTGAGACTAAGAAAAATTTTCATCTTTTTGATTCCAATGTTTGGAATAAAAGCGCATTTTGGAAAAATAGACATTTCTACTCTCTAGAAACTACTAGCAATACTACAAATGCAAACCCAAAAATATTAAAAATGATTTTTTTTAAGCCACCAAGACATATAATGCAACTTCATAGCTGCAAGAGCCAGTCCTCTTCTCTTCCCCAGATTTCGGCAAAAACACAAACAGATATAGTCATTGATGGACCTCCTATTCACATTCTGATCCTAAATCTTAGTTTTGTTGTGCTTCAATTTGTAAATTGCTTGGAAGAATTACCAACAAATGTAAGCAGTGGAAGGTAATATTAATGGCGGAAAAGCAACTGAGTATGTGAGTTAGAGCTTTAGTTTGAAACAACAATCAACAAGGATTCCATACCAGCTCAATCTTCAGAGATCAAGAATTTCCCAGTCCAGAATCTACGCCATCTCTGAACCCAAATGCATTTTCTAAGCAATACTTCTCTAATCTGCTGAACTCCTCAGGCAGCCCATCGAAAAACCCATCTTCCGACCAATTCCAATCTCTTTCCTTCTCCTCTACTTCCGCCGACGCAGCCTTTCCCTTTCCCCTCTCGTTTTCATCCATTACTGCCGGCATGTGGCCCTCGAACAGCGCAACGTGCGCAAACAGCTTGTCCTCGCGCGAGAAGCTCACGCCGCACGAGCATCGCCATTTTGGCTCTCCGCAGTGCTTCAGGTGGCTCTTTAAATCGGCCAAAACGGAGAAGCTCTTCTTGTTGCATCGATTACACGTATACAGCTTAGGCCAATGGCTCCGCTTGAAGTGATTGCTCACGCAGATCGCCGATTTCAGAGGCTTGAAGTTCTTGTGAGGTTTATTGCGGTTACATAGTTTGTAAGGGCACGAAAAATCGGTTCTCCTCGTTCTCGATTTCTCGACCTTTTCCGGCGGCTGCGCCAGAGCCTCCAGAGTCTTGAACTGGTTTCCGTGAGCGCGCTTGTGCAGTCTCAGATTCGCATCACGTTTGAATGCTTTTCCACAGATTTCGCAGAAATGGATACACTCGGCCAGTAATTCCACGGCGTCTAGCTCAACAATGTCACAATCGGTTTCATAATCTCCGGTCTCGGTTATCGCATCTTCCTCCACATCCTCCGATTTCAGTTCCTTCTTACTTTTTCCAGGGCGAAAATTACTCATCGAAGAAACTCTTCCCGGCGAATTTGATGGTGTTCCGGCTGCCTCTGAAGTGGACTCCATCGATATCGGTTTCTGCGCACAAGCGAGCAGCCTTGTGCCATTAACGATGATCTCTTGAATCGACCAGGATATCTCAGAAGATACCATTTCCATCTGATCCTTCCCGATCAAAGTTCCTCTGTTGACCGATTCGGATAGAAACCGCTGCACCGAATCCATTCTCCCGCGCAGCGTTGACAAGTTCCGTAACGGTACCCGAGGATCACCATCACCGACTGCACCACGTCGGAAAGGTTCACAGGCAAATCCTGCCGGATTGAAAGAAGATTCTCCGGAGTTTGACATTGCGACGGCTAAGTGCAGAGGAGAGAACGAGGATAGCGGGAGAAGCAGAGAATGAAGCTTCCCTCATTTGACTAAGACTCGGTCGATCAGAAAAGTACGTGCAAACACAGAAAATAACGCACGTGCAAACTAGATGATGATCTGTCCAGCTGGCCTGATCTACGGCTCGCTTTCCTATGCTTTGTTATTGGTGGGCCATCGAACAGTATTTAATTAATTAACACTGATGGTTGTTTCCACGACCATTCCTTCCTACGCAGATTCGATAAATTATATTAATTGATTTTAACTCTCCATGTATGAATTTAGTGTGAAAAAAAATTCTTAAACCATGTTTATGTTAAAGAAATCTTAAAAGTATCAAAAATTTATAACGGGTGTGATTGATAACCTTTCATGTCAAATTTTACATTGAGAACGGGAGATTGTTCTCCCGAAACTGATCCTTCGTTCGATCCGAGGGATTCACATGCGAGGCACGAGAGCACGGGGATCTCTACACCTCACCTTACCCCAGGGAGAATGGGGGATCATTATCAAAGAACGATCCCCCGTTTTCTTACTGTAACACTCGTGATTAGCCAATAATTGATCACAGGAATGGGGGACCGTTCTACGACAACGGTCCTCCCCTCCGTTCTCTCATTGACACCAGTGATCAGCCAATAATTGATCATGGGAACAGGGGACCGTTCTCCAACAACGGTCCTCGTTTTCTCACCCTATTTAAAGTGTCTCTCACACTCTATTTGACGTTACCTACCTTTCTAAAATTTCTCTACTATTATCTTGCTTCATAGAATTTTTGTTGCATAAGCGACAACGATGAATTCTGATTCACCTAGAGCAGTTGATTTAGACGAACCAACAACTTTTGATGTCGATATAGATTGATATTCAGCATATGGTGATCTTTGAGCGTTCAATCAGTTATATGGAAATGAAGAAATCGAGGTGCGTTTGACCTCCATAACTCTAGAGGAGAAGCTTCAAACATCAGTCGATTTGAAAAACGATGAGTCGGAAAGCAGACCAGTAAGTGAAGAAATCTCATCAATTTTTTTTTTTTTTTTGGAACGAATATAGTCATTTGAAGAATATTAAAGATGAAATAATCAAATATTCTGTGAAAAATGGCTATGAGATAAAATTCATTAAAAGTGACAAGCAGCGACTGACAGCTGAATGTAGAGACGGATGTGAGTGTCAACTGAATGCTTTTCATAAGCAAGAGAAGCTGACATTTCAAATAAAGAGTTTGATCGATTCTCATAGTTGTTCGAAGGATAATTGAAAATCGACATACTAGAGCAAAATAGGTGGCTGATAATTATCTGGATAAGTTCAGAAGTCAACCTATGTAAGAAATCTCTTCCATTATCGAGACTATGAGGAATAATTTCACAGTCCACATTACACACAGTATTGCCAAAAGAGTAAGAAGCGTAGCTCGAACAATTAACGAATGCAAGGGCGACGAACAATACAAGCTACTTTGGTCATACGCAGCAGAAATATGTAGCTCCAATCTGAGTAGCACATTAAAAATATATACCTACGAGATGAGGAATGATGCATTTGTATGTCAAAGAATATATATGTCCATGGCTGCGTGCAAGGCAAGATTGCTGCAGTACAGTCGCTCTGTTATATGTTTGGATGTCTATCATCTAAAGAACTCCTGTCCAGGCCAATTACTCACAGCTGTTAGTATTGATGACAATGATGGAATATATCTCGTTGTTGTTGTCAACGTCAAAAAAGAGTTTATGGACACATGGATGTGGTTCTTGCAGTATTTGAAGCCAGATCTGAACCCTAAATCGGGAGCCTGATGGAGAATTATTTTTGATCGACAAAAGGTATAATACATTTCCAATTGCTATTTCAAAATAGGGGTGTTTATATTGTTTTATGTTGACGTTATTTCTCTCTTAAATATTAATGATGTAATTGTACTGTGTAAATAAATTCTGTTCAAGAGACTGAAATTTAAGTGAGACCGTTTGTGACTCATCTAGCATTTCTTGGAAATTTATTTAAAAAGGTAATTCTGTTTAAGAAAACTATCAGATCAGTCTTTCCTGGAAATCATCCTGATTATTACTATATACGATATATTATTTTATGTTGACTCTATTTTTGTAACAGCCCCTCATTCATATTCGAGGGGTCATACTCATGATCTTTTTTTTCCTGGCAAGGACAACCTAGTGGTACCAGCCAAATGGGTTTCAGGACATTTAGCCTGGCAGGTCCTGGGTTCGACTGGAGAGGGCAAGAATTTCCTCGCCGAGGGGGAAAAGATAATGAGTATAGCCCCTTGAATATGAAAGGGGAGGTCGTTATAGTTTTTCTATATCAAGGTTTGCTTTGTTGAAGGGCGTGGAAGAGGAATTTCAAGAAGCTGGACATCATTACTGCCTCCGCCACATGTACACAAATTTCAAAGGTCAATTTCGGGGCAGAGCATACAAGGATGCGATGTGGAATGCGGCAAGAGCAAGCACAAGGTGGCATTTCAAAATAGAAATGAAAAAATTACCTCATCTTAGCCCGGATGCCCACATATTGAGCAGAAGAGCCTAAATATTAAGCAAGTTATATTTTTTCTTCGAATCCCAAATGCGAAATGAGATTGAATAATTTGTGCGAGTTATTCAATGCAGTTCCATTGCCCGTCAGGGACAAATTGATCCTGACCATGTTCGAGATGATCCAAAATTGCTTGATGACTCGCTTTGTGAAAAATTTGATAAACTAACCCAATCAGCAGGCTTCATATGTCCCCAGATAAAGAAAAAATTTGAGAAGTTACAAAGTGCAGCTCAAAATTGGAGTCTGCAGCTTGCGGGAGTTGCACAATTTGAGGTCATCAACGATTACGAACAATACATGATCGACATGTATATTAGTCTAATTTCATGGCAGAGCATGCATAGATGCGATGTGAAATACGGCAAGGGCAAGTACAAGGTGGCATTTCAAAATAAAAATGAGAAAATTACATCAGTTTAGGCCAGATGTCCACGCATTGAGCAGAAGAGCCTAAATATTAGCCTAGTTATGCTTTTTTTTTTCGAATCCCAAGTACGAAATGAGATTGAATAATTTGTGCGAATCATTTAATGTAGCCTTATTGTCCGTCAGGGACAAATCGATCATGACTATGTTTTAGATGATCTGAAAGTGCTTGATGACTCGTATTGTGAAAAAGTTGAGAAGTTAACTCAATCAACAGGCCTCATGTGCCCCCAAATAAAGAAAAAGCTCGAGAAGTTGCAAAGTGTAGCTCGAAATGAGTCTGCAACCTGTGGAAACCGCAAAATTTGAGGTCATCAACGACTACGAACAATACGTGGTCGATATGAATATTAGGCTAATTTTGGAGCAGAGGATACAATGATGCAATGTGGAATGCCAATTTCGGGGCAGAGCATACATGTATGCGATGTGGAATGCAGCAAGGGCAAGCACAAGGTAGCATTTCGAAATAGAAATGAGAAAATTATATCATCTTAGCCCGGATGCCCACACATTGAGCAGAAGAATCTAAATATTATGCTAGTTATGTCTTTTCTTCAAATCCCAAGTGTGAAATGAGATTGAATAATTTGTGCGAGTTATTCAATGCAGTTTAATTACCTGTCATAGACAAACTGATTCTGTAGTAACCCGAAAATTTTACCGGGCTAATTAAGGTCTCGTGTAAGTTCAGCGAGAGATTTAACCGACTAGTTAATTTGAGAAAAGTTATGAATGAATTCTGAAGAAAATTTCTGAATTTTTAAAGACGAAAGAACGTGATTTGACGGAATTTCAGAGGATTAAACACGTAAGGGCATAACGGTAATTTAATAAAATAAAATAAAATACAGAATCAGATTTTCGGGTGGTTTCTCGCAGAAGCCTCCCCCGAGCTATCCCTCTTTAGCCAAGGGTGACGGCAAGCTCTTCTTTCGGTCTTCTCCTCGCCGAAGACTGAGCCCTCCTCTGGCTCTCTCTCTAGTGCTGATTTATGGCGAGAACTCACGGTAAGTTCTCTCCTTTCCTCTCTATTTCGGTGGTCGAGTGCGGGGATACAATGGTGTTTCGATTCCTTAAGGTTTTGTGCTAAAATCTAGGGTGTTTAGAGGGCAGATTAATGATAATTAAGTGGATTATGGATTGCGCTTTGAATTTGTGAAAGCCCATGAATATTGAGGCTGTGTTTTGTGTGTTCTGAATCAAAAACCGTAGAATTCGTGTTAGAATGTGTTAAATGGATTAAAATGTAACTGAATAGTTGAGAAATTGGTTGGGTTTTGTCGAAAAAATGGAGAGGGTGGAAATTTTGGGTGAATGGCAGTTTGGTTTTGATGTTTTTCGTCCAAGTTCCGGTTGTTCATTTTAAAAACTAATCTAGTATGTTGAAAAAGGTTCCTTAAGGAGCGTTTAGCCGCTGGAATCGAGTGATTCTGATAACCGTAGGAAACGTTATGCGCGTTCGAAGTTTAGGTTGATTTTTGGCCGAGTCGAGTTAGTGAGCCGTTTTTAGTCGGATTTTGACAGATTGAGTTAGTAGTGGTAATTTTAGTCCGAGGGATGAGTTTTGGGATGAAATTTGATGTGAATTAATTATGTGATAGGTTGAGTCCGTGTGTTGGATAGAGGTCGATTGCCATAGAAGCTTAGGAGGCCAGGTAAGTAGTGTTTGCATGTGTGTTGCTCTTATGGGCCTACACCATAGGACGGTAGGAAGGAATTGTATGTTTCGCATGTTTTGTTTCAGTCATGCATCATATTTTGAAAAATGTAACGAAAATGAATTTGAGCATGATTTTAAGTACGAATGTAAAGTGTGATGTGTGAACGATGAGGATAATGGTTACGAGGCCTCGAAGGAAGTAATTTGCCCTTTGACGCAGACAGAGAAACGACTTGGGAAACCTGATCCGCTTCCCAACTCTGTAGGATGATCGTTGATATGAGATTCATGTGCAGCTATTAGGCCCCGTCACTAGTTGAGCTGGGATGGTGGTGACGTGTAAGGGGTAGTGTGGCATAAGAGCCAACTACGTGGGGCGGCTGTACAATGTGGCCTCGAAGGAAGTGATTCGTCCTTCGACGCAGTAAGAGAATCGACTTAGGAAACCTGATCCGCTTCCTAACTCAGTATGAGGATTGTGCGATACGCGTTATAATATGATAACATGAAGGAGAGAGTGTAGAGACTGCATATGTTAAGATTGCATTGATGGTTTTCATGTTCATTTCTGCACTACTTCTTGAGCATTAGGTTTATGTTTTATGTTCTGTGGTGTAGGTGTTGAGGAAACAGCAGGTGAGTTTCGAGAGCCCAGTCCGGGTGAGTAGGCAGTTGGCAGCGCATAACCAAGGCATTGGCTTGGAAGACTATGTTAGGGTGACCCGACCCGTGGAAAGTGTTCTGGGTATGGTGAGTTTTTGGAAGATTCATTTGAGGAGTCCATGTCATGTGCATAGGACTCGTGTATAGATTTTTGATGTGTAGATGGATTTTAAACGCTAGTAGTCGTATTGATGTATAATCATATTTTGAAGCTATTTGGGAGATTATGATCTAAAAATCCAGGTTTTTTTTGGTTTTAAATGATTGAAACATTTCGTTGTTCGTTTTCTCTTCTTGAGTTTGAAATTTCATTTAAGGCTACTGGTATAAGGTGTCGACCTGTATGCGTAGGTGTCGACCGAACTAGGTGAATGTCGACCGCGAGGATCGACCTACGAAGACAGCACTAAACTAGGCGACAACCTGTGTGCGTAAGTGTCGACCGGTTAGTGTTAAAATGGTAAAAGTGTTGACTACAAGGTTCGATCGGTGCAAAGAGAGAGGATTAGGGTGTCGACCTGTGCAAACAGGTGTCAACTTGCTAGTGAGATGAACATCGAGATGTCGACCGCAAAGTTCGACTGGAGCGGACAGAGAGTATTAGGGTGTCGACCGGTGCGAACAAGCGTTGACCTGTGCAAACAAAGACAACAGAGGTGTCGACCTATGAATATAGGTGTCGACCCTTGTGTGCAGAATGAGTCAGGTGTCGATCGAGAAGCTTACAGAGGTCGACAGGGATCCCTTTATTTGTTTGGTTTTTCATATAATGAGTTCCCAATGCAGGTGTTGTTTTCTACTGCAAAGGGTTTAAAGATTTTAAACGACGTCGTCTTAAGACAATGAATAAATTTTAAATATTTTTTGAAAATATTTTTTTTAGTGCGAGTACGTAGTTGAGTGTCGGTTCTGAGTTCAAATAACTCGAGACGCCACAGTTATATCGTTTTTTTTTTACGCTTTTAATTAATTTCCGTTGTGTAAGTCTTTTATAAAACATTTTCAAATCACTTAGTTTTAGGTATAATTTGGATAAGAGAGAGTTGGACTATTTCAGTATGGTGTCAGAGCGAACTAAAAACCAGTGGGTTTTCAGGGCACTACAGATTTTGTCCATGTTCAAGATAATCCAAAAGTGCTTAATAGCTCGCATTGCGAAAACTTTGAAAAGTTAACCCAATCAACAGGCCTCATGTGTCCCAGATAAAGAAAAACATTGAGAAGCTACAAATTGCAATTCGAAATTGGAGTCTGCAGCTTACGGGAACCGCACAATTTGAGGTCATCAATGGATACGAACAATACGTGCTCGACATGAATACGGGTGTGTGCAACTGTACCAGGTGGACGCTTACTAGAATTTCGTGTGTCCATTTCATTCCATACATACGTTTCATGAGAGTGGCACTGGAAAATTACGTTCATCGATGCTTTCACCGGGCAACTTACATGCAGATGTATTCATAGTTTATGCAACCCGTGAGCGGCCCCCCAAATATGTCAGCAGACACCAAATATGAAGCGCTCAGAAAATATCGCCAACCTGGCAAGCCAAAGAAAACAAGAGTGCGAGATGTCGATGAGCCATCAAGTTCCACATTGAGTAGGCGAAACTCAAAGATATTATGCGGTATATGTTAGCAGCCGAGGCACAATAGTCTCACGTGTCCTCATCAAGGATCCACTTCAAGGGCTGCTTCTCAAGACACATTTATGGGTTTCGACATATTTGACGGAACGCAGGTATAGTTCATCAAATTTCGCTCATAAACGCACTGTTAATATTTTTTAATTTAGTTTTCATTATGTGCAGAAATCTGTGACGCACTGCCGATGCAGAAATGATTGACTATTTTAATTTTGTATTTGAAAATAAAAAGAAAAATGAAATCGAATAGGAATGTGTACTGTTTGTTTCACTCGATCCCCAACCAACAAACACCTTCCTATTTGATTTTATCTTTCTTTTAATTTTCAAACATAATAAATCAGTGTACTGGTTGTTTCATTTTCCTGTAATTTCAAAAGTCATTGAAATTATAATTTTTTATTATTTAATTAATATTTATTTATTTTCGATTTTTCAATTATAATTGTATATTTCTTTTAGTTTATTTAATTATTAAAATTAAAAAAGTTTGCTTAAACAAAATTTTACTGTACAATACTTTGTACACATTAGTCAATATAAGTAATTCAACAAATAATTAATTATATTATTTTTGTATAGAATTATATATTGAAATAAATTATAAAAATTATAATATTTTTTAATAATTTATGTTAATACTACTTATTTATTATAAGTTATTCAAATTACAATTATTTATTTGTTTAATTTTATTTTAAAAAATTATAAATAAAATTAAAAAAATAGACAGAATTTTGTTTGTTTTATGATTCCTTCATAACTATCTTCACACAATTCTTGCAAGTTCAAAATACACATACATACCCAACAACAAGATTTCAATGCAAATACTATACATAAAAATAAACTTAGTATATCATGTATACAGAGGACAAGTGAAGTACATAAAAGGAAATACAAAATCTAAACTATCCTATGATGGTGGGTCATCGTCGCCTCTATCCATCATCTAACTCGTCAGCCTGTCAGTGAACTCTCTAAGCGACTCACTGAGACAGTCCTGAGCCTCAACTACCTTTTGCTGAGCTCCTCGACCATGCCGATTCCCCGCACGAGCCATCAGTTCTTAAAATGGGTTGTCATGTTCTTAGAATGGGTGGTGGAGTCCCTTATAGGTAGAGGAGTTCGATGCCAGTCAGCAAGTTGAGGCCCAGGACTATCTCAGTGAGAAGGGCGATCCTATTACTCTTTTTTTTTTTTTTTTTTTTTT
>CM039522.1:1151216-1456339 GCA_022433055.1 Begonia peltatifolia
GCGAGATTGTGGCGGGGGGGGGGTCGAGGCATGATGTCATTGTTGGTACACTCCATTTATATTGCTCATGTTTTATTTCACACTAGATCTACATGGTCTTTCATTCCCAAGATATTTGTTGTGTGTCTGGGTATGCAAGTGGAAACGCTAGAAAATTCCTTAGTTTTACGAACCCTTTTGAATAAAAGTAACGAGATGTCAAATGTTTGTCTGCTTTGTTGGTGTAACAATCTCGTTGAGTGGGTGATCGCCCCTAACCCATAAATTGACAAACATAGTTTGGCTTTTTCAAAAATATTTGGCGGGTAAAGTAAAGATGTAAGACAAATTCTTTAGAATTGGGTAAAAGTTTAATATTATTGATCTATGTTACAATGATGGATTACGAGCTTGGACAAGGAGGAAGAAACAATGTTTCCATCAACAATGGTTAGAAAGGAATGATGTTGCCTCAGTTGCTGATGTGGCAGGCCATTAAACAGAGAAAATCAATATAAAATGTAAACATTGAGGAGAGAGGCGTGGAGGATATGAACTTTGTTTTCTTTTATGTAACTTTTTTCTCTAAATATTTTTTGACGCAAAAGTTCACCACAACAAGTGGTATCAAAGCAAGAACGACCACCATGGTAGAGACTCGTTCAAAGACTAACGAATAAAATTTTTGGTGATGACTTGATTTTTATTTTAATGACCTAAATTCTACAATAAATGTCATCTCGGCGGGAGTGGAAGTCACAAGTCACCTTCTTCAACAATTATAGGTTCACCAAGAGTGTTTGGAAATCACGATCCTAAACTTTGTGTAGGATTCTTCTGTTAAACATAAAACCATCATGGGTGTTCTCAATTAGTTAGTTATACCTCTTTCCAACCTACATGTGAAACAGCCCCATCTCGACAGACCTATTTTTCATTGCTAGCTCGTCTTTCTCTCTGCCTGTATAGGGGGACACTACTCAATTTGATACTCAGTGGCAATCACCAAGATTCTTTTTTAATGAATTTGATCTCATAACCATTATTCGAAACATATTCTATTATTTTTTCTTTAATTGCCTTTAAATAACTAGATTTTTTTAGATAAAATCTCATCAAAATTTCTTTCCTTACTGGTATGTTTTCCACCTCATCATTTTTCGAGTTAATCGGTGTTCAAAACTAATCGTCTAGAGTTTTTGAAACTCATCAGTCCATATTGACATTACAAGTTGTTGTCTCGTCTAAATCAACCTATCTACTCGAATCAGAATTTGTCGATGTCATTAATATAGAGAAAATTTGTCTGAGTAAGAAAATAGTGAAGAGGTTTTAGGATTTTCGCGAGCCGAGGAATGAGAATAGAGGTTGTTTCCTTATATAGTGTTGGAGATCTTCCCCTCATTTGGGGGGCATTTCGGGGCGGTGACCGCCAATTATCACTCTTACCAAAAAATAGGGCCAACAACAAGGGGCCCTTTTGGGACGGTGACTCCGTTCCTAAGCACCCTGTAAAATGGGAAGACATAAAATGGGAGTTGTTGCGGGGCAAGGACCCTTAGTTCTCGAATCACATGCAGTGCACATTGGAGGGAGATTCTCTGCCCCTCACATCGACCCTCTTATCCAATACGTCTAGCGTCACGTAAGCACTAGGCAGAACGGAAGATGATCAACCTTCAGTTCACGGCGTAAATTCAGAATGGGAGTGATCGACCCCCTGTTCTAGGCGTAAATTTAGAACAGGCACTATCAGTCATTCACTAGGGTATGATTTGTTACATTTTGGATAATTTAAGGTTTTATTTGTTACAATTTTTAGTTTAGGGGGTGTTTCCAATTAACTCACTGTTTTGCGGTTCAAAAGGATTTTTACCCTATAAGTTATTTATCCAAATTTAAATTATTACGTAAGGGTTCTAAAAAGTAGATTTCTTTTTTTGTTTGGGTAAAATTCAATCTAAACCCTAAAGTATGAGTTTTTTTTTAATCATTAAAGTAAAATTTAGAACAATTCAAACCTTAAACTATAAAAAAAAAAGATAATTTAAATATTACGAGTCGACTAGTTTTAATCAACGCTCTCCACTATCTCTCCACTATTTTCTTGTTCCAGTGAAATTTTTCTTGGTGGACCGGCCAAAATTTCTCTTTATTGTTTAGCGACAACGATGGATTCTGATTCAAATAGATCAGTTAATGTAGACGAGATATTAACTGGTGATGTCAATATGGATTGGTATTCGTACGCCACGACTGCAAATGATGATCTATGAACATTCAATCATTTAGATACAAATAAAAAAATAGAGTTGCATTTGACCTCCAAAACCCTAGATGACGAGGTGGAAAACATACTGGTAAGAAAATAAATCGCAACGAGGTTTTTTTTTTTTTTTTGTAAAAGATATAGTTCTTTAAAAGAAATTAGTGAAGAAATAATCAAATATTCTTTGAAAATGGTTATAGTATAAGATTTATCAAAAGTGAAAAGAGGCAACTGATGAGTGAGTGTGAAGACGGATGTGAGTGGCGATTGTATGTTTCGAAGATGCAAGAAGAGCTTACGTTTCTAATAAAGAGTTTGACCGATACTCATAACTGTTCAAAAAAATTGAGAATTGATACGCTACAACAAAATATGTGGCAAATTATTATCTGGATATGTTCAAAAGTAAACCTACGTGGGCAATCTCTTCCATTATCGAGACAGTGAAGAAGGAGTTGACTGTCAATATTACACTCAATCTTGCCAAAAGAACAAAAAGTGTGGGTCGGACAGTTAATGAAGGCAAGGGCGACGAACAGTACAAGCTACTGTAGTCTTATGTAGCAGAAATACATAGATCAAATCTGGATAGCACATTATAAATACATACTCACTGAGATATGCTCTAATTAATTGGTTTGCCAAACAATGTATATGTGTATGGCTGCTTGCAAAGCAGGTTTGTTGCAGTATGGTCGCCTTATTATCTGTTTGGATGACTGTTATATGAAGGGCTTGTGTCCCGATCAATTACTTACAGCCATCAGTATTGATGTCAACGATGGAATATATCCCGTTAATGTTACTAATGTTGAAAAAGAATGCACGAACACATAAACTTGGTTTTTGAAACATTTGAAGCGAGACCTAAATACTAGATCCGAAGATGGATGGACAATTATTTCAAATCGATAAAACTAGCGTCGAAAAAGAATGCACGAACACATGGACATGGTTTTTGAAACATTTGAAGCGAGACCTAAATACTGGATCCGAAGACGGATGGACAATTATTTCGAATTGATAAAAGGTAGAATATATTTCCAATTCTTATTTATAAAGAGGAATGTTGTGGTAATTATATTGTTTTATGTTGACTTTGTTTTCTTTCAAATATTACGGTTTTGTAAAGATTGTGGAATATAAATTTAAAGAAGCCGAAGATCACTACTGCCCCCGCATATGTAAGTAAATTTCAAAGGCCAATTTTGGGGCAGAACATACAAAAATGTGATGTGAAATACAGCCAGGGCAACCACAAGTTATCATTTCGAAATAGAAATGAGAAAATTATATCAGCTTAATCCGGATGCCCACGCATGACTTCAAGAAGAAGAGTTTAGATATAGGGCTAGTCATGCATTCTCTTCAATCACCAAGTGCAAAATGATTGAATAATTTGTGCGAGTTATTCAATACAATTTTATTGCAGATCATGGACAAATCGATCCTGACCTTGTTCAAGAAGATCTGAAAGTGTTTGATAACTCGCATTGTGAAAAAATTTAAGAAGTTGACCCAATCAACAGATCTCTTGTATCCCCAGATAAGGAAAATGCTTGTTAAACTAGAAACTACAGCTCAAAATTGGAGCCCTATCTTTGCAGGAGAGCAACAATTTGAGGTTAGCAACAGCTACGAACAATATATTGTTGACATGAATGTCAGTGCGTGCAACTGTAACAAGTGGGAGCTTATCAAAATCGTTTATGTTCACTCCATTCCATGTATGCATTTCTTGAGAGTGACACCGAAAAATTACGTGCATCAATATTATTACCGGAAGACTTATATGCAGATGTACTCACAGTTTATTCAACCCGTGAACGGCCACCAAATGTGGCCACACATGCCAGGTCAGAAAGAACTCATCCCGCTAAAAAATATTGCCAACCTAATAAGCCGAAAAGGACAAGTGTGCGAGATGTCGATGAGCCGTCAAATTCGATAATTAGTAAGAAGGGCTCAAAGATGTCGTGTGGTATATGTCGACAGCAGGGGTATAATAGTCGCACTTGTCTTTATCAGGGATTTGCTTCAGACGCTGCTTTGTAAAACACGTTTATGAATTTCAACACATTTGACTAGACACAAGTACAATTCTACACATTTCGCTCACAAACACACTTTATTATTTTTTAATATAGTTTTCATTATGTACAGAAATCTGCGACGCGTGACATTGACCGTTGTAATTCATGTCAAAAATGAAAAGAAAAATGCTTTATTTAGCATCTGTGTAATATTTAATTATGTTATTCTTATATAGAAATATATATTTAATAAATTATTAATTATTACGCATATAAAATCAAAGTACATGAAATTTACTTACGAGAAGTAAAATACATAAAATGAAATACAAAAACTAATTTCAACTACACCGGTGGGTCATCATCATCTTCGTCATTGTTCATCATCCAAGCCTTGATCTGTCCATCCATCTCTCTCTGGCCCACGACAAGCTCATCGACTTTACGTATGAGGAGTTGCATGTCCTGGTGGTATCTTTGTTGCATCTCATAAATCTACTGCATTTACTGCTAATGCAGATGCTGCATCATGTCCCATCCACTACTCTCTTGAGGGGCCAATATGGGCGACGTGGCCTCCTCCATCGGCATAACCCGAGAGGTGGATGCCCCTTGATCGCTCTTTAACATCCAAGTGCTGTCAACGTCAACGTGGCCCATCCGAATCAAATGACTCGTGTCATATAAGTCGTTGGATCTATGAGCTCTCACTTGCTCACCAACTGGTAGTTGAATCCTAGCGAGCTAGATGATCTTATGAATCAGTACGTCGTACGAGAGATTCATGTTGGATGTCCGACTGACCGCACACATGTGACCTAGAATCAAGAAGCCATGGTCAAAAGTTTTGTCGTTGCACAGCTTCTCCATGGCATAAAGGTTCATGCAGCTCACGTGATCTCTATGTTAATCTCACGGTAGAAGGGTGTGAGTTAACATGTTGTGAAGAACTTGAGCTCTAATATTCAAATCTCTCGATCGTGGCTTCAAGAACCCTGCAATGTCGGAATTGCGATGAATTCCCTGTAAGAACTCTACTCCCTCGAGCAATCTGAAAAAAATAGCAGCCTCGAGAAGCATGGTATGATAGTAATGTTGCTCCGCCCCTTTTATGGCAAACTTGAGCACTGCATTCACCGTCTGTGAACGTATCATAAGCTCTGTACCAAGAATGTACGTCCTCAAACCTTTTGACCTCCTGATTGTTGTTAAGTTCGCGTAGAACAAATGAACTATTATGTCGCAATTATCTCTTCTCAATGCATACACCCTGCGTAAGTTGATGCTATCAAACATCTTTTGGATTCCCAACGACTCCCAACTTCTAAAGTTGACAGTTTTCCAATAAATCATTGAGCGTTTGCACAAATGCTGCTCAAACTTCTCTTGACACTCTTCGTTCCGAAATTTCATGGCCAGATATTATCAAGTACAAATAGTAGTGATATATTGAATACTTAATTGAAATAAAATAATTAAGACATACATAGTTTTTTTTAAATAAAACTATAAATTTTATATAGTTTGTAAAATTACTACGTAACTTTTTTCAATTAAATTTCATTATAAATCTATGAAGAAATTGTAAAAGTATTAAACGATAAAGATTACATTAGAAAAAAAAATGTTAATAAAACCTTAAACTATCAAAAAAATAATTAATCACATTGATATATTGAATACTTAATTGAAACAAAATAATTAAGAGCCACATAGTTTTTTTTTTAAAATAAAATTATAAATTTTGTATAGTTTACAAAATTACCACGTAACTTTTTTCAATTAAATTTTATTATAAAAAAAAATTGTCTTAGAAAAAAAAGTTAATAAAACCTTAAACTATCAAAAAATAATTAATCGTATTGATATATTGAATACTTAATTGAAACAAAATAATTGAAACTTACGTAGTTTTTTCCTAAATAAAACTATAAATTTTATATAGTTTATAAAATTACTAGGTAACTTTTTTCAATTAAATTTCATTATGAATCCATGAAGAGGTTGTAAAAATATTAAACGATAAAGATTACATTAGAAAAAAAAATTAATAAAATATTAAAATTATCAAAAAATAATTAATCGCATTGATATATTGAAAACTTAATTTAAATAAAATAATTGAGACCCACATAATTTTTTTTTAAAATAAAACTATAAATTTTACATAATTTGTAAAATTACCACGTAATTTTTTCCAAATAAATTTCATTACGAATCTATGAAGAGATTGTAAAAATATTAAACGATAAATATTACATTAGAAAAAAATTGTCTTAAAAAAACGTTAATAAAACTTTACACTATCAAAAAATAATTAATCACAACGATATATTGAATACTTAATTATAACAAAATAATTGACACTCACTTAGTTTTTTTAAAAAATAAAATTATAAATTTTATATAGTTTGCAAAATTACCACATAACTTTTTCTAATTAAATTTCATTATAAATCTATGAAGAGGTTGTAAAAGTATTAAACGATAAAGATTACGTTAGAAAAAAAACTGACTAAGAAAAAAAAAGGTTAATAAAACCTTAAATATCAAAAAATAACAATTCAAAACTTGAATTGCCGGTCTACCAAGAGAAATTTCGCCGTAACAAAAAGATAATAGAGTGGTAGTAGAAAGATCTTTTCGAGATATAGATTGAAAATAGAAAAGAAACACTATTTAAATAGAGAGCAAATAGACACGTCTCATCATCCAATTACATATAGACAATGGTCGACTGATCTACCGTAATCGATCGACCCATAAAATTTAAATTATTTTTTTTTATAATTTAATATTTAAATTGTTCTAAATTTTACTTTAATAATTTTTTTTTAAATTTCATCGTTTATCTTTTGGGTTTAAATTGAATTTTTCATTTTTATTTTTTTTGGGTAGTCGGACAAGTGTTAGAAGAATTGCTTGTAAAGTGTCGCGTTGAGACTAAGAGGAGACAAGCCAGCCAAAGTCAATTAATTCAACGCAAGAAGAGCCATTAATCATAATTAAGTATTCAACTGATCTTTCTACTCTCTACTTTCTGCTTCTATATATTCGCTTCTCCGAGATCTACTCCTTTCTCTCCCTACGATCCATTTTCTAGATTGAGAAAGCTGTAGGTGAAGGCGAGATATATGGCAAGCGGAGGAGGATATGGGGATGCCAACCAGAAGATTGATTATGTTTTCAAGGTGGTACTGATTGGGGACTCGGCGGTTGGAAAATCTCAGATACTTGCTAGGTTTGCTCGTAATGAGTTCAGTTTGGACTCCAAGGCTACGATCGGTGTTGAGTTTCAGACAAGGACTCTTGTTATCCAGCACAAGAGCGTCAAGGCTCAGATCTGGGACACTGCTGGCCAAGAACGGTAATTCTTTTTGCTGAAAACTCATTTAATTTCTCTTTACTTGTAATTTGTAATTGTTTTACTCTGAGACTTCGCGGTTTGTGTTTTCTGCAAATTTATTTTAGTTTTTTTGCTAGGGTTTTACTTTTTTGATGAATTGAACATCTGTTTTGAGTTTGACGTTTCTATCTTCAATTTGTATCGTCAAATGAGAGTGAGTTTTCTGTTTGGTGCTATGCGAAGTGTTCTCGCAAAAACATCTTTCTTTTTGTGAATCATCTTCCAGCTTGGAGTTTAATGATCCTATTTTTCATGCAAATTTGGACATGAAAACTTTGATGTGATCTGGTTTCACTTTCCTGCCATCAAACCGATCAATCGCCATTATAGAACACTATGCTGCTGACGTCTCAGATTGAGTAGTCAAAAAAACAAAGAATTTTTATTTGCGTGCTCTGTGACTGGGTGGAGATTTTGTTTGACTGAGTCATTTCTTAAACACCTTTCTATCCATAGTCTATGCTTTATCTCTTTGAATATAGGATTATCAAGAACACACCTAATGACTACAATCAAACTCTGATCTTGTTAGATTTAGCACATCCAAACATGCATTAAACCCTTTGACAGCGTATATGATGTTCTCTTCTTTTATATGTATTACCCTTGGATTTTAAAACTTGGAAGCATGCAATGAAATGTCTGGATTATCACCCATCCTGTGAATGTTGGTTTGTTTAAAATATGACAAGAACCAATGCTATTTCCATTAGAGGGCTAGTAAGTTGTTTTATCTGAATGATTTTGGAGAATATTTAAGTGATATGTGAAGCATAATGGTATTGGGCTATCAACAAATTCTTTATCATCAACTTAACAGACCGTGCAAACTTATTTTTATATGTTCTTATGGTGTAGTGATTTTTACTTGTTCATTGCTTAGAAAAATTGTACAGGTGTGTGTTAGAGTGCTATGCATATGTTGGACTTGTATTTGATAGTGGGGACGATATAGTCAACTAATTGCAATTTGAAATAATTGATAAATGATTAACAATTATAAGATTAATGCAAACCTTAATCAGTCAAATTGCTTTTTTAAAAGGTCATCTAATAACAATGCTATATCTGTCTGTTTCATAGAGAACTGTCTCGAGAGTTGATGGAAGTTTGTTGCATACACATTATAATAAGGTGTTCTGGTTGTTAGCTTGGGTACAATAGATGATATACGTTTGTGTATAAGCAGTGGTCTCATAAACATTCTCTCACTGCAAATCTTTTGCAGGTACCGTGCAGTTACTAGTGCATATTATAGAGGTGCTCTTGGAGCAATGCTTGTTTATGACATAACAAAACGCCAGACCTTCGATCATATACCTCGCTGGTTGGAGGAGTTGAGAAGTCATGCGGATAAGAACATTGTTATCATTCTGATTGGAAACAAGAATGATCTTGAAAATCAGAGAGCAGTTCCCACTGAAGATGCCAAAGAATTTGCCGAGAAGGAAGGATTATTCTTCTTGGAAACTTCAGCACTGCAATCAACAAATATCGAGACTGCTTTCTTGACGGTGCTTACTGAGATCTTCAACATTACGAACAAGAAGAGTCTAGCTGCGTCCGAAAACGAAAGTAATGGCAACCCAGCATTGCTAACTGGGAAGAAGATCCTTGTTCCGGGCCCTGGACAGGTAATTCCCGCTAGGAGCAAGATGTGCTGTACATCAACATAAATATGTTGGATTTGTGAATTTCAAAGATGGATTCAAAAGAATTGTGTTTCTAATATCAATTTTTGATGGGTGTGATGTTTATACTTAATTCATATCTTCTCATGCTTGGCTTTGGCGTTGTAAAATTGATGAGTAGGATGAGGAGGAGGCTAGATTCTGCCTATCGTTCTGATCTCGACGAGAAAGTATCGTCTTTTGATTTTTGATTTTGTCCTTTTGTCTATCACTTGTCTATTACTATTTTATGGCCTAGATTCAGCAACCACAGGTGAAAGTAACAGTCAAGGGAGAGGAAAGAGACAAGCAATCGCCCAATGGTTTATTTCTTCAATTCACTTGCATTGATTTCCAGCATTAAGAAAGGCATTATAATATCTACTCAAGTATAAAAATAATTTTAAAATTCAAAGTATTAATTTTTTTTTAAATAAAAATTTGAAACTATTAACCCTAATAAAAAAATATTTTAAATATAAAAAATCTAACGATCTAAATTTTAGGGGACAGTGGATAGCTTCTTATTTTCATTTTACAAAGAGAAGACGGACTGTGCAAGGGTTAATGCCTCCCGTTCTCCACAGGGATAGTTAATAACTTTTTGTTTTCATTTTACAAATAGAACGGGGGGTCGTGTGAAGGTTAGTGTTCATCATTCTCACCAGGAGACGACGCGGAGGTGTTCCACCCCGCACACACGTGCTCCGTATGTGTCAATGTAGGGGGCTATTTTCCCGAGAACAGGGGGATATTCTCCCCAAAACGGAAAGTCAATCTCCTTAATTATTTAAGTAGATCAGCCCTCCCCTATCACTCTATACCCTCTGAAAACTTTAAAATCTTGCAAATATTTTCTGGCTACTGTGAATTTTCTCTGTATTAGCGACGACGATGAATTCTGATTAAAGTCGATTAGTTGATTTACAGGAAATAACTTGTGATGCCGATATGAATTGATATTCGTACGATACAACTACATAGGTGATCTTCGAGCATTCGATCACTTAGATGAAAATGAAGAAATAGAGGTGCATTCGACTTTCAAAACTCTGGACGATGAACTTCGAATACTGGTTGTTTCGGGGGATGATGAGGTAGAAAATATACCGATAAGAGAAGAAATTTCAATGGATTTTTTTGTTAGAAAAAAATATAGTTAGTTAAAGGAAATTAGAGTGAAAATAGTCAAATATTCTTTGAAAAATTATTATGGGATCAAATTCACCAAAAATGAAAATTGGCGACTGACGGATGAGTGTAAAGACAGGTGTGAGTGGCGACTGCAAGTTTTGAAGATCAAGACGAACTTACGTTTCAAATAAAGACTTTGATTGATTCTCGCAGCTGTTCGAGAAAAATTGAGAATCGACACACTAGAGCAAAATGAGTGGTAAAACATTATATGGATAAACTCAAAAGTCAATTTATGTAGGAAATTTCTTCCATTATCAAGATAGTGAGAAAGAATTTGACTGTCAACATTACATCTAATCTTGCTAGAAAAACAAGAAGTGTAGCTCGAACACTTAATGAAGGGAAGAGCGACGAACAGTACAAGATAGTCTGGTCATACGCAACATAAATATGTAGATCAAATCCAAGTAGCACATTACAAATATATACTTATGAGATGGGGCGTGATTCATTGGTATACAAATAAATGTATATGTGCATGACTGTTTGCAAGACAAGTTTGTTGCAGCATGGTTGCCCTATTATCTATTTGGATAGTTGTTATCTGAAGGGCTCGTTTGTGAGTCTTTCAATATAGTTCTATTGCCGGCCAGGGACAAACCGATCCGGACGATGTTCGAGGTGATCTGAAAGTGTTTGATAACTCGCATTGTGAAAAATTTGAGAACTTGACCTAATCAACAGGCCTCCTGTGCCTCCCAAATAAGCAAAAAAGCTTGCGAAACTAGAAAGTGCAGCTCGACATTGGAGTGTTGCGTTTGAGGAAGCTACACGATTTGAGGTCAGCAATGACTACGAATAATACGTTGTAGACATGAATTCCGTTGCGTGCTGCTATACCAGGTGGGAGCTTACTGGAATCCCTCGTGTCAACTTCATTCCTTGCATGCATTTCTTGAGAGTGACACTAGAAAATTACGTGTATCAATACTATCATCGAAAGACTTATATGCAAATATGCTTACAGTTTATTCAACCCGTGAGAGGCCATCAAATGTGGTCGCATATGCTCGGTTTGAAGGAACTCATCCTGCCTAAAAGATATTGCCAATCTGGTAAGTCGAAGAAGACAAGAGTGTGTGTTGTCGATGAGCCGTCAAATTCGACAATTAATAAAAAGAACTCAAAGATGTCATGTAGTATATATCAGCAGCAGTGGCATAATAGTCGCACTTGTCCTCCCCGGGGATATACTTCAGGCGCTGCTTCGCAAGACACATTTATGAGTTTCAACACATTCGACGAAATGCAAGTACAGTTCAACATATTTCACTCATAAACACATGGTCATTCTTTTTTAATACAGTTTCATTATGTGCAAGAATCAGCTACACGCGACCGAGACAGGAATTATTGACTGTTGTAATTTATGTTTGAAAATGAACAGAACGATGAAATCAAATAGGAAGGTGTTTGTTGGTTGGGGATCGAGTGAGTTTCAATCTATTTTTTTATAAGAAAAAAATTAACCGTAACGAGATACACGACATGTTGGATTCACATTTTGCTGATTCAAATTGAATTTCAAAAAAATGTGGATCCAACATGTCATGTATCTTGTTACGGTTAATCTTTTTCCCACAAAAAATGGATTGAATGTCACTTGATCCTCAGCCAACGAACATCTTCATATTCAATTTCATTTTTTTATTCATTTTCAAACATAATAAATTCGTATAATATTTATTTCATTTTCATATAATTTCAAAAGTTATTCAAATCGTAATTATTTTGTTTATTTAAATAATATTTATTTATTTTTGGTTATTCAAAATTATAATTATATTTTTTTAATTTTTATAATTATTTAAATTCAAACGTTTGCTTAAAAAAACCTCTAATATAAAATAATTTGAATACGTTAATTAATATAACCAATTCAAAAAATAATGAATTATGCTATTATGTATAGACATATATATTAAAATAAATTATAAATAATTAAATATATATTTTAAGTTATTTAAATTATAATTATTTTTTATAGTTTATGTAAATAATAATGATTTATTTTAGGTTATTCAAATTATAATTATTTATTTCTTTCTGTTTATTTAAAAAATAAAAATAAAATTGAAAAAATAGACAGAGTTTTGTTTGTTTTATGACTTCTCCATAGCTATCTTCAAAAAGTTTCTGTAAATTTAAATCACAAATATATACTCAACAACCAGATTAAAGTACAAATAATAAATATCGAGGCATAAAAATAAAGTAAATTAAATTTACAGACAAAAAGTAAAGTACATAAGATGAAATTCAAATTCTAAACTACACTACTGCGTTGGGACATCGCCGTCGTCATCTCCGGTCAGCATCAAATCTGCCATCTTGTCAGTGAACTCTCTAAGAGACTCACTGAAATAGTTTTGGGGATCAACTACCTTTCTCTGGCTCACCGCGAGTTTCTCGACCCCACCTATGAGGAACTCTATATTATGCTGCTCCATTTGTTGTTGCATTTGTTATCTCTGATCTAGTTGCTATTGCATCTTATACATCTGCTGTAATTATTCAAACTTTTATTACTATATTGGTTTGAATTTTTAATTACATTTATGATTAAAAAAATTAAAAATATTATATATGAAGAATATGTAAATATACGTTTTAAGAGATTGTATTAAAGAAATGATACGTTAAAAGGTAAATTTTGACGTTTTGAAAAGAGAAATGGATATATATAAATAGGGCTGATCGATGGCCAAATTGAAGAAAAACAAAACATTCGGACCCAGAGGGTGCCGATCGATCGCCCCTTCTGAAAATAAAATTTTATAAAAAATACGATTTACAGATTTAATTTTTAATTAATTATAAAAATTAGATTAAAACTAATTATGCTTAAAGATTAATTAAGTTTGGTCAGTTGGTAAATAATCAAGAAATTAGGGGCAAGTTATATTTTTGGAAAGAATAAACTTGGTGAATTGGTAATTTAACCCTAAAACCATTTTTTGAAAGGGTTATGTGGCACCCTTATGTGGTTTTTACGTGAAGAAGAAGAAGAAATTCTCGAGGAGAGAATGAGAGGAGAAGAGAAGAGAAAGAGAGAAGAAAATAAAAAAATAAAATGCAATTTGGTCTCTACAACTAAGTGAAAAGAGCAATTTACATCGTAAACTAGGATGATAAGTAAAAAAAACCTTAATGTATTGATAATGGACAATTTTTCCCCTACCGTTCAATTTTCCGTTAACATGTCAAGTTTTTTTCACGTGTCCATTTTTTCTTCCCGAAATGCTCATTCCTGGAGTTAGAACTGGACCGGGCCGGTTCGGCTAAATTTTAAATTAAAAACTTATCAGACTTCTACTGAACCCGAATCCTCACTCTCTCTAACCTTAACTTGTCTCACTCTCTCACCTCGCTCTCTCGCACTGCTCGCTCGCCTCTCTATCACCAGTAGCCAGTCGCCCCGACTCGCTCACGCTTGCATTGCTAGGATTCTTCCCCTCTCCTTCCCTAAACCCACCTTCAAGTTCCCCCTGTCCTTGCGTTTTATGATTGTCTCTTTCGCTACTTTCTCCTATCTCCATTTTTCTGTATAATGTGAAGTTCCTCCTTATCTGATTTTTGTATTTTCTTTGTTGTTTTTCTGTCGAAGCATGTTCTGTTATCGTCTGATATCAGAGACTAGGTTGCTTTTTGTGATTTATGTTTCCGATTGTTAGATGAACCTCTGTTCTGCTTTCTGGAAATTGTTGATTGTTTCATAATTTGTTGATGTTCTCGGAATCATTTGCTTGTTTCAATTGATTCCTAACTTTCGCAAATCTGATTCTTGAAGATTTTGTGATTTGTTTTCTGTTTTTATTGAATTCTGTTTGTTTCAAATCGTTGTTTTTCTGTTACAGGTTTTACTATTTAAAATTTCTATGAGTGAGATAAACCTAAGAGGCCTATTGAAAACCATCTTCTTTTTCTTGTATGGTTTGCTTAATATTTAATAGGAAGAACATCTTTTCAAATTCTGCGTGATTAATAACCGTTAAAGATTTTTTTATTCTTATAATATTATTGCTTTGCTGTGGTATTGACTCTTTATTGAATGAATTTTGCTATAATATTGCATTGTTGTTTGAGTGTTATATTAATTGTTATTAAGGAAATTTACATGTTATAAACTTGTTGGAAATCAAATGCAAATCTATTTTCTTTGTGTCTTCTTTCCTCTGTTGGTTGAATATTGATAACAATTTGTTGAAGTTCATTTTTTGTTTTTGTTTAGTAATTGTTCGAGCCGTGAAAGTACAGGAGAGAAGGATGAGTAGGGATATAAATGGAGAAACATTTGACACTGTAGACAGTTAAATTGCCGAAGGCAAAATTTCAATAGATAGTGGAGATTCCATGTTTCAAATTAAATGTTATTGCAACGTAAGAGCAACAATGCAAACAACATGGACACAGAAGAATCCTGGACGAAGGTTTCTTTCTTGTCCGAAGTTTGAGGTAAATTTTTATTCGTTGTCATAATTAATGCATAAATTTCTACTGTAAATAATGGTTTATCCATTTTCAGGAAAGCGTAATAAGAATCAATTTCTTTTCCTGGTACGACGAATCATTAGGAGAGAGACCGAAGAATGTGTTTAACATTTTATAATCTAGACTCGAAGAAACTAAAACAAGAGTCGCAGATGCTGAATCAAAACTCGAACAAGCTGCAGGAACACTCGAAGAAGCTAAATCAAAGAATGTGCAGCTGCTTAGGGATAGATTATGATTCTTGGTATTATGGGGTCTTACTACTGCATTATTGTCGATCAGTTTGTATCAATTGTTTTTGTAGACTCGTATGATAATAACTGCACTCTTTATCAACTGTAATGACATTTTTCATGATATGCATGTGTTGTTCATATAAGCATTACAAAATCATCCTTTGCGAATCCATGATATGCAAATTAAGCTCTATACCCAATGTAATATACAGCTATACTTGCAAATCCAGCTATGTAAAAAATGTAAAAATATTCAGCTATCCACATAAATCACATCCAACTATCCACAAAAATATCCAACAATGTACAAAATGTAAAAATATCCAGCTATCGACAAAAATACCCATATCATACCCAAATCGATTTCATAATCATATCCAACTGCATAGCATATCCAAATACATATCATACCCAAATACATATCATTTCTAAATCCATTCCATAATCATATCACATCCGGTTACAAATTTCATAATCATCCTCTGCATTATATTGTGGAGGAGAACTATCCTTCAAATGTTGATCATTATAATATACGGGTAATTCAAAGTACAATCATATCTTTCACAAGAACAACAACCAGAATTACAAAATGTAAAAATATCCAGTTATCCATAAATATATCTATATCATATACAAATCTATTCCATAATCACATCTAACTACATATCCATAATCGAACATTATAAAATATGTGTTCATAATCCATATCCATAATAAAAATTCTCAACCATATCTATATTCATATCAACATCAAATTTATATCATCGTTACAAAATCATCCTCTGCGAACGCCTAGTTACACTGATGACTCCTGCAAAATGTAAATAATTAATTGTCAACAATAATTAAGTAGGATGTAACAAATCCAAAAAGAGAAAAAATATTACTAACTTAGGTTCCGATGCAAGCTGTAGAAAAATCAAACAAAGTTGATCTTACTCGTGATGTTGATGCAATGACTTCCATACTAGAATCAATGGTTACTCCTTTGCGTATTTTAGCATTATGGTTCAGACCCCGATATTTACTACACTTAATAACCGTACGCATATTGCCCAATTTACTTTGACCTTGAGATTCATCAACATCCATTGTTCTCTTCTTTTTTGGCCTTTCAGGTGGTCTCTTCACAATCGGTGGCCACATATATAAGCCATAACTGATGGTGGCCACATGTATAAGTCATTCATTGACTGTATGAACTGTGAATATACCGTCAAATATATCTGCCGATGGTAGCAACGATCAACGTATGACTCAATGTTCCTCCTCATGAATGTTATGCAAGGTATATCATGAACACATAGTATGCGTGTGAGTTGCCACTGATTACAACTACAAGTAGCGTTGGCTAAGTCAACGACGAATTGTTGATTGACATCACTAACTCGAAATCTTTCACCCCCGGCCCATGTTGCACACCAGTTTCTACCTCCATCTTGTAGTTTGATCAACTTCTTTCGTATTTGAGGGCATATTAGTCCGTTTTGTTACTCCATTCGTCGATGCCCCTTAAAAATCTGTGCCATTAATGTCATTCTTATCATTTCTATCATGGTCACAATCGGCTGATCACGCGCTGGTATGATGAATGCATTGAATGACTCGCTCAGATTGTTCAAGGTTAGGTCACACTTCGATCTGTGACTGAAAGCATGTCTACACCAGCGATTCATATCATACTCCGCAAGATATCTATATACTGCTTCACTGAAGCTTCGTAACCTGTTCATTTCCTTCACAAACATTTCACATGTTGTCGCAGTTGAAGCATTCCACATAATGTCGTTGTAGAGTTTTCCACGAAACTTCTTCTTGAAGTTTGCGTACATATGACGTATGCAAAATCGAACCTTTGCATTTGGTACATGTTTTCAAAATACTGCTTCCAAACCTTGCATAAAAGATGTGTCATATGTTAGTATGTGAAAACATATAAACCTTGACAATAATCACATATACTTACTTTTTGTTGATCGAAAATGAATGTGCAGTCTTCACCACGATCAGATCCAATATCCGTCAACAGCAACCTAACAAACCATTTCCAAGACTTCTTCGACTCAACATCGACAACAGCCACTACAACAGGATATACTCCGTCATTTGCATCAACACCAATAGCGGTTAAAAGTTGACCAGGAGATGCCCCCTTCAAGTGACATCCGTCTAAACTTATTACTGGTCGACATCCGACTAAAAGGCCTCTTTTACATGCATCTAAACATATGTAAAGTCGCTTGAATATGAACTTGTTTGACCATTAACCCTGTCAACGTTGATAATGAAGGTGCTACCAAGATTGAATCTCAGAACTTCTTCTGCATACGACCTCAGCTGTTTATATTACACAGTTGAATCCACATTTACAACCTTCCTCCTTGCTCTGATTGATAGGCTAGGGCCGATGTTGACATTAAAGTCTTGCCTAATTGTGTCAATGATAGATGGTATTTTTCACCGAGACTGGCTTCTAAATCAATGCAAGTAACGTTCTGCCACCCACTTAGCTGTTGTATGACGACTTTTCGTTGTGCGAGCACACTCATGAACATCATTCAACCTTTCCAATTAGAAAAACTCTTCATTTGTCACTTTTGATGCATAGAGTCTCCAAGCACAACCTTGCTGATATCTAGCTTCTAATCTTCCTTTATCATATTTGGTAAATCTGATGTCAAATCCGTTAACCAAAGCATAATCAATGATTTTTTTCTTAATTTCAGCCAATGAGCTGAATGTGTCTTCCAAACATATTTCTAAAAAGTTATTGATCGATTTTGCGATGTTCACTTCATGCATCGTATCATCGGATTCAACGGTTGAAAGATTGTCATCTGATAAGGAAGCTAAAACTGATGGAATCAGAATATAAATTGGATCCCCTGCTTCACCCACAGCTGCCACATCTACGTGATTTGGATCCCCCGCTTCGCCAACTTGAGAACCACCATCAAACTCTGATGAATCAGATGACTCATCATTTTTAGCCTCTTCTTGGTCAAATACGTCAATGCCTTTATGGTCTACGTACATATGAATGTAACGTTTGTCATCCAACACCCCAACCATTTTAAGTATGTCATTATCAGACTTCACTTTTCGCAATCCGTTTTCCAATCCTAATTTAATCTCCACGTAATACAGAGTCTTCCATAATCCAGCTATTATATCTACAAGCACGTCTACAACCACAAAAAAGACACTTATCCACATCAATATTTGTCACGACTACTTCATCTCCACCCTCGTAATATAAATTCTTTTTCTTGATGAACTTCCCTCCATAGTGAAAGTTAATTGAAAATGATGAATCAAATGACTCATCATTTTTAACCTCTTCTTGGTCAAATATGGCAATGCCTTCATGGTTTACGTACATATGAATGTGATGTTTGTCATCCAACACCCCAACCAGTTATTCAACACCCTAACCATTTTAAGTACGCCATTATCATACTTCGCTTTTCGCAATCTATTTTCCAATCCAATATAGAGTCTTCCATAATCTAACTCTGATATCTACAACCATGTCTACAACCACAAAAAAAGACATTTTATCCATAACAATATTTGTCACGTCTGTATCATCTCTACCCACGTACTGTAAATTCTTTTTCTTGATGAACTTCCTTCCATAGTGAAAGTCAATTGAAATGTGTCTATCTTCTTCCCTGCAAGGTCGCATAGATTCAATTCGATAAGCCAATTTTGGTATTTAAACTCTAAACAACTTAATATACATTTAAACCTTTTAACAAATAGTCTTCCAAATGATTGCATAATAATATGTTTAAAAAAATCAATATAAAGTTCGTGAAGAATCCAGATGTAAATAATCAAAACCATCAGAATAGTAAAAACCAGAAAATTCAAACAATCAGAATAGTAAACACCAGAAAATTCATTAAACTAATGAAAATCAAACCATCCGAATAATAAGAGCAAAAAATTCACCATCATAATCAAAATCAAAGTAAATTATATCTGAAAAATTAAAAATAGTGAAGTTCAGCAACGAAGTTCAGAAACCTTAACCTTTCAATGCAGTAATTCCAGAACTATTATTGGTTCAGATTTCAAGACTGGAACTTCAATGACTAAGATTTTAACTAGAAGCTGAGCTGAGAATAGTCTTATAGAGGATAGTCGAGCGCGAATGAGAATCAAGCAAGGAGCCGAGGTCGGGGTCGGAAGCGGCCGAGCAAGAATGTCGAGAATCGGGGTCGAGGTTGCGGGTCGTGGCCAGGGTTGGGTGTTCGGACTTCGCAAGTTGGTCGTCGAGGAATCGGGGTCGGGTTCACCCGAGGGTCGAGAATCTGGAAATTGTATAGGAGAAGGGTGAACTGAAAAGGAATATCAAAATTAACTTTTTTAAAAAAATCTAATTAGTGAAACGAACTGGTTCGGTCTGGTTCTGACTCCATTCGGAAAGAAAAAATAGACACGTGAAAAAAATGTGACATTTTAATGGAAAAATATACAGTAGGGGAAAAATTGCCCATTATCAATACATTATGATTTTTTTGCCCATTATCCAAGTTTACGATGTAAATTATCTTTTTCACCTAGTTGTAGGGACCAAATTGCACTTTACCCAAAAGAAAAAACAAGGGAGAGAAAAAGTGAGTTTGACAATTTTTCCCTTAATTATTCAGCTTGTTGAGAAGGTTAATTTGATAGAAAAATCGACATATTCGGTGGAAATTTTGGTTAAAGTGAAGAAATCAACAATCAAGTAAGTAATTCTAATGGTTAAAACAGTTAGTTTAGACTTTATTGCATTACTAGGTGGAGATAGTTTACATTTCTGTCATGCATCTGAATACGTTAGAAATTCATTGTGATTGGTTGAGATTAGATGGATTGAAGTGTTAAAATTGACATCGTTTTTGACATAAATTGAATTGCTTTGTTATAAAAAAATATATTTTTGATTATATTGAAATGTTTCAAAAATATTATTTTGAAAACAGTATTTATGTTAAATTAGATGTATTGATTTTAAACATCATTTATATGGGTGAGTGCGTTGTTTTAAACATACATATCATCTGCTTTATAAACAGTTTTAAAACATGCATTTAGGAAGGAGGAAGGAGGAAGGAGGAAGTTGGAAGTTGGAAGTTGTGGTAACATAAGAACTCATCGGACTGTACTTACCTCTTCGTGTGTGATGATTATGACTATGAAACTAAGTAGCAGATTAACTATATATCATTGGGTTGAAAGCCCCTAAACCTTGAGAGCAAGCAATATAAGAGAGATTCTACAACCTTACCGGAGAAAGCCCGAGAACTTGTAGAGGTGTGTTATGGTCATATGAGTCGGTTTAGAAAGAATTTACATTTTTTTTTACATTTCAAATTAAATATGAAAAGCTAGTTTGGAAAATATGGTTTTAAATCATGCAATATTATTTAAATTGCACTGGATTTATTAGTTAGTTAAAAAATAATTTTAAACCGTGGTTGATAGATTTTAATTGGTTCGAATACTAACATGCATATATTTTTATACAAATGACATGAATTTCAAAACAAAATATAATTTGATTTACAATTGATATCAAAATTTATCATGATTAGGTGGGGGATGAAGTTTGGTCTTAGTTAGTGTGGATGGAGTCTGAGTTAGCTATTCTAACTGCTAAATTTATTTGCTAAGCATAAAGCTCATTCTATAGATATTTATATTTTTCAAATAACGAGATCGTTCACTGACGCAGAAAAATAAAGGCAACATAAAAAACTAAAAGAGTCAAAAGATAAACCATCGATGTAGATGATTTTCTTTTGTATTGGGACCGGGATAGACAGTTTAGAAATTTTATAAACTCTTTTTGAACGGTCACATGTGTGTGGCCTTATTATAACTGTGTTGTAGCTTTCGTAGAAACTCTAATGTATATGTTTATAAAATGAATAATGTATGTGTTAAATACATGGTTGGTAATATATGAATTATTTTGAAATTATCTTAATTTAAGATGTTAGGTACAAGAATAATTAGTTTAGTAAAAATACAAACGTATCCATGAAAATTGGAAACTCGAAATACACGTCTTCCCACCTTGGGAATCCCTATCGTCGGGGCTTGTCAGGTTCGGGTCCTAACATTTGCTGATGCATCTCGTATATCTGATGCTTATGCTGCATCATGTCCTAGCCACTAGCATCCTGAGGGGCAAACGGTGACGCAGTCGCGGTGCCTGAAACATCCTCCTCCATTGGAACACCCCGAGATGTGGAGTCTCCGAAATTTTCCTTCACCATCCAAGACCCAGTGAATTCGACTAGGCCCATCCGAGTAGAATAAAACCTGTCAAATACATCGCTGGATCTCGCAGTTCCCTGCTGCGATCCACTGGGTAGCTGAACCTGAGCTCGCCCTACAAACTTCCAAATCAATGTCTCGTACGGCAGATTTTTGTTGCATGCTCGCCTGATCTCTTCCATGTGGCTAAAATCATGCACCCCGGGTCAAACATCGTGCTGCTATAGAGTTTTTTCATGACATGGAGATACATCCAGCTCACTAAATCTCTATGTCTATCTATCAGCAGCAGAGTGTAGCAGATCAGGTTGTGAACAACCCAAGCTCAAATGTTCAATTTCTTCGATCTTAGCTTCATGAAGGCTGCAATGTCAAAGTTACGATGAATCTGTTGAAGGAAATGCAAGTCCTCCACTGATCTGGCAAATTTACACTCTCGAGAAGCGTGATAGTATCTGACCGCGTCTTTTTGGGCAAATCCAATCAATTTGTTGACATCACGTAGACTTGGCGTGGATGGCGCAAATATTACCCCTCCTAACTTCCAAAAACACTTGCATATATTAAGTAGTGTTGGCAAATGAGTGCACTTTTTGACTGACAGTGTAGCAAATTCAGCTCGACTCACAACAATACTGGACCAAATTTAGCCTAGCTCGGTCAAGTCGGTTCGGCCCTCCTCCTTCTAGCTAATTGTCTTTTATATATATATATAATTTGTTATATTTAGAAAAAAAAAATGCAACAAACATATAAAAAAATATATTATTAAATTTTGCATTATTTCTTATTATTAATATTTATAATTATTATTAGCATACTTTACCAATTAATTAATTAAATTTATTCAATACTCACTATAATCTCGATATTGCATATTTTTTTCTGAATATGACGAGTTAATATTAATATTAATTTACAAACAATAAATTTCATAAACAAAAATAATAAAATAAATATATTTTGTAAAACTCATTGTTATATCTGTTTAACATTAGTAAATGGGCTTGGTTAATTCATTATAGTTGGCCCAGATCGTCATTAGGCTTTTTCAAATTAAGCCAACTTGAAAAAATATAAACACATTATAAGTTAGCTCGAGTCCTCATTCCAATCACGCTCTTCTCCCAAATTTGAAAATCTCTGCCAGTAACAGATTCTTTTCTGCAAATTTCTCGTACGGTCGACGCCGAAGAACTACAGAACCAGAAGATCAGTGGGAAAACCCTAATCGCCTACTTCATCAGCTCAAAAAGTGAAAATTTGACCACCAATTAGGGCAAGAAAGAGAATGCAGAGAGAGGTAGGCCTATTTGTAAAGTTGTAATAGGCGTACTTTCGAGTGAACCATGGTCTTTGCACTCCTTTGAGTAACTGGCAAATCTTCCGCTGGAAAGGGAAGCCAGGGTTTTTTCCCCGGAGAGGCACTCTCGACGTTGATTTATCAGGTATTTTGATTTCGCAATCGAAGTATCTGCTCTGCACGTTGATTTATCAGGTATTTTGTTTTCGCGATTGAATTTTTTTTTTTCGTTGGATTTAGTTCTATCTATGGCCAACGCGTCTTGCCCGATTATTTGGATGTGGATTTTTATTGTTTGAAACTTTTTCTGTCATTTTCTTTCTTGATCGTGATTCTCGAAATGGACGGATAGTTCCGCCGTCCGAATTTAATCTTGCCCTTCATTTCTCGTTAAAACAGTAGTCTTATCTGATGTGTGGCTTCTGCAATTTTGAAGTTCATTAGCTTATACCACGAACAATTCTTTTAAGATTTTTTTTTCAATTTAAACTCCAACCTATAGCTTTTTTTTAAACAATACCCTAAACTAGGTATCTTAGCGATCCAAATATTAAACTATCTAAAATTTAACAAATCAAACTCGGACAGACGATCGATTATCGTCCGTTCACTGTTCACACCCGAGAACGCGATGTTGTAAAAAAATATTGGATTTACTTAAACATTTTACAAAATCATAAGAAGATAATCTGAAAATTTTCGTAATTTTCTAACACTTTTACGATTTGTTATAATTTTAATAAATTATTTTATTAAACATATGTAAAATAATTATAATAAATCATAAAAGTATTAGAACATTACAAAAAGTTTTAGATTATCTTCTCATAATGAGGTAAAATATTTAAATAAATATAATATTTTTCGATATTATTTAAAATATATTTCGTTTCTATTCACGTATAATGAAAAAATAAACAATGTTGAATTTATTTGAAAATTTTACTACATATTTACCATATCATGGGAAGATAATTTAAAATTTTTTATAATTTTATAACACTTGATTTATTATAATTATTTTACTTATGTTTCATAAAATAATTACTAAAATTACAATAAATCGTACAAATGTTAAAAAATTACGAAAATTTTCAGATTATCTTATCATATTATAGTAAACATGTTGTAAAATTTTTAAGTGAATCTAATATCGTTTGGTATTTTTTTAAAATTAATTTATAAAATAAAGTTTCGTCCGTATGTGAATAGTGAACGAACGACCATTCGTTTTAGATCGGTCGTCGGGTGTGAACAGTGAACTAACGGTGATCGCCGTTTGCCAATGTTTGATTTGTTAGATTTTTGATAATTTAATATTTGAATTGTTAGAATTGATAGTTTAGGATTTTTTAAAAAAAAAAAAATCATGAATTGAGGTTTAAATTGAAAAACTATTTAGCTTCTAATTTTTTGATGGTAGACAAATCAACTTTATCGTCACACAAATCATTAAATTTTTTACTTATAATTGTCGAAACTTAATACGATAACGAAATCTAATGATACTAATCACCAACCGATTGAGAGTGATAAGACCAGAGAATGATCCCGGAGAACAAACAGACAGATTAGTGACTCGCTCTCTTAGCTCCATTTACCAATCCCAGTTCTTGAATAAGATCGAACTTTATTTTTCTGATTTGTTTTATTTTCTTTTCCTTTGTGGTTTGAATTCTGATTTCTGGTGAAATTTGATCATTTTTTATCATAGATTTTCAATTATCACTACTTTTTTCAGTCTCTTAACCACTTTTTCTGTCTATTTTATGAGTTTTTTCTAGGGAAAGTTTGTAGCAGTTAAATTCTGATTGATTTATTGTGGAATGGATTTCTCATTAGAATATCTTTTTCTTCCAGCAATTTGATCTTCCAATTGTCACTAGTGTTTGTAGCCTCTTAATCACTTTTTGTTTGCACGGTAATAGTTTTTAGCTACGGAATTTTCAAATTTGGTGTCGCAATTAGTATTTCTAATTTATCTTCTTTAATTTATAATTGGTTCTCTTCTAGACTTGCTGTTGTGCTGTGGTTCTCTTTCACTTGGACAATGTATGAGATTTGAGGAAAAGCTTTACAAAAGGGCATTTGTTTGCCCTTTTTTTTTTTAATATATCTTATTAGTAAGACATGTCTTTTGGAATCACCCATCAATAGATATGGATTCCTTAAATAAACTCCATGTAGGAAATAACGTAGAATTTTTTTTGTTTGTGAAGGATTATGTCGTCACCGACTCATTCATCGGTCTCAACCACCGCAATCATTGGAGCAAATGCCAGTTCTGCTCTGACTGCCGAAGACTTTCACTTTCCATCTGACCTAATTTCTATGCAAGATCGCAAGGATGAGGCCATGATAGGTTAGTTTATTCTAAAAGTTTTTTTTTTTCTTTTTGGTTTTCTTTCCTTGTTTTTTTGGAACTTAGGATGCTAGAATGTTCCGTAATAATAAAAAGGTAAAGATTAAATAAAATACTGAATGTGAGGGGTTTTTTAATTCAAATACGGGAAAATTTTTTTTGTCAATTCGAACATCAAACTATCCATCATTAGCAATTAATCTATTTTATTAAATGAACGTTAACTATATGATATTTTTTAATTCAAATATTGAATTGAAAATTTACGATATCACAAATAAAGTGAAAAAGAATCCAAACACTTACTTTTGCATAGTCATTATAATGACGCATTGAAACTCTCCTTCAATCCCTCTTCCTGTTATACACCCAACAATGAATTAGAGCTAGTCTCTAAACCCATTAAAAACCAGTGCATAGTATTCAATTAGCAATGTGCTTTGATTTTTCTTTTTTATGGACGTAGAAGACGAAGGTACCTTGAGCTGCTTTAAGGCGACGAGAATAGCTTCAAACCCTTTCCAGCTGTATTGATTCTTTGCCCTCCTCGCTAAAACTTAAATCATCATTCCAAAAGCTCAATTCAAAATACAAATAGATTTGAGCAAAAATAAAATGAAATTGAGCATCATCAATCCCTTATCCCTACACTTTCTAGGACGTTACAATATAATAGATTCGTTTTGTCTCAACATCGGTGAATTTTACCAAAACTCAGACCCCAAACAAATAAACGAAAATCTAAACAAAGAATCCGACGGCCAAAAAATTGACCTAATCGCAATGCAACATCATCTAGACTGATTGAGTGGATGCCATTGCAGTTATACAAGCTCAAGATAGATACTCAATCTCTTAAAATAGAGATTAAGTAATAGTCAAAGGACAATACTTTGAGCATAGAAGACCAAGTGACTTCTGCTTCCTGCTAGAGGCGTGGTGCTTGGAGGAAGAAGATTCAAGCAAAGTAGAAGAGGAAGAAGGCGCTGCCATTGAGGTTCATTTTTTTTAAGGGGGTGTCATCGTAATTTTTCGATTTGGTGTTTGAATTGAAAATACCTCATAGTTCAAAGTTTGAATTGTAAAATTTTTAACGTCCATTTATCAAAGTGAGTCGATTTGCTAACGATGGATAATTTGATGTTCGAATTGACGAAAAAAATTGTTCAATGTTTGAATTGAAAAATGCCCCATAATTTAGTGTTTTATTTGATTTTTACTCTAATAAAAAGAGAAAGACGAGATAAAATTACAAAATAACCAGATGTTTCAAGAGATTTGTTAGTTTTCCAAAAATAACAAGACATTTAAGAGATCTGCTAATTCTCTCTTTAGACTAATTTTCACAAAAGATGCTCACTAATTCTATAATCTTCCCATAAATAAATAACAAATAGAGAATATTAAAATATACAATTAGAATATTATCTAGGAATTCTATAAGACAACTATATGACACTTATTTATCTTATTTTTTTTATTTTCCTTAATAAATTCAGTAACAACTCTATCATTACTCACCGCCCAATAAGTACTTTGTCCTTAACGTGCATGATCTTGTAATTGCCGAGAAGGAAAACCCCTTGATAGACTAAATAGGCTTGTATAAAATGTTGTTCATAGAATAAATTAGCTCACTTCAGGCTGGGCTTCATCTTTACCCATCCTAGTCCTAAACTTTTTCTAACCCAAAATTTTTCTAGCTTCAACACAATTACATTCAAAGCAGCCGACTCTTCATGAGCACTAAATTCATCCTTCGAATAATGGTTGGGTTTTTCCTCTAATTGATAATAACTATGGGTATTAAGAAATCATCTTAACATGAAATAAATTAAACTAATGATTATTAACCTAAAGATAACGATAAACTCAAATTAAAATAAAAGAAATTATGTGATCCTTGCGTGATCCGATTGCATCTCATATTTAAACTCTCTTTAAATGTGATTTGTTAGATTTGCATGTAATTTGGTCAAATGACTTGATCTCCTGCGTGATTCTCTTGCATGTGCATGGCGCATGTGACATTTAAATGATTGTATATGATCTTTTAATGAATGCATGTGTGCCGCACCCTCTCTCTATTTTCATGAGTATTCGACCTCCTTTGCCTCCACTCGATTCTCTTCGACCTTCAACAAATTTTTAGAAAATTTGAATCAAGTTGTGAAAACTCTTTTTTTTTTAGATCTTTAAGATTAATTCATACAAGTTCTCACGCATTTTCTTAGCTCTTGATTGGGTCATTGGGTCACCAATGTCTTCGTATGGATCCTTGCTTTTGGGTTTGGGTTTGGGTTTGGTCGCTCAGTGATTCATATCACCAACAACCAACAACCAACATCCCTACTCTCCTCTTTCGATTTCAACTCTGACGAAAAATTTGACTGGCGAGACAGCGATTTCTATTTCTTTTACCTCAAAAAATGCAGCGGGAAGGTTCTAATTTACTATTTATCCTTTTTGGGGTTTTTCGTCGATATTTCCAGTTATGTGGTTTTGAATGGGTTACGAGCCCAAACTTCAGTCCGACTGCAACTTGTTGCGACTATTTCCAACTCAAAATGTCGGCGGTTTTAGTACCCAAGTGCAGTCCAAGCACAGCTAACCGAGCTTGTTTCCATCGTGAACGGTTGATGGTTTCATTGGGGGGGCTTTTGTAGTTCGCGATTAGAGCTGTCCAGAGAAGGTAATGATGTGATTCAATGTTGGGAAGCTCCACAATTCGCTCACGCCTTAAGCTGTTGTTCATGGTTTGTGTTGGGTTCAATTGTGTGAGTTGGTACCTTCCTTTTCTCCACTAATTTTTCAAGCTTACAGAGGCGAACATCAATGGAGTCTAATAGGGCTAGTTTCTGTTTCATTGTGAGCAGTATCTTCAAGATGGACTCTATAATATCCAATTAAGTTTAAGCTATATCTAGTTGATTTGCAGTGGTTGTCATTCTGAAGATCGTGTGCTCTGATACCATTGATACTAACCCCAAAATAATAAAAAAATAAAAACAAGATAAAATTATAAAATAACTAGACGTTTGAGAAATTTGTTAATTCTCTCAAAATATCGAGATGTTCGAAAGGTTTACTAGTTCTTTTTTTTAAATTAATTTTTCCAAAATATGTCCGCTAATTCTATAATCTCTCCCTAAAATAAACAACCACTAAAAAATATAATTAAAACATTATCTAAGAATTCTAAAAGACAAGTAAATAATACTCTTTTATCTCATCTTTTTATCTTCTTAATAAACTCTATCACAATTCTATCATAGAAGTGCTGTTATCTACATCATTTTTGTTGAAACCTCTGCCTTGTGATTGTTGAAACTTAGGCCAGAAGCCTTATATTTTGCATCAATTTTGTTGGTGTAATTGACGATCGAGTACCTCTATAACGTTATCCCAAAATCTTCTCATTCAATGCTCAAACGTTCTATTACAATGTTGAACCTTTAAATGCTATATCTGAGCCTTCTAGTGTAGTTCTTAGATTTTAGTATTCTACTAGTTCAATACTCAATCATTCAAGTCTTGTAATTAAAGTTTCAGGTAACTTTATAGTGCTATACCCAAACCTTCTCGTTCAATGTTTGAACTTTCTAAAAGATTACTTGAACCTATAAATACTATGCTTGAACCTTCTAGCGTAGTATGGATTCTCATGCAATGCTTCTGCAACGAACTAAGATATCAAATTTTTGCTTTACTTTTGTTTGTTGATACAGAGAATTGAATTTTTTTTTTCGTGTCTATTATGTTTTCATTAATCAATGAAGGGTGAGAAAAACCAGGAGCATATTTTCATTATTCTATTTCTACGATTACATTGCATTAACTTGAAAGTTAAGATAATTTCATGAGAGACAATAATAGGTGATTCAAAGTTCTTAAGTTGATTAAATTAATTATTGTTATGAGACTTAATGTTTTGATTCTCTGTTGAATCTAAAAAGTTTTCAGGCTTTTATTTTATTGATGTTGAGTTTTCTTTGTTTGAAGGGGGAGGGATGGAGGGATAAACGAAAGAACGTGTTGGCTCAATTATTCTAAAGTGATTTTCTTTTGCAAGTTGCAGTTTTAAAATTAGATGTAATGGCTGCACTAAACAAGGAGGTTAAATCTCTTGATGAAGATGGGTGGATGTTTGAAGGCCCTCGTTCCCGCATCAACCTTATATCCTCCTCTCAGGGTTAGCTTTCAACTCAGTTAACGCTTCTTTGTGTTTTGGTGAGATAGATGGAGAGAGAATTCATTTTTTTTTTCAGGTAAAAGATTCTGATGAAGAATTTCTCTGAAATTTTAGAAAGCTTGTCCAAATCTTATAATTTTGAATTTTGATGAATACTAGCTTTCTTGTTTTAACAAACCAAACCTCAATGAATATTAGCTTGACACAAGATCAACAATTTTACTTTGATTCAATATATCTAAGATCCATCTTTTTTGTCACATAATGTTGTAATAATTGTTCGAGACTGCTAATTTTGTGGTCGCTCTTGTTTAATGATTTATGGAAACATACTAATTTTGATGATTTTGGATTCAGATGGTCTTCTGCGAAGACATACAGAAGTGACAAAGAATTGGAATAATCTATTGCAAAAATGAAGAGCACGTGAATTAGATGATGAGATACTTTATTTTTATTATTTATATATTTTATTTATTTATTTCAGTTAAAGTTAATTTTTTATTTTTTAAGATTATTTCTCGTCTTCTAAGGTTATCTATAATTTCGTCTATTTAAGCGTTATTATTATAATTTGGTTGGACAGTGTATGATGATTATTAAATGAATGTAATGTGTTATTATTTTCTCAACCTTACTTCTTTTTAGCTTTTCTTATCATTTCTCATCTTATCGACTATAGTTTTTTTTTTCTTTTCGTCAATTCTTTTACTTTTTCAATTATATTTTTTACACTAATTTTGTTGTCTGCATCAAATTGCTATCAGAGTAGATTCTATTATTTTTTTAAACAATAAAATCTTGATTTTCTCAAACAATTTTACTGTTAATCGTGCGGTTACTATTCATCGACGACACTGTTCATCGTCGATCACTATTCATCTCTAATTACTATTCATTGCTGGTACTGTTCATTGTGCGATAATATTCATGGGTGTTAGTGTTACTGTTCATTTTTTAAAAGTTGAATCTTAGTTGAGTTTGTTCTATTTTCAATGCTAAAGGAAGCAAATTTGACTGAAGCTGTACCTTTGGTTTTGTTATCAGAGCTTCTTGCTTTTTTGGTGAATTATTTGTTACAAATTTTATGTAATTTTTTGATTGATATAGTGTTTTTTTTTAAATTTTGTGGAGAGAATTTTTCGGATTTGTCTTCAATAAGGAGTGTAGTTGATTATTTAATGTGGTTTACTGCTGGATTTCTAGTTGTTGCTCGGATTTTAATGGATTTCTATTATTAAATCTATTATCTTCTAGTAAATTTAATAGATTGAGAGAAAATTTTTCTTTTGTTTCGATTTTTTTTATTAAATTATGCTTTGATTTTATTTTTATGTTATAACTTATCAATAACTCTTGCTTATATGTATATCAATCTGCTCAATGACAATTTTTGTGGCTTGTCATCACATTAAATTATATTATTTAACCCATCTAAATATTTTTTGATTTAAATTGTCATTTAATTTAATCTCTGTTAATTATTTTATACTCACTTATTGAACTGTTTCGTGATATAATCTTGGCTGATTATTTTACTATCACTAAATAATTGTTCATTTGATAATCAATTTAGTAGAGTTATATTTTTCGATATAATATTTGGGCTTTTTATTTTTATTATTTTAGAATATCAATTTTCTATGTTTATCTTGTTAGAATCAACGTATTTGTCAAAAATTACATCCTACACGTTGATTTGTTAAAGTTTCGATATAATAGATATTATTTATTTCGAGAATTGCTTGTTTATTGATCTTTCCTATATATTAAAAAAAATAGCAAATATTAATAACTTTGTATGCAGTTACGTAGTGGTTGTCAAGTCTCATCTAGTTCTAGTGCGTTAAAAATGAACCTTTCCCAACTCGATGCTCTTTCCCGACAAATATCACAATTGATTAACAACCAATAACAGTTTCAAGAACAATTAGTTATCATCCAGACTGAGTTAACCATTACTCGCGAAACAACTAAAAACCTAGAGAATATGATGAACAATGTGGAATAAATTCTCCATCTCTCAGATATAGACAATTCCATAGTGTTCCATAATAGATTTCACATTATCGACAAGATACTTGACGCACCTTGGCACGACTGCAAGAATAAAGATTACGATTGAGAGGGTGGTGAAACAACTTTTTAAGAAAATCAAACTCGATATGCCTACTTTTGATGGTTATCTAGATTCTCGTATCTTTACTCAATGGGTAAAAGATGTAAACCTTTTTTTTGCTTAGTATGAAGTGCTAGAAAATCAACGGGTTTAATTTGCTAGTTTAAAATTATCTGGTACTGCCAAACTATTTTCGTGGAGTGTCAAAGATCTTGTATGTAAAACGTTATACAACTCTTGTTGGAAGTTGGGAAGAAATGAAAAGACGACTTTAAGAAAAATATTTACTCTAATCCTATTAAGGCAACTTGTTCTACCAATGGAATGTCCTTGCTAAGGGCAATCAGCCAGTCACTGAGTATGTTAACCAATTCGATGAGTTTCGAATGAGTAGTCAAATTGTTGAAGATGAGACCATGACTTTATGTAGATTTCGACGGGGTTTAAAAAATGATCTAAGACCGAGCTTATCCTTCGAGATGTCAACATCCTAGATCATGCATATTCATTAGCTCGAAACTATGAGTTAGTTATAAAAATACTGTATAGCAAACAAAGTGACAATGGACCTTCCTCAGTCCCTACTTATGTTACTGTTAAGTCTCTATTAGAACTCCCTCCATCTAATATCCCTTTAGTGAGAGGAAAATAAAAGAAAAAACATAGATAATTTGCGAAGTTCTTCGCGTTTACAATGTTTAACTGTAAGAGTTTTGGTCACATTTTCTCTAATTGCCCTATCCGAAATTTAGTCTTGCAAGAGTGTGAAAATGTCGTTGGGGAGACAAATGAACAACAAGTCTATAAATTTAACCCTGAAGAGTTTGAGGATTTGGATAACGATAATTTTTTAGGATGTATCCGACCCACTTCTGTGTTTACTCCCTCTAATTCACCTCAACTGAGCGTTGTGAGATGTACGTCGCTCAACCTAAGGACGTTGAAAATTGACATTGTCATTTCATTTTTCACACATATATTAAAGTCAATAACAAAAGGTGCAAAATCATCGTGGATAGTGGTAGTTGTATTAATGCAGTATATGTCACGACTGTAGTCTACCTTGGATAGCAACTAATTCCTCATTCTCGACCTTATAATATCTCGTGGACTGATACCTCCTCCATATCTGTAAAAGAGTATTGTTTGGTTTCCATTCAGTTCCTTGAATACAAAGAACAACTCGGGTGCGATGTCATTCCCATGGATGTCAGTCATGTCATCCTCAGTCGCCTTTGGTTGTTTGATTACACGATCAATCAAATTCCTGCTCTTTTGTGTTCCAGGAAAAGAAAATTCACTTGAATCCCTTGATCCAAAACCACTAGAGACTCCTCAAGCGAGGAAAATTTATTCAACATAAAGGATTACTATTTTTACTCTTACAGAGTTTGAGCGTTCACTTCAAAATGACTCAGTTATTTTTCTCGTGTTGGTAGTAGAGAGTAGGTCAAATCCTCCACTCATAATCTCCGCAAAAGCCCAGTCAATCATCGATGAATTTAAGGACTTCTTTTCTGAAGACCTGCCTGACCAATTATCTCAATTATGAGATATTCAACATGGAATTGAATTCATTATGGGGGCAACCCTTTCAAACTTACCTCCACAGAGCATTTAGAACTCTAACGACGAGTAAATGAACTTTTAAATAAAGGATTTATTCATGAGAGTTTAAGCCCCTATGCAATTTCAACTCTTTTGACCCTAAAAAAAGATGGTGTTTGAAGAATGTGCATTGATAATCGAGCCATTAACAAGAGTACCGTAAAGTATCGCTTTTCTATCTCTATACTTGATGATTTGTTGGACTTAATGGCTCACGCTAAAATATTATAAAAAATTAATCTTATAAGCGACTATCACCCAATAAGGATTCAGCACAATGATGAATGAAAAATCGCATTTAAAACAAATAATAAACTTTATGAGTGGCTTGTTATGCTATTTGGACTCACCAACGCCCTAAGCACCTTTATGAGAGTGACGACTCATGCTTTTAGACCTTTTATGAAAACATATGTGGTTGTTTATTTCGATGATATCTTCATTTTTAGTCAAACTTTAGATCAACATCGAAGTCATCTCCAACAAGTTTGCTTCTCCCTTCGATCTTAAAACTTTTATGCCAATGTTAAAAAATGTGCATTTTTCACGGAGAGTGTTACTTTCTTGGGCTTTATAGTCTTTACAACAGAAGTATTCTCTGACTCCTTAAAGGTTAAAGTAATTGCCGATTGTTCTGAACTTAAAAGATTAAATGACGTTCGAAGTTTTCACGAACTAACTATATTTTACTGTTGCTTCATCAAAGGGTTCAGTACAATTATGGCTCTTGTTACCGAGTGTATGAAAAATGGCAAATCTTGTTGGACATTAGCAGCAGTATCTAAAGCCTTTAAAATTATTAAGACGCAAATGACGGAAACTCTAGTAACACGTCTTCCCGATTTCTCTAAAGTTTTTTTATGTTGAATGTAACTCATCAGAAGTGAGGATTGGTGGCATTCTCAGTCAGGAACGACACCTCATCACTTATTGAAGCGAAAAATTAAATGATGCCAAATAACGATATTCAACATATAATAGAGAATTGTATGCAGTGGTGCAAGCTCTATGCTATTGGCGTCACTACTTGTTACCTCAAAAATTTGTACATTACTACCATGAACCTTTACAATATCTTAATTCTAAAAAACGCTTGAACTTTTGATATAGTCGTTGGATTGAATATTTGCAAGCATACTTGTTTGTCTTGAAACATAGAAAAGGTGTAAAGAATCAAGTAGCTGATGCATAAAGTCGACGCATATCTCTTCTAAACGTCATGAGTGCTAAAATCATCGGCTTTGAAAGACTCAAAGAAGATTATGAATTTTGCCCTAATTTTAAAGATATTGTCCACGCCTTGAAAAATAGGCAAGTTAACAACTACAGTGACTTTTATATTGAAGACATATATCTTTTTAAAACTAACAAATTGTGCATCCTTTGAACTTCAGTTAGAGAGTTTCTCGTTTGGAAAATTCATGCAAGATGATTAGCTGGTCATTTTGAAAATGATAAAACAATAGAAGAAGTAGAACTTCAATTCTATTGGCGCGGCTTAAAGAAAGATGTAGGCAAAATAGTCAGCACTTGCAAAGTTTGTCAAGTGGCTCAACATAGACGACAAAACACTAATATTTACACACCTCTCTCTATCCCCTATCGTCCCCAGAAGGATATTAGTATGGATTTCGTCCGCACACTCCAAAAAAAACAGGATTCTATTTTTGTCGTTGTGGATCGCTTCTAAAAAATGGCCACTTTATTTCTTATAATAAAACGCCGGATGCATATAAGGTAGTCCGATTGTATTTTAATGAGATTGTCAAACTCTATAGTCTTCCTAAGACTATTGTTTCAAATAGGGATGTGCGTTTTACGGGTCATTTTTTGAGAATTCTATGGCGCAAGTATGCACAACACTAAAATTTTTGACTGCTTACCATCCTCAAATTAATGGTCAAACGAAAATTGTTAATCAAAGTTTTGGAAACTTATTATGATGTTTGGTCAAAGAAATCTTAGGAATTGAGACTTGATTCTTCCCACCGCCCAGATTGTATATAATAGCTCCGTAAACCGATCAATATATATCATTCCTTTTGAAGTTGTTCATGGTTTCAAATCTAGGAAGCCCTTAGACCTCCTCTCTATGTCACTGCATACTAGTGTCTATATCGACTGAAAATTTCGCACAAAATCTTCATGATTTGCATATAGAGATCAGTAAACAAATAGAGGCTAGTAATGCGTCATATAAATTACGAGTAGATTCACACGAACAACAGGTCGAATTTAATATTGGAGATTTTGTTATGGTTCAAATTCGCCCCGAGCGGCGTACATCTTGATATGGTTCTAAATTCAATCTTGTAGCGTTGATTCTTTTAAAATTCTAAAGCGAATTAGCCCAAATACTTACGTCGTTGATCTTACACCTCATTTTGGTTATCATCTTACTTTTAGTGTTGATGACTTGATTGCTTAAAAATGTCACTTTAGTCCATCTGATGACTCTTTTCTACCTTCATCTATCGATTTTGAGCCTACATCTGTTAATTTTGCTTTTCCAACATCCCCTATCACAACACATAAAAATAAAATTGATGTTATTTTAGATGAACAGATTGTATATACTAATGATGGTGAGGTTCAGTGCTTTCTAATTCGTTGGGTGGATCGGCTAAATAGTGATTGTACGTGGATTTCTAGAGAGACACTTCAGCACTTGGATCCAGACCTTTTAAAGTTCTTTCGCTTCAGCACTTGGATCCAAACTTTTTAGAGTTCTTTCGGAGTCATCAGGATCTTTCTTTGCCGGATTCCCGACCAACTCAGAAAGATTCTCGGTACAGGCCTCCGGTTACACAAGTCTATGGACGTCGGAAGAAGGTTGCTCAGCCACTTAGCTTATGGTTGGATGATTGATCAACTTGCTGCTTTGTGGTTCTGTCAACTTGACTGGATGATTCTTCTATCCTGGGAGAGTTTATGAGGAAATCTTTGACATTTTACTTGTATTATTTATATATTTTATTTATTTATTTCAGTTAAAGTTAATTTGTCGTCTTTTACGATTATTTCTCGTCTTTTAAGGTTAGCCATAATTTCGTCTATTTAAGCGCTATTATTGTAATTTGGTTGGACAATTTATGATGATTATTGAATGAATGCAATGTGTTGCTATTTTTCCAACCGTACTTCTCTTTAGCTTCCTTTTCCTTTTCTCTTCTTCTCGACTATAATTTTTCTTTCCTTTCGTCTATTCTTCTCACTTTTCAACTCTATTTCTTATTCTAATTTCGCTACCTGCATCACAGCTGCTTTAGCAAAGAGAGTTTGTTTGGCAAGTATTATAGGAGAGTTAAATGCAGCATAACAAATTGAAAGGTCTGGACATGTTGAGCGTAGTCCTAGTATGAAAGGAGAGTGAAAATAAAATAAGAATTTTCGAGAGTCCATGGAGGATTATGTTAGAATACTTATTATTATGTTTGTGTTTTCTTTAGTGAAATTCCAAGTCGGAAGTTTCGTTCGGACTTGTGACGCATTGGTTGTGTGTTGTTTCTCTCATTTTTATGCAGGACTACCAAGTTGTTCTGGTATCAAAGCATACGGTCTTGGCAAAATTATTCACTCATGGCGACAGAGTCGAAGAGATGGATAACGAAATGTCCGACCTTAGACTGGTGGTCGACAGTCACACTGCTTAGCTTGTGACAATGGAAGAACAACTCAGGTTGTTTTAGAAGCTAGTGGTCGACATCGGCCTCCATTTGCTTCACCACCCAACTCTGGAACCCAATTATGATATTTCATCTATGTCAAACATTAAAGGGAAAGCTCCAATGTATCTACCATCGAACTCGGGCATGAAAATATTCAAGTCTATAGGTTGGCAAATAAGGACTAGCGGCCATCGTTTTTTTGGACGCATAGACAACCTACAATTCTCTTTCATTTTACGTCCTGACAAGCATAGAAATGACCATCAAGTAGCTTTCGCTGGAGGTGGTTGCTCGGGAGGGTTTGCACGTTTATCTCATTTGAGAAGGGATGATCCATTTGATGCTCGGCAACGACAATATTGGGACAAACACACTTTATACCACTCACACACCCATATACCATGAAGGATGTCTTAACAATTTTTTGAAAGGAAATTATTTGTCTCTATGGTATTTCTCAGAATATTGCAAGAGATAGGGACAAAATTTTTACGTCTTTTTTGGAAAGAGTTTTTTTGTCTCCATCATACTCATTTTAATATGAGCTTTTCTTACCTTCCTCAGACTGACGGCCAGACAGAGGTATTAAATCGTTGTTTAGAAACTCATCTCTGATATTTTACTTTAATTTAACGGAGATTGTGGAGCGAATGGTGGATTGGACGGAGTATTGATATAACACCAACATCCAAAGTGCGACAAATATAACACTTAAAGCATTTTATGGTCGTGATTCGTCCAATCACATTTCTTATTGTGGTGGTAAGACCACGGTGTGGTCCGTGGACTAAGAGATAAAAGAATGAGACGAATTACTCAAACTACTCCTCACGAATCTTTATCCTGCTCAGATCGTATGAGAAAATGATAAATGCCTTGAGTAGAATGGCATTTTGCAGCGGGTGACTTGAGTTGGCTCAAATTACAAATTTTTGTGAGTCAATGCTGACACTACAAGTTACCCTCTTGTTACTATGGTCCTTATGATGTTCTGGCAAAAGTGGGACCTGTAGTCGGTAGCCTATAGGCCCAAATTAATAGTGGATTTTTTCATTTGAGCTTCCACTTATCTTTTTTTTTTTTTTTCTTTTTGGCCTCGGAGTTTTTTTTTTTTTTTTGTGGTAATTATATGGTAAGGCAGGGCTTTGATGGTATTGGTTCTTGTTGTTGGAGTGGGTTTTTGGATGAGAAGGGAATACTTTTCAAAGTCCAAGAATTTCTATGTTCGGTTATTGTCGGTTTTTGATATGCAAAATAAAAAAAACCGAACCTAAAGTCAGTTTTATGGAAATGGAGCTGAATTTTGGTTTTTATTGTTGAAAACCAACCCAATTTGGATCAAATCAATCGGTTTTAGTTCATTCATTGATTCTTGACCAGTTTTGACCACCCCTATTAACCATGAGACTTAAATAGATAGTAATTTATCTTGATTGGCAAATGAGTCTCACAATCCAACTATTGGGTTGCTTCTGCACTTAGTTTGAATTTGGCCTTTGTAGTTGATCAGGTCTGTCCAGACTTGGTCCATAGAAATAAACTCCAGCTTCTTTTTGTCTCTATTTGGATTGGTCGGTTTAAAAATGACGGTCCAACGTCTTGTCTACTAACACGGGACCATGTCACGTCCTGGTCCTGGTCCTGGTCCTGGTCCTTCGTTCATCAAAACCACACCTTCCGAATTTCTAGATTAGGAGCAAAAATCTGATTGGGGTCACAATTGCATTGGAATGTTGCACACTTGAGCTCACCTTGTGTCCTATCTAGTGTGTTCTCGCCGGGACATGCATTCCAAACAAAAAATAAATTAAAAAAATTAACCATGTAATAATATAAATCTATTAACTAATTGACTTTTTCTCAATGCTATTGAATAATTTATAAATTAATGCTCACAATTTATTTTTCAAGATTTCAACCCAAATATATTCGTATTCTTGGTCATAACAGAATAATATATAATAAAATAGTGAGCGGTGCACCAGCACACAACCACGCTCGACCAGAAACTAGCCGTGGTTCATTGACAACATGACCATTGTCTGGACCATCACCCGTGGTTGACCTGACGTCCCCACACGGTCAATGGATGGCGCCACACAATCGACTCCTTAACATCATGCGGTCGATCTCCCAGCGTACAGGGTTTGGTTGATTGGACCCATAGGTTGAGCAGCCTCTAAAAGGTGCAACTAACCTTGAAAATGTTGGACAGAGGTTTAACATTCTGGAGCGGCTTCGGTCGACCGGACATAGCCACAATTGATTGAGACCACACTAGAACATTGAACCGACTGAGTTTTGACAAACAAAAACTCAAGAAAACTCTCTCATTCTGTCGATTTTGACCACCAATCGACAATAAACTTTGCATAGCACAAATTGAACAATACAATCTAAATTGTATATATTTGAATTATACGATAGCTAAATGTAGAAACTAACATAACGAAGTTAGAAAAATACGTATCCTAGGCAAAAGTGGAAGATCATAACGTTGAAAACGCAGACCAACGATCAAAACTCCCTCTCTCGGGCACGATCTCTCTCTCTCTTTACTCTCAATTCCTCAATGCTAAAGGAGATTCCACCCTTTTAATAAAATTTTTTATTTAGTTATTTTATATTATATAATATACTAGATATTATAATTCACTTCATAAGCAAACTTGAGATCGTCAATCTCTGATAAGATGTGTGGGAGATTACAAGATGATTGTCTATTAAATAAGAAGGAATGTTTCATAAAATGAACTTAATATTATTTATACGAAGAAGAAATTATATTCAAAAACGAGTTCTTATTTTTACAATGACAGTTTGGTCACTCTTCCCACTACTCGTTTTGTCAAAGAGTTGTTTGTCCAAGTGTACCATATGATGTAAACGTGAGATTATATTTTGATTTGTTTAGTATATAATATATTATTTTAAAAAAAAGAAGTTTAAAATAAATAAACAAAAATTAAAAGATAATCATGCATTTCATTTGTTGTTATTTACGTTCGCGTAGGGATTAGTAGGAAGGTAGCCATGGACATGGTGGGGTTAGAAAAGAAGAATACTGAGGAGAGAGAAGACTGGTTTGGACTTTAGAGAGAGAGAGACAGAAAGAGAAGCTGCTTGCAAAAGCTCGGCTGAAGCCAAAGGCATGGAGCCACTTCATATCCAAGTTGACAATGGCAGCCAAAACATCGCAGAAAACTAGGGTTTTGAAAAAAGAAACAAGAAAGATGCTTCTTGGGATTTGGGTACATGAAAATGAAAGAAAACACATATGTTTCTCTCCCCACTGCTCTTCTGATGTTGGATGTCCCCTGCCCTCTTTTTCCCACTTCATTTTTTCTTCTTTTTTACCCATAATTAGTGGAAAACCTATGATGGAATAAAATTATTCTTTTTCTTAATAGTTTATTTTTGTCTTAAGTTTTCTTAGTTTACCACACAAATTATTCTTCGTAATTCGATTTAAACTTCTCTCATTTGTTCGTAATTTTTTACTCTTTAAGATTTTTTATGTAAATCTCACTATTCGTTCATTTTTCTTTTTCGTATTTGCATTCCATTATAATAATTTGTGTAGTTTTTTTTTATTGGAAAGTCTTCTGTTACTTCAAATATAATATTATTCGTTTTAGGTCGAGTCCATACGGATTTGTTTTTAAAATTAGCCCAAAATGCATTATACTATGTAGGAAAAGAAACTCTACATATGAATCACTTAATTTTTACTTTTTCAAATGATGTAGAATTTTGCAATCCCACTGAAAAGGATTGATTCCTCATAATTAACATAATTTTTTGTCGTTCTTGATTTCACAAGACAGACTGCCAAATTTACTATGCTATTAATTAGGGTTTTTCATATTATCTCAGTCTTTTGATCCAATCTACAAAAAAGGTAGATTAGTAATTCTAAGCATCTGCAAAGAAATTTGTGGAAAGAAAATGTTGTTTGCCTATCAGCACATTGTGCTCTAATAGTTCTTGAATTTTAGGTAGATGATCTTTTAAAATACTCTTTGGAATAAAGTTTATTGTCCATAAAAATTAACTAGTCGTTCTTAACAAGTCACGTCTTGCCTTGCAAAGAGCAACTCGAAGAAGACAACTACGTGAACCCGAGATCTTATTGAAACAAATATTTAATATTATTAGTTTACGCAATAAACATTTAATTTTTGAATTGATTATTCAATTTTTTAAACAACACTGAAAACGATCAAGATCAAGACTCATCAACATTTGGCTCCTGACTAAAATGGAATATACTTGTGTATCATCTTAATGGAAGCATGGTTTGGACTCATATTGTAATTTCAGTCTCGAGGAGACTTTTATTATTTTAATTATAAGTTCATACCTGATTCAACTCGATCTTGAATTTTAAACTTGTACCATGAGTTTTATCAAACGCGTTGATCTACGGGACAATTATTTCGTAGTTGGAGGCGCAAACTTAGTATTCTTGTATCGATCCCAACCAAAACTATAAAATTCTTTTATGTTTCGCATATTGGGTGCGGCGATGCATGCATATAATGCAGCAACGATAGAATCTAGTGTCACAACCGTTAGCTTAATAGAGATTTAGCATAATTGTTTTCACGATGAGTGTAATTATTTTAATTAACTATTTTAAGTTATTGATAATTATTAAGATTACAATGTCAATTAATTTATTTGAATAGATTTATTTTGAAAGTATAAAAATATATTCACTTTCAAAATACTCATGAAAATTGGTGTTTGGATTCATTAACATGTTTATTGATTATACAGCAAAAGATAAAATTATGATGTAAGACTCAATCAAAAAAAGAATCAATGTGTTAAAGAAAACTTTGTGTGAGCCCCCTTAGATCAAGTGCAGATGACCAGTTCTAAATGATATATATAAAATGAAAGAACTCACAGTCTCTATAACTATTTTTGTTGTAGACAACTGCAACACAACCCGATGGAATCCTAAGGAAGCCTAATCTAGAGCTTCAAACCATTTGAGTTTACACGTGTGGACGCCCAGATCTGAATAGGAAACTCCTGAAGCGAATGCCTTGAGGAACCTGCGGAAGCCCAATCTTGAGACAATGTTTTTTGAAATTCAATTTGCGGATGGCCAGAGGTAGATGCAAACACCTCGACAATGGACACCAAGAGTGTCTTGTGAAAGTCTAGTTATATAAACAATAATTCAAATTAAAGCTTCACACGAACGCTAAATCACAAAGTGTAGACGCCTCCAACGAAAGTCCAATAAAGTACTCTTAAAAATCCATCAGCTTATTGATTTCTTTAACGATATATTGTGGACACCTTGATGAATTGTAGATGACATTTGCTGTTAAAAAATTTTGAAGGCCATTATAAATAGAAGTTAACTCTTAGATCCTATTTGTGGAGTGACATGTTGGGTAAGGGGGGAATCCGCGGCTGTCTACTTTATGAAGTCAATGACGACCTAAGATTTTGTTGATTGTGAAGGCATTGTCCATACTAATGTAGCTGCACAATCATATATATCTTGGAAGAGTAAAAAATAAATAGTCTATAAGAAGAATTCTAATTACTACCTATTACAACGCGTTTTGGACTAACTTTAAAAATACATTTGTAAGGGCTTCATCCCAAAATAGATAATACTGTACTAGAAAGATGAGGCTACACGTAAGATCAATTAGGTAAAAATGTGACGCCCTTGAAGAGTCATTGTAAGATTATTTTGACACCCAGAAACTTAATTATTTATAATCATAAGGGTTATTGAGTTATTGTGAAATGAATTTTCAAAGAAAAGCCTTAGAGCGTAAACAGATAGTTTGGTCGATTCATATTGATAAACGTGTTTGTTATCTCTCTCTTCATCTTTTTGTTGTTGTCATTGTTTAGTCGTTTATTATAAATAACTTATCAAATAATAGAGAAAACATATAAACTAAGATAGCATATTAAAAAAGTTTAATCATAAGAAAAATTTAACGAGTGATATCTTAAATCATTATTTTTTATCTGAGCTGGCTCAAAGTTGGATAAATATTCAAAATATAGCAAATTATGTGATAATTTTAAATTATATTAATTGTGAAAATACAATTTATATAAACAGAAGATGCAAAATTGCACGGCGTTTGAAAAGGCAGAATAGCAAGTGGAAAAGGAGGATCCGAGTTTGGCCAAAACAATGACAGAAACTATTGGAACCCTCCAAAAGCCAACACTGTTTCCCTCTCTTTCTCTCTCTTCTTCTCTATTGTTTTCTTTTATGATGTGACCTTGCTGCTTCGTGTAAGTAGAACCGTGGGGATTTGATCACATCAATCCTCAGTCTGTCAGCAACTCCAACAAATGGTGATTTGTCTCTTCTTTTTCTTCAGCAGTTAATTAGGGTTTTGGTTTTGACGAAATTCTAAAAAATGACAACATTGATTCTGATAAAAATAGAATATACCCTACTACAAATAATGTTTTCAATTTGAAATACTTTTATAATCTAATTTAATCCATTTGTTTATTATTTGCAAATTGCAGAGCTTATCTGGAACAGTCTCTAACTTTGTTAATGGCGAAATGAACGGAAATTCCTTTTATCATTCATACCCCCCACATCGATCACCCACCCAATATGTTTAGTATCATGTAGACACCAGATAGATCTTGGGTGGTTCATTTTAAATTGATCCCCTGATCTCGGCGTAAATTGAAAACGATCGGTGATCGATCTCCCGGTAGGATTTGATTTATTAGATTATAGATAGTTTAAAATTTTAGTTGTTAAAATTTTTATTTTAAGTGTTATTTTAAAGGGTAAAGTACAATTTGACCCCCACATTATAATAAAAAGAGCAATTTGCACCATAAACTTGGAGATTGATAATGGGTAATTCATCCCTTACCGTGCCATTTTCTATTAAAATATCATGTTTTCATCGTATGTCATATTTTTCTATCCGAAATATCCCTGCCTAAAATCAGAACTAGACCGGACCGGTTCACCTAATTTGACAAATTATAAATTAAAAATTAAACAAGAATAGAATCAAAAGTAGAAATTTGATAATGGACAGTAAAAACCCCAGAAACCAGAACGAAACGGTCCATCGTATCTTCTTCATAATCTGGCTTCACATTGCCCTTTTGCTCGACTCCACAGGCTCCGACCCTTCCATCGCTACCCTAAAAATTTGACATTTATCCTTTCCTTTTTAGACACCCAAATGACCAAATATATCTAGTTTCCAGTTTATGACAATTTTATAAATAAATTTGGGGAAGAACTTAGAGAAAAGAGAAATATAGTGACTTTATTCTCCGACCACCATTGTTGGCTATCCGATTCTTACTGTAACAGTACTAAATCTTATGAAAGAAAACAAGGTTGAGAAGTTTATTCAATTCTGAAGCAACCCATATCTTAAATTTTGAGAATTTGGATTAACTCTGAGTTTGTGAGATTCTCTCTCGTCGGAATTCGGCGAAGCTCCAAATAATAAATAGTAGTGTGATTAAATCTTACGCAGTGAGAGTTATTTGTTTAAGCACTCAAGATTTTTAAATTTTAACATATAAAGGAGAGGAAGAAGACATTGATTCTTCTAAAAGTGACAATTGACGAGGAAGTGCAGAGCAAATTAACAAAGACTTGACTCTCTCGGTTCTTTGGAAGATTCTCCTCCGACCAAGTAATTTCTACTGTCCATTAACAAATTTCTGCTTTTAATTCTGTTCTTATTTAATTTTTAATTATTGTCCATTATCAAATTTCTACTTTTAATTCTATTCTTCTTTAATTTTTAATTTATGATTTGTCATAATTGATTAGAAGATAGATTATGTAGAACTGATGCAAGAAAGGATTATCAAATCACTTCACTGGAAAATCGAAGTCATTTACAAATCTGGTAGATGCTTGTTTGAGGAAAGATTTAGAAAAGCTAGAGAACCCATTCAACAAAAGAAGAAGACTTTTAATGGCAGCGAAGCTTTCAAGGAAATCGTCCTTCTACACCTACGATAACCCTAAATCTTTGCCCTTGCTAACTGTTAAAGAAGACAACGAGGAAGAAGCTCTCCCCCCTCCGTGCTCTCCACGAGTAAACCTAGGAGGAGACGAAGAAGAACAAGAAACAATTTCAAATCTGCATCAGGCAAACCAAGTCCGTTCTTACTCCAGGCAAGGGCATTTTAGGTAAAAAAAATATGACATGATAAAAACGTGTCATTTTAACGGAAAATAGCACGGTATGGGGTGAATTACCCATTATCAATACATTAAGCTTATTTTTACCTATTATCCGAGTTTATGATGTAAATTTCCCTTTTCATCATAACGTGAGGGCCAAATTGCATTTTATCCTATTTTAAAATAAATCAAACTTTGTAATTTAAATTGGTTTTAACCCTTGATTTGTTTTATTTTGTTATTTACTTTTACTGTTGGTTGGGAAGATGGATACTACTTTTATTATTTGTTGGGAAGATGGAGACGGGAATTAGATTTCAATTTAAAATAAATAGATCAATCGTGTCATGCAAATTGACAAAATAATATGATTTTTACAATATGTTGACATTGGAACAAAATAAAAATATGATAAATTTTGTTTACAACAAAAGTGTTAAAGGCAGGGAGGAGTAATTTTAAAAAAACAATATTTTAAATCTTAAAAAATATTTTTTTTTAACTTTAAAAATTATTATTCATCGAACCAAACTTCAAATTATCAAAAATATGCAATTTAAACCTTATGGACCGACCTTTAACGAGCCTTTCAGGAGAAGCCGACCTATTCATTTGAACCGATTCAAAGGATTGGACCGGCTGGCCTTCCTCCTCCTTAAACCTCAACCCGTCCTTGTTTTTAAATCATACCAAAAACTTTCAATATTCTCTCAATAATTTGCTTGCTCTAGCAATAATTCTGCGCATTTAATAGCTAAATATGAATTTTTTTTTATAATTTAGTTCCGCAATCTTAGAGAAAAAAAAAAGTCACGCTTTAATGTTAAATTGAAAAATAGAAAAACATGGATGGTTAAATTTTTTATGACGTTTTTTTTTTATTCATTATATTTTTTATTTGTAATTCTGTTTACTGTTTCTATCTGCATCTTAAAAATTATTGACAATTTATTTTATTTTGAATTATTATAATATTTTTAGTATTTTAGTATTTTTCTCTATATTAGCGACAACGATTGATTCTAATTCAAGTATATTAGTAGATTTAGACGAGAGATCAACCGATGATGCTAAATAGATTGGTATGTATGCGAATTTCAAAAATCTATTTCAAGGCAGAATATACAGCTATGCGATGTGGAATGCGTCCAGAGAACCGACGGATTCCTTTTTCGAGCATGAAATGATGAAATTACGTCAGATTAGTCCGAGGCAAAAGCATATATTTGACGAAAAGACCCTAGATACTGGGGTAGTCATGCTTTCTCTTCAATCCCTAAGTGCAATTTGGACTTAAATAATTTGTGCGAGTCATTCAATTCAGTTCTATTTACTGCCAGAAAAAAATCAATCCTTACCATATTGAGATGATCTGAAAGCACTTGATGACTCGCATTGTGAAAAAATTTGAAAAGGTGACCCAAATCAACAGACCCCTTGTGTACCTAGATAAGGAAAAAGTTTGCAAAGCTAGAAAGTGCATTTGGAAATTGGGGTATAATGTTTGTTAGAGCTGCGCGATTTGATGTCAACAATGAATATGTGAAACTATATCAGGTGGAACCTTATTGGAATCCCATGTGTCCATTCCATACATGCAGTTCATGAGAGTAGTGCCGAAAAATTACGTACATAGATGCTACCACCAGGCAACTTACTTGCAGATGTACTTACATTGTATTACTCCCATTAGCAGCCAACAAATGTGGCCGCCCATAGAAGTTATGTGCGAAATCCTCCAACCCAAATGAAAGCGTCAACCTAGTAGACCAAAGAAGACAAGAGTGCGAGATGTCGAAAAGCCATCAAACTCGAGAATTAGTAAGAAGAATTTTACCGTGCACTGTGGTATATGTCGGCAGCAGGAGCATAATGCTTGCACTTGTCCTAACAGGAGATCAACTTCAAACTCTACTTCGCAAGACACATTTATAGATTTCAACACATTTAACGGGATGCAAATACATTTAAACCAAATTCTCCTATAAACACACTGTCATATTTTTTGTTTATTTCAATTTCATTTCATTATATGCAGCAATCTTCGATACACGGTCGCCGCAAAAGTTTTTGACTATTCGTTAGTTGAGGATCGATTCTTTTTTTTTTTTAATGGATTTGGAATGTATAATGTAGTTATAGCACTTTCTGCGATAGAAATACATTTATATAATTTCAAAAAATTTAACTACAGTACATAAAAGTAAAGTACAGTACATAAATTTTATAGACTAAGATTCATTGTCGTTGGTTTGCCGGGGGGTCATCGTCATCTTCGTCGTTGCTATTCATCGCCATCCAATGTTGGAACATTTTATCCATATCTCTATAGGACTCAGCGAGATAATTTTGCGCCTTTGTGACCTCTCTCTGGGACACAATCACCCCACTCTGTCCCGCGACGAGCTCATCGACTCTACCTATGAGAAGTTGGATGTCCCACTGTTAACTCTGCTGTATCTGGAGCACCTCCTGCAACTACTGCTGGTGCGTCTGCTGCATCTAATACATCTGAGAAATCTGCTGGTGGTGCATCTGCTGCATCTAATAAATTTGGTGCAGATATTGCCCATCCACTAGCCTCCTCTTTTTAGGGGGTGAATGGCGGCGATGTGGTCTCTTCCATCGGCACTACCTGAGAGGTAGATGCCCCATGATCGTTCTTTAACACCCAAGTATCATCGACGTCCACAATGCTCATCCATATCAAATGAGTCTTATCAAATACGTCGGTGGATCTGCGAGATATTCTGTGCTTGCCAACCGGTATCTGAATCATAGCTCGCTCGACTATGTTTAAAATCAGTGCACTATACGGCAGATTCATCCTAGATGTCCGCCCTATCTCACTCATATGACTTAAAATCAAGAAGACATGGTCAAAAGGCTTCCCGTTGCATAGCTTCTCCATGACATACAAGTCCATGCCGCTCACGAAATTTTGATATCCATCTCGCAGCAAAAGGGTATGGGTTAGCATGTTGCGAAGAACCTGACCTCTGACATTCAAATCTCTCGTCTGTGGCTTTAAGAACCCCCAAATGTTGGAATTGATATGAATTTCTCTTAGGCAGTCTACTCCCTCAGGAAGTGTGAAAAAAGGGTAGTCATGGGAAGCATGGTAATATTGTTCCGCCCCTTCCATATAGAACCCTAACACTTCATTCACCGTATCTGAACGTATCATAAGATCCGTATCAAGGATGTACGTCCTCAAATCAGCATAAACTCTATTTCTTTCGGTGGCTGTCAAGTTCGAGTAGAACAAGTAAACTATTCTCTCGCAGCTATCGCCACTCATATCATAAACCCCGCATAGGCCGATGCTGTCAAACATATATTTTTTTCCCAACGACTCTCAACCTCTAAAGTCGACAGTTATATAATAATTAATTGAGTGTTTCGGTAAATCTTGCTCAAGCTTCCTCTGATAATCTTCATTCAAAAACTCCATGGCAAGATAGGTCACGTAGAATAAAATTTAATATGTTATGCAAGTATGACATTATAAATAAAATTTGATAAAATTAAAAATTCATCTTCATTTATGATATTTTGAAGTTTGGCTTGATAAATAATAAACTGTAAATACTTTTTTTTAAGAAAAAAACCATTGAATTATGGTTTAAAATAAAACAACCCAATAAAAAAATATTTTTTTCCACAATTTGAAAATGTTGTGAAACTATTTTATTATACGATTTTTTTTATTTTAACCGTAAGTCATTGTTTTTTTTTAAATCCTAAACGTTTACTATTCATCGAACCAAACTTCAAATACTGTACCTTGATGTTCAAATTGCTTCTTTATAATATTTTGAGGTTTGGATCGATAACTAATAAGCTTATGAGTTTTTTTTTTAAACTCATATTTAAGATTTAAAATTAAAAATAAAATATAACTAACCCAACATTTACGTATGAGTTATTTTTCTTTAAGATTGCGGATGTAAATTTAAGAAAAAAAAAATCATACCTAGCCATTGAACGCACAAAATTATTGCCGGAGCAAACAAATGCTCGTGAAAATATCGAAAGCTTTCGGTGTGGTTTGAAAAACAGGTGGGGGGAAGGTCAGTCAGTCCAATTGGACTGGCTGACCTTTGACACAAAAGGGCAATGAGAGGCCGACCTTGGACACAAAAGGAAAAAACTCGTGACTTTGTCACAGGTTTTGTCTAAATAGAGAGGCTGACTGGTACAATTGGACTGGTCAGCCTTCGCAGAAGAAGACAAAATTTGTGACAAAGTCACGGGTTTCGATTTTTGGAGAGGCCAATTTTTGGTGAGGCCAGCCAGTCTAAATCTTCCCCCGACACAAAAGGGGAAAGTGTCCATCGACCTTCGACACAAAAAAACAAAACTCGTGACTTTGTCATGGGTTTTGTCCCATTAGAGAGGTAGACCGGTACAATTAGACTGGTCGGCTTCCGCAGAAGAACACAAAATTTGTGACAAAGTCAAGAGTTTGATTTTTGTAGATGCCGGTCGATCTAAATGAACTGGCCAGCCTCTCGTTATTTAAATTGAGAGACCGGTCCATAAGGTTCAAATTACATATTTTTGATACTTTGAAATTTGGTAGAAGGAAGGTCAGTCGGTCCATTTGGACCGGTCGACCTTCGACACAAAAGGACAAGGACCTGTCGGCCTTCGACACAAAAAGACAAAACTCGTAACTTTGTCACGGGTTTTGTCCCATTATAGAGGTTGGCCAGTACAATTGGACCGGTCAGTCTCTGCAAAAGAAAAAAAAATTTGTGACAAAGTCATGGGTTTCAATTTTTGGAGAACCGGCCTTTAGAGGTCAATCCATAAAGTTCAAATTACCTATTTTTTATACTTTGAGGTTTGGTTAATTGAATTGTAAATTTTAGTAGTTTCTTTAAAAGAAACCATACATTAGGGTTTAAAATTAAAAAAAAAAATCCTAAAAAAATAAAAAATATATGATGAATTGTTTGCTTAAATTCATAAACTTTACAATTCCAAAATTGTAATCAATATGTTATATTTCATGATAAATTAAATATAGAATGTGTGGAGTCTTCAATCATCACAGTATAATATTATCTGTTTTTTGTCAAAACTTGCATGATTTTTTTCTTACAGTAAGCCCAACTAAAAGCGTGACTGATAGAGACATTAGACTTCAAGGGAGGTAAATTGTGACAACCAATTATGTGAAGACAAAAACAACCTAATGTTCTATTGATTATGATGAACAACTCATAGTAGTGCCGGTTCAAAATCTCAAATCACTTGATACAGTAAAAGGTGAATAATTTATAAGTAGACTTATCCTCCTACCTAGTACAATATGTTTTTTTTCTCTTAATATTTTTCTGCTTTGAGCTTTGCCTCTTATACAATTTATGTAATCCTCAATTGTCACGATTCAGAGGCGAGCCTAACAGAACGTCAGGTCAAACAATCTGATTCTCAAAGAGAACCAGATCCTCTAGCCCAAGGCTTGATTCATAACAGAAGACTTGAACATTTGATCAAAAGTCAGATCCACATAGTGACTACAGATATAATAGAACGATAATGGAAATAGCAATACAATAAGGTTTACATGTTCATATCCACAACCAATAAACTACAAGTCCAACTAAAGTTAAGTACTAACCAGAAATTTAATTAAACACTCAAATACATAAATAAGTAAAGCTAACAGCTAATAAGCTTTATTCTTTCTTGAAAAGTGGAGGAGGTCATTGTGGGGGGGGGGGGGGGGGGGGGGGAGTGACTAGCTCATTAAAAATGTTATATTAAATGCATGTAAAACTTCTTTTATGTTTTCTTTGAAAATATGATGATTAGATAACAAGATGGTTTCAAAACATTGTTCGGCTGAAAACTCGATTTCTCCATTTAAGGAAAACAGGCTCCACTGGCCATTGATGAACATTAGGCAAAACATTTGTCGCGTACGTGAACAATTATATGAAAATAGGTCATCATTGTACATTTCACTTAAAAATCATCTCCGTAAAAAAAGAGAGTCACTCAAAAACCCTTCTCGCACATAAATACAAAAAGCAGTGAGCAAAGTCCAATAAAACATCATGAGCCAAAAAGAAGAGTCAAGCAACGTACGATCCGACGATCAAGCTCTGTCACCTAAGTTATCAGTGAACAATGGTCATCTTTGAAGTAACACGTATGAACGATAATAAATAATAATAATAATACCCTGATCAAGTTTAGGGATTCAAAACTCAATGAGCGCATCATTACCGTCCTTTTACCCATTTCATGACATGTATACAAGACAATCTTCACGTAGCAAAAGTGTAGTAAGATGTCCTCTTGATGCTTTTACACCGAGACCGTCCAAAGTAACACGAGGATCCTTCCTCTATCACAAAAATAATAAAACAATGCATTAATGGTAAGCACGTAAATCATACATATATATACACTTAAAAAACTGACATCCTGGCAACCAAACCCTATCAGGTTTTCATGGATGAGTTCACCAAAATAGAGTTTTCTTAAAAACCATGCAATGCAGTATAAATAATATAAAACCTCTACCTTTACTCTGAGCACTTATTCTTCCAACTGGAGGCGCAACCTCAACAACTGGTTCTAAGTCCTGAAAGTCGTCTAAGTCTAACATAAAACCAAAGTTAAGATTATCCAACTTAACTAAAGGGAGCCACTATGATTGGTCTTAAACAAGGACTAGGAACTAAATTCTTAACACTATAAATGACTGCAAATTTTGCCGAGACGACAAAACTTCCTTTAAAAATAAACTATGCAGTCGACACTTTATGAGAGACCGGTCCACACTAGAAAGTGGGGGTCGACTCACCGGTCGACACTTAGAAAAATCGATCTTGCCGTATCCGACACTTCCTTTAAGTGGTCGACACTTGAAGCTCTCGAGTTTAATCATCAAATAGCATAGCATTCAACACTTCATCCACAAGTGTCAACACTCTAAAATCTCGAATTTCAATCCATTTACATTAGTGGTCAACACTTCCCTTGAAGTATCCACACTTGCAGCTGTCCGTTCCCAACGTAAAGTTTGAAGTGTCGATTGACAATCTACAATGGTAGATACTTGAGCGGTTTCAAACGACGAGAAGTCATTAAAATCGCTCATGTTTGCCTCCTAACAGCGACAACACCTGCACAAACTCATAGTACACTAATATAGATAGAAAGATCGGATGTAATCAAGTTCTATTACTCGAATTTATCCCTAACCTAAAACTCTAAGCTTCAATCATTAAAATAGAGGTTGAAAAGTTACTCTCGCTTAAAATTCTTTCACAAAATGTGGTGCACGAAGCCTCACAGACGATCTCTTAGCTACCGAACACGACCAAATGCACAAAGCAAAATCGATCTTCTCTCTCTCGTTTTGGTAGCTCAAAGTAAAATGAGAAAAGGGTTTCCCTAAATCTATTTATCAAATTTATATAAATTTACACTTAACTTGACAAATTAAATAATTTACAAATATCACCCAAATTTAATATTATACTAAAAAATATTAATAAAATTACTTGCAATTACACTAGTACTTCAAGTACAATATTATTTTCTTTGGATCGAAATCTACACTATTTTGTTCTTGGAGTTGGTTCAAAATACGTTGTAATAGATATGGAGAACTCTATTTATAAATCATTCACTTTTTAATCTCTCAAACGATGTGAGATTGTGCACCACTAATAATATGGCATAGACCCTCATAATTAATAGAATTTTGGGCCGTCTTTGCTCTCGTACAGTGCCTGTCACACAATGTACTTGAATCTATAAAGTTAGTTTAAAAAATGGTTGTCGAATCAAGAGCAGATGGTTGTGACCGTTTAAGATCCAAATAACTTTCTTTAGTGAAACTCTCAATTTTATATATTCTCTAGTCTAACGAGAGACCGGGAGAATGACATAAAGACCACAACTTTGTATTTATAACTTGTGAGTTGAACTTAAATTTGACTCGTTATCAAATTTAAACTTAACAACTGGTATTTACACATTCAAAATCTCCCTCTCCCTCTTTACAAAATGACTAAACCCCAGTAACTTCATACTTAATTTGATCCCTTAAACAAACTTCACTTTATGATAACCAAAATTAAACAATTATAATCATGATTATGACGATCAAATTATTTTATGTTTATTTGTCAAAAAATCAGTAAAACTAATACACGAAGTTAATTAAAAATAAAAAATTGGAAGAATGTAAGTAAATTCTGTCAAAAGTATTTAGAAAGAGTTGTTAAAAATGGGTTTTTACACGTATTAAAATATTTTCACAAATTTAAAGTAGAGTTTTTTAAAAGAAAATTAAATAAAGTACGCAATAAGAAGATGTTTAATATTTTTAAAAAACTGCTTTTTTAAAAGTATTTCCCAAACATAAGATATAAAGCTGCTTTTTCTCCTAATTTTTAAACATACTTAAGTGGTTATTCGGCCAAAACTATTGCAGTACTACAAGTAGTACACATGCAATTATTTTAAGATAATATAATAGATATTAGCTTTTGGTTAAACTTTTATTTACTTTATTTTTAATTTAAAAATAATTTCTTTATAATTAATCAAAGCTTAATGGGTGTTTTTATCGAAGCCACTTTGATTTATTTATATTCCTTCATCATGGTGTCGCCTTAAATGAAACAGCGTCTCCAAAATTAAAATGTCGCAATAATTAAACGTAAAAATAATAATTAAAACTAGCCGTGGTTTGATTTTACTTAAATTATTGAAAATATATCCATAATTATGATAATATTATTTTATAATAAAATGAATATTCTATTAAAACACCATGATCTCAATCTTCATTTTATTTCAATAATTCAAATTTTGATATTCTTAAATTTTAATATAAATTTTCAAACACAATAATTTGGTATGATCTGTCCGCTAAAATAGTTTAAATTACGTTAATAATTATATGATGATCATTATCACGCAGGAAAATAGATGTTAATTTTTTTTTTTTTTTGGTAAAATACACGAAGATCTCTAAATTTAGGGAACAAAGATGATAAGGTCGCTCAATTAAATTTTTTTAGTCAAACAAACCTTCGCATTATATCCGTTAGACAATTTGAACAAATAGTTAAATATTTCATGCATAACCGATATGAAAATGTTTAACATTCGAATGAAACATTTGGCTCAAATCTCTAATAAAATAAGTTGGATGTTCCACGTGACCAAAAATTTGTCGAGCCATTAGACTTTCTCGTAGAATTCTTAGGGTCTCTGTAAAAAATGAAATTTCATAGAATACACAAATCTCTAAGATCATATGCCATCATAAATTATAAGATCTATGTCCGCGTCAAGTTTAAGAGCAAAGAATATTCTCTGATAAAATGCAATTTTCTAAGGAAGATAAATTATTTATGAGTTGGTGGGAAGAATATCGATTCTCTCCCATCCAACCATTTTTCGATGGTCCTTTTGATCAAGTTCATATTGAGTTTTATGTTGTCAATCTCGGTCTTCGATTGAAGTAATAGAATAATTGTCTAAGTGATCGTGTTCGTGTTAGTACACATTAGATAGTATACATCATTTTGATACGATCCTATCCACAAAACATAATCGGCTTCTAGGTCGACTCTTAACCTTTCCAAAATAACAAATCGAGTACAAAGGTCTTAACCTTTCTCTAGCCATTTAACATTAAATCTCTATCAAAGATGATGGAATCTCTTGAGAGTGCTAAGCAACTAGGAAATCCGAACGTAAAATCTTATATTATAATCACTTTCAATGGGCATAAAACGTGACAGAGAGGGCAAATTAATATTGTTGTAGATCTACCAATTGATTACCAAATTATTTAAAATTTGATGTGGGTCCCACTTAAAGCAATTAAATTGGGTAAATTATTCATCCTAACCTTACACTAAGATAACATATCGCCTTAGCCTTCTCCCAAGGTTGGAGGAAACTAGTATAAGGGATAGCGTAAACCGGAAGTGATGTTAACGTGTTCCCACATCCAAACAAGAGCGAATGAGGGAGTTTGAGTCAGCCTAGAATTAGATTTATTCGGGGCGGGGGTTTTCTGTCCTGAACGGCGACGTCACATTCAATCTCTCTCCACCCAACGACTGTCACTATCAGACGTTGTATGTTATTCCACGCCACTCATCTCAGATCTGACCGTTGATTTGTTTGTTAGCTTTTTACGTGGGCCCCATTGTGTCTTTATATATTGAAACGTGGGACTGGGTGTGAACCTCGCGTTGACTGGGAGTAAACCCTAATAATTTAATTTCTCACAATTAATGAGAAATTTGTCTATGCCAAACACGGGGCTCTCGTATTGATTTATTTGGTTGGTACGCAAAATGGTCCTCTCTATATTATTAATATATTTTCTTATTAATTAAGTAAAATTTAAGATATTTAAACAAAATTTCTTATTCTTCTCACTTTAAATTTAAAAAACCTACAAAAAAAAAAAAAAAAAAAAAAAAACAATACGTCGGTTTCAGGAATGATGGAAATCGACAACGTTCATAACACCGGCCACGTGCGCCACCCACACGTATAGAAAACAAATACACACCACCAGGAATACGGTGTTAGATCTAATATAATTAAAATAATTCCTTATTATTAGAATAAAAAGAATAATTTAAATTGGAGTGACCAGAAAATAATATGTAGAAAAATAAAATATAGCATAAAGAGTGAACAGATCTTATGATTTGATAGCACAATAAATCAAATTATAAAGTATGTGTTCTTTGTTACATAATTATTAGAAAACTACAAATAAAATAATTAATTATGCCACAATATTATTTAATTAATTAATATTGAAATTTTCAAACGTTAACAGAGGGTTTAAATAATATAATTACAATATAATATCTGTATAATATTTCTGCACATTCAGGTCTATCTTAAATACTGTGAGGTTGCAAATCATATATAGCCAAGTAATCCATCAAATAGTTATTTATTTAATTAATTAATAATTAGACGAATATCTAGCTGTTATTTAGTATAATATTTTTATAAAATTGACGTAAAGTTGATTAAAATGTATAATAATAATAAGTTGGGGGAAGAAAAGAAATTAATATTGTTGGAGGACAGGTGGCAGGAATCGAGTGGTGGAGTATTTAAAATTGGATTGTAGCGGGAGACGATAGACAGAGAGAGCAACTCCCCTAGGCTTTTATTGGCTTTTTTCCAATCTTTATGTGACGGCGACGTTCGATTGACAAACTACGTGGGGCCCACCTCACATGCCCTCCCTCTTTCTTGCCCTTTAAGTGGGCCCTACGGTGACCACTCTTCCCGAATGCAACTTAGACATGGCCCCCACCAATGAAATTACACGTTTGCCCTCTGCTCGTACAATCTCTTAATCTTTACTTCATCGGCTGTCAAAACTAATACAAAATGAAACTACTATTATTTAAGATTATGAATTTTGATTCGAAATAGTGACGTCATATTTCACATCAAAGGCAGTGTTTTCATCATCGTACACGTGTACGCACGTAAATCTATAAAGCCAATGGAGGAAAGGAACAGAGTGTCAGAGGACGGGACTGGGTCTCTCCTAAGCTTCTCTGTTTGTTATTTTAATCAGACGGCAGCGGATACAGCGCTTACACACCCACCATACACCCAACCGCATGGTATTCTGTCCTTTCAACAAGATCAAAGGTGTTACTTAATTTTGCATTAATATTGTTCTTTTTGGTGTTCCCCTCTCTCACACACTACGACATATTATTAAGCTCTAATTTGCTAGAAGATTTGTACATCATTTACACTCAACGCCCATACATGATTTGACGACATCTGCGTGACAAGTTGAACGTGCCAATTTTAAATCTAACACTCGAATGAGCATATGACCAAATCCGTCTTCTGCATTTGAGGATGTCGTCTTGAAGATAAGTCAATATAGTATTTCACAATAATATAATGTTACGTTTATTTTTTAATTTTACATTCAAAATTTACGTCACGATGTACAACCTACCTACACGTATCTTGCTAATTTATGAAATAATTAAAATAAATAAATATAAAAGGAAGGTTGATGTTTGATTTTGGTGGGCTTGGTCTTGGACCTGGGGTAATAAGGTAATTTTACACATGAATGCCACTAAGAGTACCAAAATGTTGTAACACTTGGCCGCTCAGTGCATTTCATAGTACTAGGTTGATCATTTGCATGGTAGACCAACAAATGTTGAACGAGTGTGAGGGTTTGTTTGTTTTGGACCGGCCTATCAATCTGGTCGGGACATAGGGTATAAAGGTAATTTCACATATAAAAATGTCATTTTTCAAAAGCAAACAAAAGAGTAGAGGGTCAGTGTCAACCATCAAAAGCTTATTTGCAGAAGATTGAAGAAGAAACACAGTAACGATGGCGATGGAAATTTGGAAAGGGAGTGATTATTTTATGGATTACATGGGTTTTTTTACGTACTCCCCAGTTGTCTTTTTACAGCTCTCTCTCTCTCTCTCTCTTCTTCCTCACAAACGCGTTTAGGTTCTCAGTCTCACGAAGCTTAACTCTATTACTATTTCACAAAATTTCTCCAACATGTTTCTTGTCTTTGAACCGGCGATGGGAGTTTTTTTTTAGCTCCACTGATCGGAGCAGTACCAGGGGAGCATTGGAGCTTGCTCGTCGGAGAAGAAATTACAGGTCTCTTCACTGCTGAAGAAATTATATTCCTCCATTTTCACGAACTGTTGCTGAGGAGGATTATAAGATTTCTGAAACTGGCCGAAGGAGTTCAGCGCCGACGCAGACGGCGTGGAAGACGACGGAAGGACGTTGAATTTGAAGGAGGACGAAGGCGGAGAGACGAGTAGGTGGTGGCTATGGAGGATTTCCGGCGAGTTAATGGCGGCGGTAGGGCTGTTGTCTTCGTTCAAAATGGCGCTCGAATCACTGTCCGAAGATCCGTCTTTGAAATTATCAGGAAATAACGAGGATTTCATTCCTCCATCGTCGCCTCCATTGTTGGAGTTTTTGAAGCATTCTTCGTTCATATTCGATCCAGGACGAGAAAGTTCAGTCGATGGATCGATCGGTTCCGCCATTAATGGGTCGTTGACCTCTTCTTTGACGGAGAGATTGCTCTCGCTGTTCTCTTCCTGAAGCTTTACCTTCAACTCCATCACCTGAATCAAACGAAAAACTTTCAATCACTGAAACACAACAATCTTCCATGGGTAACCATGATGGACAAAACCTCAAATTGAAGAATATAATTAATTAAAGTTTACCTCTTTGTGAAGCTTTTCGTTATCACGCAAAAGGGTCTCGTAATTAGCCTTAAGAGCTTCATAGTTAGATTTCAGGACGCCATAATCTCTCTCCAACTGCTTCGTCTTCCACCTTGCTCGCCGATTTTGAAACCAGACGGCGACCTGCCGAGGCTGCAAACCAAGTTCTTGAGCTAATTTCACTTTCCTCTCCGGTTCGAGCTTGTTTTCTACTTCGAATGTTTTCTCCAGAGCCTTCACTTGATCTGTGTTTAGTCTTCTCTTCTTCTCCGACACATGGCAGTACTCTTCCACACACCCTTCTTCGTCAAGCCCATCCATCAATGGCTGAAAGTTGCAGAAATGGCTGTTTCTTGGACTTTGTTCGTCTGGAAGTAAACATCAAGCAAAGAAACAAACAGGATCAGCATTTTTCTTCGATCCCAACACTTCAAATGAATTTTAAAAGCAAAGAAAAAGAAAATCTGAGATTTATAGCAATAGAATCAAACAGTTCTAAGGATTTTGAAGATTATGAAAAATCAGGAAACAGAAAAAAAATTCAGATGGGTAAGTCCGAGAACTATGAAATCCGGCATAAAAGGACAATTATTAGAGTTTTATTCTTAAAAACCTGCAGTTGGGCAGCTGGAAATCAAAGCACCCAATGAATCAGAACTCCCAATCCTCCTCATGACTGAATGAAAAATAACTGGTAGCGATTAGAACAGACCCTTTTCTTCTCTGGATCTTACAGAAGGTCGTTAATGGCGAATAACGAAGAAATTTCAGAAGCTCAAACAGTTAGAGAGCTAGAATTTCATCCGAACGAAGCAAGGTCTTAGACCATACTTTGCAGTGGTGTACACATAAATTGTACAGCCATCTTTCTTCCCCAATTTCTCCTTCTTTCTCCCTCCTCACTGTTTCTTCTCTCTCTAGAACACCCATCAAAATAAACCCGAGAAAAACTCAGAAAATCATCCAAACACTCAACAACTCTCTATCTGAATCTCTTCTCCAGCTTCATCATTACTCAATCATATAGCATGCAACTGTTCAAATGGAAGAACAGGAGGAAGGGAGGAAGGGATTGATTGGTAGCAAAGTTGCATTTGCTCCTCCTTCCAGTCTTTTTAAATTAATCGACTTGGGTTAGATTGAGGGTTGGAAGTTTACTGTGGTTAGGTTTGCAGTTTTTGGCAAATGAAATTCCTCTAAAATTCAGACCAAATGCCATTATGTTTCTCGGCTATAGCCGGTGATTTTCCGGGAGTTAGATATATGGCTCAGCTTGCTTTGAGCCGGGGAAGATTTTGGTTGCGTCAGAGTATCTACGTGGTCGGCGCGATTAATCGCCATCTAAAAATAAATATTAATAATTATATATTTCATCAAAATTAGTTAAATAATATGGAATAAGAAAACTCATATTACAATAATCATATAATTAATTATCAATAATATCGTGAGTACAAATATTATGATTAATAAAAGAATAATATTACATTTATTTTTTTATTTTACTCTTTTAAAATATTTATTGACTGTCAAATAATAATTGATGTAAATTTATTACATTAATTGTACCAATCATTTATAGACATGTTATCGAGTATTTTAAACGAATAAAATAAAAAAATAAACGTAACATTATTCTTAATTCAAACTCACAGTGGATTTCATATATTGTTGGAAAAGATTTGATAAAACCCATCTCGATACGTATCTTTAAAATGTATTTGTTATTATTAAATGTTTTTTTATTATACATATTTATTGTTTAATAAAATAGTAACACAATATTAGCCAAAAAGAAAAAAAGTGATCATATTTTGACATGTAAGCAACGAGGACTTTAAAGAATGACGTTGATGGTACATTGGGCTTATATTAAATATGAATTTACACACGTCATTCATTGATTGAAACTCTTAAGAGAGAGAGAGAGGCATGTGAAGTCAAGAGCATATTACATTGAATTTTATACTTTGAATCTTATCTATGCCCAAATATAATTTGGTGCAATTGAATTTTGTGCAAATGATAGGTCAATAAAAATAGAGTCTTGAAATATGTAAAATAAGTTGCCCTTAAGATCAAAAGTCGTCTTTTTTTATCTCTTACTGTGCCAGATAAAAAATTACTCAGATAGAATGAATATAAACGATCAAGTTTGTCCATTCTCGATGGATGCTCTACTTGTACGCTAAATGTTACATGAGACAAGGTTGAGAAAGGTGCGAGCTGTATATGATTTTTCTATTCCTTGCACGTGATTTGAAAAACGCTTCCGAGTGAAATTGAAAGCATTTCTCTTTCTTGCTAATTTGATCCAACAATAGGGTGGCCGTTTTTTAGGAGCGTGATGACTCGGGAATTAGTTTGTAGAACAAAGTCATTATGCTAAAAAAAAAAAAACTAGTGATTTAAACTTAAAAATCATCCTTAGCAAACGTGGATATGCAATTTCTTTTCATGGTTTTGGTACACTTGAAAATGGTCCCATGTAGCAAAAGCATTATTTATAAATGTGGCAACAAGCACATGTGACAAAGGTTTGTTCATGGCTCAACCAACGTAAAGGCAACTGCATGTGTTGGATTTACTTGTAGGGAATTGATAAAAGCTATGTTTTTTTGTGGGAAAAAAAAGTCAGTGGAATTTGTTAGCCTTTCGTGTTGTATTTTATGTTACAACTTTTCAGTACAAACCTTCATATCTTCTAAAGAATTACACTCTTGTCTCTAGGGTTTCATGGTTCGAAAAATTGCAATAAGGATGGTTTTTGTGTCTCTTGTCTATTGTACGTGCTAACTGTTGGGTATAATGTGTTCAACAAGCAAAACGTTATAAATATTTTTATTACATGTAATAAATAAATAAATAAATAATCTTTATAATTAATTTTTATGTTTACATTATAGATTATACGATATGATTTATAAATTCAAAAAAAAATAATTGATTATTTGTGCAATTTTAAATTTATATACGTGTGAAATTAAATTTAAAAATAGATAATCACATTACTCAATGATTTATATTTGAAATATAAAATATCCAATTAATAAAGTTATAAATACAGTTTGCTTTGTTGAGATCGTATAGTCATATCCTAACTATATATGTAATGATATAAAATGGTTGTATTTTATGTAATTAACTAGACCAGATTAAATTATATTGTCCTTATAATATCCGTTAAATGAATAACAATTAATTTTATCGTAATCATAGTCATATACGTATGATCTTAATTCATTGTATTTAGTAGACTCTTATTTTATTTCAATTTGTTCTTTAATTTACTCGATATAGTTTTGTACGAGCTACATTACACAAACCTTGTATTTTGGTAATAAATTAAATGAGTAGTTGTGAATGCTAACATAGATACAATTAAATTCATAATACAATATTTCCTTATTTGTTAATTCAAGGATTGAATAGTTAGCACGCAAATTCATAAATATTATGAATTAATTATTCAATTAAAAACTAATAATAGTTAATGATAAAGATGTAATATGAGAGATTAACAGATTTTATACCTAACTCTATTACGAATGTTAATGGAGAATTAATACATATGTAATGACTATATAAATAGATATGATTTTAAATAAATATATTCTATAGTTCTAAGAGTGCAACGGTAAGTATTTAATAGAATTACTCTAAAGTTAATAATTTTATTAATTAATATAAAAAATTTATATTAATTAATCAATATTATTGGAGTTTAAGACTACATGTTCATCGGTCCTTTTATCATCTTATATCACTATACAAATTTTCATGTTACAAGAATAAATATATAAATGATTAATCATTTATAAATACTCAAATGAATACATAATGATTAGAAATATATAAATAGTTTTTATATTTTGAATTCAAAATAAAAATGTCTCATTAGATGAGATTATTTTAAGGGATTTAAATTAGAATTGAAGAATCTTATCAGATTAGATTTTATCTTCAAATTTAAATTAAACTTTATTATTTAACAAACTATCAAATTAGATTTTGAAAATTAGATTTTAAAAAGTATATCTGAAAACTCTTATCCGATTAGATTTGATTAGATCAGATTTATTTTTAAAAATAGTTTTTACTAAAATAAATTTAAAAAAAATTATTTTTTAAATAAATTTATAAAAAATTATTTTAGACAAAGTGAAAAAAAATAGAGAGATAGATCTAATCCCTGAGAGAGAAAATATGTAACTTTTTTTGGATTCAATTTTAGAAAAATGTTATCTAACATTGAAGAGAGACTTCTCATATGTTGATAACACATCTCTACACAAATATAAGAGTATGTTATTCTCGTAAATTTGACGGTCACATCAAGAATTTAAGTGAAAAGATTTTCAGAGAAGACTCGACGGTTTCAAAGTTTTCAAAAAAGTACTTGACTCTGAATTAAAACTGTTAATATCAGACGAGAGTATCTGAATAAAAAGCATTTCTCAAAAGGTATTTTTCTCTTAAACTAACGATTCAATTTATGATGATTTGTTATTTTTAAAATAGTTTTAAAATCACTAGGGTAACGCATTTTATTATTATTATGAATAACAGTAAATTTCATTATGCATGGGAACCATAAAAAACCAACACTAACTTCTCTCTTTCTCTACACATGTGCAGTCCCAGTTCTGCTAACAAGATATTATTTATTTTGAATTGAGACTCCAAGAAAACTCTACTAATGTATTAATCATTTCTTTTTTTTTTTTTTTCAAATGATGTGAGATAATACGACTCTACGTGTACTGACCAAGTTCACAACCTTCTTGGTCCCATGGAAATGGTTGCCACAACATTTGCGATAATTGAGATTATTTTTCCATTGAAAGGAAAGGGAAGGGAAAAAAATTATTGGATGTTCAAATATCTCTTATGTATAGAAAGTGTCTTCACGTTCGGGGGACAATTATTTTTTTTCTCTTTTTTGCCAAGAGATGGTCTTCTTCAATGAAGAGAGATTTTTTTCGATAGTATGTTTCTTAAATTATTCTAGTACATACCGAAGTTATGTTGTTGGGCGATTTATGTTCGTCTTTCTAATACGTCAAGAGAAGAATATGTTGCAGTGTAACAATTATTTATAAGAAGATTTTTGTACGAGTAATTTCATGATTTTTGGCTCAAAAGCGCGACGTATAATGTTGATTTATTTTACTTTTTGCAGCATGAATGAATTTTTTGTTCTTTAACTAATATGTAACACATTTCTATAACAAGTAAAAAACGACATCGTATTTCCCCGGACAACTCTCGAGTCTTTGTAAAAGTGACAAACTATTATTAAAAAAAAATAGTAAGACCTACAAATTAAAGTAGACATTATCTTGTAGGACACATTCTAAAACTTGTACACCAAGTCGGTGCTATAATTTATAAAAATGTTACAACAAAGAGCTTCATATATGGTGAAATATTCGAGCATGGTCGAAAAGTTCTCGTTGAAAGATAAGTGACAATCGAAAAAAAACTATGGACTTTGCCCTAAATTTTCTAGGTTCTATACATTTGTCTTTACGAACAAATTATCTACTAAATTTCGATTTCGATTTCGATTTGAATATAATAAATTTTTCTTAGTTGCTCGTAATTTTGTATTCATTCAGATATTTGAAGTAAAATTTCGATATTTAATCTTTGCTTTTCTATTTTCACTTGTTCGAAATTGTCATTCGAGCCAAAAGAGAATAAGTTTTATTTTTCGGACTTAATTTGGACGTGCCAACTGATTCGAAAAATACAAAGTGGGTTGCAAGTGCATGCATACGAAAGACAATGACAAGCATCAAACAAGATATGTAGAATCTCCAACTTGTCTAAAAACCCCTTTGATAAGACAATTTTTATAAGTAGTAACGTGAAGAACGTGATGTAGTTTGACTAAATTTGGTTGCAAATGAAGCTTCTCACTAGATGATAAGCACAGACTCCGCCGCGTTCAACTTGTTCATTTGATCCCGGCGACTTCTCCGTTCACACTTGTCAGAAATGTAGAGCTTGTCTAATTCAAACTCTCAAAATCACCACCCTGGCCCGCTTGGGGATCAGGGCCCTACAGCTTTTATGATCACATCACGTCATGTGATGGAGAAAGGGCCACGTGTTTGTTTCTAAAGGGGGCATGATTTATTGGTTTGCAGGAAAACAATTAAACAAAACATTAAATATCATATCACTGCATTTGCATTATAATTAACTTGATAAATTGTAAATATAAACGTTACGTTACACTTCAACTGCAATTCAAGGCAAGCTTAATTGAAACAATACCATAACTTTAGTCAACTAGTCTCGTACACTGACATGAATACAAGAAACAAAAAGAAAAATTTAATATTAAGATTTACAAAATTTTTTTTTAAAGAATAATAAGATTACAGACTGAAATAAGATATTCAACACGTTAAAATCAAAGTACAAAATGAGAATTTATATGCACGGAAAATATAAAAATACATGGATCATCATAGCATACTTCCACATATCTACTTGGAGGAATGTCTTTTCGTAATGGATGACCCTCAAAACCATAATATGTTGATATACAATGTAGATTTGGATGATTGATGGAAGGCACGTCAAGCATATTTCAATCTTCTCGCTCCCATCGGCCAGCTGATGGAAATAGACTCACTACCAAAGATATTCGTGTTGCTTCGTCTACATTGGTTTGTACATGAATGTGTAAATTTTACCTGAGTACTGAGTAAATTATAGACCACTTCGTATCTTCATTTTCGAGAGTGGTAATCAACTCCGCAAATATCGTGAACCCTTGTACAGGTATGCAGTTTAATAAGAACAACAATTGGAATCAGTAGTCCGTATTGGTATCAAATCTATTCTCAGGTTTCAATCCTTCTATTTTTTTGACTCAATCTTAGATTTGGAAGCCAAAGCCAATCACAGAGAGAACTCTTATACTATTAAAGTACAAGTACAATTCTATAATTTGAAAAATTTTCAATTAAATAGTATATGATTCTACATCGATAAGTAAGAATAAAAGAAGAATGAAATTATCTAGTGCTAGATTTTCGACACTGATAGTGACATTTTGTTGTTGCGTCAGAAGAAAAATGACTATACTGATTCAGTATACTTTAAAAACACCCAGATACTATACTATATTGATGAACTTACAAAAGTATACTTTCAGTAAATTGTCATTTAAAGATCTCACTTCTCTCTTTTTTCTTTTTTTTGCCAAAAAGCGGTGGTAAAGTCTCATCTTGTGTGTTGACCGAAGTTAAAATAGTCACATTGAACCTTGGAATACGTTCGAAAATCTCAAAATGATCTTCTAATTTTGGGGACAATTTGTGAAATTCCATTTCCATCTAGAATTGAATCGAGTTTTCCCGTATTTCGACCAGAGAATCTAAGAGAGACATTACTATCGAGATTCTGACGGAAAAATGAGACATTGCATGCCCTCGAAGAGTGCTTTGTCGTGCTATGTCAAAGACATATCCTTTGTCTTTATTTGACCCCATATTGTAGGGTGGATCAGATCAAAACAACTTTCCTATTGAACCTTGATGAACTACTTTTGCCCCTTACATGTGTATCTCGACTACCCTGCATCAGGACTACTAGCACCGCTTGTTGCAAAAGGAACTTGAGTAGCATTAGTGGATTGAAATGCAGTCTCTCTTTAAGAGCTCTTACGTTTAAGGGTATTTTCTAAGTAGCCAAGGAAGAGAGTAAGTAAGAAGGGGTCAACCAACCGTGAATAGAATCTTAGATGGGTCATTTGAGAATTCGCTGCAAGTCATTGCTGTACTCGCACTTGACTACCTTTCTCCGAAAGCTTAATGAGACCACCTATCACTGGTCTTCACCCAGAGGAGTTTATTGCACAAAAAAGCCGGGAGGCAGCTCCGAAAGAAGTAAGCCCAACAAATGTCAAATGCAAAGCTCTCCACCTCATTGAGATCATATTGACATACCCTCCCCCCCCCCAAAAAAAAAACTAACCGCATTGAAGACAAGAGTAAGGTACACCAGGGCCATTTTTGTCCAACAATTCCCAGTAAAAATTATGAAATAAAAATGAGCTAATGTGATGACAGCTATAATATTTTAAAAAGGTATATTCCTTAAACTTAATTAATTTATTAATTACATAATATTTGCTCATATTTTTAAATTGAAGTGGTTAGAATTGCTGAGATAGTTGGTTTAATAGAGATTAAACATTATTATTTTGATAATTATTATAATTATTTGAATATATTATTTTAAATTATTAAGACAAATGATTGATTAATATATTTTGAATATATCATATTAGAAGTTATATAAATTATATTCTCCTTGTAAACAAATTTGAAAATAAATATTTGAATTTACTAATAATTTTATTAAGTTTATGCATCAAATGATAAAATTATGGCGTAATTAATAAAAAAAAAATTAAACTATGAGATCATTATCAATCTTACCTTTAAATTATGATCCGTTTACAAAACAACCATCGTAGTTCAGTTTTTTGTAGGCTTGAGATTTTGTAGCAAACGCCCTTAGTCTGAAGAAAATTTAGGTCACCAAACTCCGATACTCCATTGTAGTATTGTCGTCAACGTAAATTTTTATTATCGCATAATACCCAGACATATTTGTAAGCAATTTTTATATCAATACACTCATCTTGCATTTCTTGGAAGTAGAATCCATGGAGAAACTTTGGAAGGGATAGGAAAAGGTAGGGAGCGGTGCTTTTCTAGGGTTAGGGTTTAGGTGAAATGTTGAAAAATAGAAAGAAAATTACAAAGGAAAAGTAAAGGTGGGTGGAGAGATTAGACCTCACGAGTGGTAGGCAGCTTTCTTTTGAGTGCTCTCCACTCACCCTCTAAGTGAGCCTATTTTGCTTTTATTTATTTTTAATTCAATTTCTTATTTTTTATTTATTATTAATTACAAATCAAATCTATTTTTTGTAGTTTAGTTTAAAACCAAAAAGACGGGACAATTTTTTAATGGCCTAAACTACTTAATTGAAATGAAATAGTTAATATCACTTCAGTTAATTAAGTTTAAAGATAACCTAAATCAGAGTTAGATTTACTCTAATTAACTATTTTGATTAGTCTAGATAGATGACTTAACGTGATTTTAATGATAAGCTAGAGATGTCGCCAGTACGTTCGTTTGTCTTAGTCCCATGAGGCAAGTCGAGTTGAGCTTAGAGGTTGAGCTCATGAGTTTGTCAAGGACCGAATTAGGCAATTCCCAAACGAGTCAGCTAATGAGCCGACTCGGCAGGCCAGGCTCACGAGCCATCTCCCTCGCAGGGGCTGCTTGGCCCGGCCCAGCCCAACCTAATTTCGGTTGGGCAAATCCTCTCCTCTTTTTTTTTTTTTTTTGTTTTTTTTTTCATACTTTAACAATATTTTCAGTCAAACCACGCCAAAAATCTGAGCTAAATGGGATTTTTAAGCAAAAAAATCTAAATGCCAAAACCCTAACGTTTATCAGTGAAAAGCAAGTTAAAACTCGACTTACCTTTCAAACCTCCTTCACCAAAGGCATAGATCTTATGAGAAGAATGTTTTGAAACTCGTTTCAAGAAACACAAAATTCTAACAATGATCCTTACCTCTCCTCCCTCTCCATTTTTTTTCTCCCTCCTTCGTTCAAGAGAATTTTATCCTCCTTCTTCTTACCTATTCATTTATTTAAGCTATGTAATTATTATATTATATAATAATATTTTAATTAATAAAATAATAAATTAATATAGTAAAGTTTTTATACACACACATGTATATGTATACATATGTTTATGTATATGTACATATAGCCGCGATGAAACTCAATTCTGACACGTGCCTAAATTTTGACATGTCAAGTGATACCCCTCTTCGCAATAAAAATTCCTACACTTATTGACTAAAAAAGTATACGTAGAATAAAACGACAAAAACAGGTCAAATTTTCAACATATCATCAGTCAACAACGCAAAAAATTTACCCATAAATTGATAAACACTATAATTCTTGGTTTTTATATCACCCCTCTTAAAAGATTTCCGTTCTTCTAAATTCAATACTACATCAATAGCAACCATCAAACAAGTGCAGATACTTAGGTAAGATCTTGGACTCGAGCTCCCAAGTCGCTTCCCTCTTAGTGTGATTTCTCCACAACACACGTATCAAGGGAATCTCCTTGTGGCGAAGTACCAGCAGCTCCCTTCCAAGGATCTGCTCGGGTTGCTCCTCATAAGAAATATTTTTCTTAATAAGAACATCTGTCCAGGAAATAAAATGCAAGGGGTTCGATATGTATTTTCTCAATAAGGAAATGTGAAACATATTATGGACGTAACCGAGCTGGGGACGTACGTCAAGTTTGTACGACATGTTGCCAATCAGATCAACAATCTGGAACAAGACGATGAATCTCGGGCTAACTTCCCCTTTACTCCAAATCGACCAAAACCACGCCTTGGCCGGACCTTCAGGAAAAAAAAGTCGCCGGCATCAAACTTCTCGCTTCCTGACAATATTAAAATATTGTCATAATAAATCTATAAATGATGTTGTCAGAATGATGATATTCACAATGACGAAATCCTAAAATTCTTTTATTTAATTGTCAAGATTCATTAATAAAATGAGATGTTACAACTATATAACTAACAATATTACGTGCACTCCATAAATCAGAATTCTAATTTCTTTTTATATGTTAAAATATTTTTAATTATATTCATGTGATATTTTTTATTGGATTGTCTCAAATAATTTTTTATTAATATATTCAATTTTATATACCTAAACATAACTAAATTTTAAATTAAATGAGTAAATATCGTTGACATATAATTATTAATACTTATTATAATTTTAAAAAACTTATATTATATTAATATAAGTTGAAAATATTTATATTCACTTGGTTCATTAGGCTTGGCTCATTAAGGGTTGTTAGGCTCGTTGATCCGGCTCGGGTCGGCTCGTTTCGTTTAACTCATAGCTCGCAAGCTGGCTCAGGTTGAAATTTTTTCAGGATGGTTCATTAAGTTCGGCTCGGTAGGCTTGGCTCGTTTAACTCGTTAGGCTCGGTGAGCTGAACTCGACTCGGCTGACTCGTTTATCATATTTTGGACAAGCAATCTTACTGGCTATATAAAAATGTGGACTTAAATTAAATCAATTCATCCAAAGATGCGTTTAAGAATATATGTATGTACGAAAATAATACCTTATCATTGAGCGAGTTTAATATAAAAGTATATTGCATTCATCGTATCGTGACTCAACTAAATAGAATTGTTATTAAATACATTAAGAAAATTATTTAAGCTTAACCTAGCATGAGTCATTACATGAGTCGCAATATGACTATGTGACAAACCAAAAATTAATATAATGTATTTTTAATTATCAAACCAGCCCAAAATAGTTTATGGGCTTCAATCAGCAACGCAAGGCCCAAATTGACTATTTAGAAAACTTGGGCTTCAATGGCGGAAAGACAAACCCAGATTCATCTCTTCCTCCATCTCATCCTCATCGTTAACTCTAATCACTTCGAATCTCGTCAAATTTGAATTTGGGGGGTTTTTTAGCCGCCTGAAATTTCCGGTAAAGGAGGAAGAGTTCAGCGATTCTGTTTGGCAGCCGAGAAAATAATTTTCTCGACGATGATCAAGAACCAGAAATCAAAAACATTCGTTTCGGATTCGTTAACGCATGCTATTTTCAGTAATCAATAATCCACTCGATTACTCTGATTAAGTGCAGAGAAGAGGAAAGTCTGATTGGTGGAACAAATTGCTCTGTTTATCTCTGTAAATTCCGAAAAAAATCAGAGCCTCCATTGTTTCCGGCTACTGCTCTGTTTTTCCGGCAGTTTGAAGAGTTTAAGTTTGATAGAAGCCAGAGATCAATCATGCGACTACAATATTTAAAATAATATTTTTCGATATGAACATTTGATTGGATTTAATTCACATGCATGTTCTAACTATTACTTGATTTGCAGGGGAGATCACTCTTAGGCTGTGACTGGTTTTGAACTCGAACTGATAGAACGGGGCAATCTCCCTTTCATGAAAGTGAAAACCAAACCCGAACCCAAACCCGTGACAACTCATTATGTGAAGGCAAAGAGGATCCGGTGGGGTTCAGTCCGTACTAGTGAGATGCACAATTCCACGTTGCTGATGAGAAGGTTCAGTAGAGCTCAATTCATACCAGTAGTGTATACGATCTTACGTTGTTTAGGAAAATGAAAAATACATGGTTTATAAGTATAGTTTCTCTTTCTACTTAGTATAACATGTTTTGAAATTGACCACAAGAAAAAATCCGTTCAAGCTCCTGCTCCAAACAAATAATATTATACTGAAAACATCAAAGGACATTACAGAACTAACAAGTGTAATAGAATTGCAACAAATGTAAAATTTCATTCGGTTTGGTTCTGGTTCAGGTTAAAAAATAAAATTTAATTTTATTAAAAAAATATATACATTTGGGTTCGATCAGGCTTTGATTCGTCCTAAAAAATAAAATTTAATTTTACTAAACACGTACAAGTCAAGTTTGGGTTGTGTTCAGATTTGTGTCAAATTTTATATTGAATATGATACACTGGTTCATATTGAGCCTTCGAAATTAAAGAATAAAATCCTTATTATGAGTTGACTCCCTACTCAAATCGAGAACTAGACAAAAATGCTCTAAAACTGAGCCGAACCAAAATGTAGTCATGGGTAATAAAATTTGATAAACGAAAAACATTTAAATTTCTTTATCGGTTTATTTAACAAATTTTTTTAGCATCGGAGTTTTCTTTTTGGTTAAGAAGTTAAACTTTAACATACATTAGGTCAAAAATAATTTAAGGCACGGGATGTCATGTACCTAGAGAATTTTTGAGCAATTTGACCCATGTACTTCGATTCATTAACAAAACATATTTCGTGATCGCAAAATCTATTAATTTCTAGAGATGTCAATGGCAAAAATGTTGTATGTCATGTACACATAATGTAACGGAATTTTGTGACGGAAAGATCGTTTTGCTAACAATTCAAACTCGAGAGAAAAAATTGTTACAAAAAAATGATGGGCACCATCCATTTATTATTCCTTACCCAATTACAAAACCTGAATTACACTTTATACATGTAGTTAAAGAAGATTTAAGAGCATCTTTGATGGTAGGACAATCACCCACCAACTTCCGTGTCTGCTCGTCCATAGTTCCAACTGTCTCCCACGATTGGCAAAGGAAAAGCTTCTCTCCAGAGAGAGGAGAGAGAAAGAGATCAAATATAAAACCTTCAGATGAACTCAGAGAGCTAAGGAAAAAGAAGGGTGGTTAAGTATTGGATAAGATCGTCGGAGCCACTTATTGCGGCTTCCATGATTTTCAAGCTCTGTACCTTTTCACCTTCTTTCCATACATCCAAGCAAGCTCTCCCCCTCCTGTCAACGTCTTTTCTACCCTTTTTCAACCCTTTTTCAGTCCTTCCTAAGCTACGTCCAATGTTGTTCTTTTCTTCTTCCCTTTTTCTAATCCATTTTCCTTCGTCTAACTGCGTACTTGATCTCCACAAATCTCCCATTAAATATGAAGAGTAATCGAAATTTCCCTGACTTTATTCTAGTTTATACATGTCGATTTGGTATTGACGGAGTAATACGAAAGGAATTATTCAAAATTCTCTCTGTTTTCTTCTGGGTTTTCTCCTCCTCCATCTGCGAGAAATGGGCGTGATAGTTTTTCCTTCTTGATGCTTTTGAAGCTCTCATTTCTTCATGGAACTCGTCTTTACGAAATGGGTGTTTGCATTTCTACTCTGCTTTTCGATTGTCTGCTTCGTTGCATTCTCAGGTACTGTTTCTTTACTCTGATTTCTTCAATTGTTTTTATCTGTTCGACTTTTACGAATCATTAACAGCCAAACTCCATCCCATTGATGTATAAAAGTGGAAGGAATTCGCGGAGGTGGTACAGTGAAAGGGGTCAATTTAGGAGGGTGGCTGGTTGTGGAAGGATGGATTAAACCTTCATTGTTTGATGGCATTATCAATAGAGACATGCTTGTGAGTTGCTTTTATTGAAATGTGGTTATTTTCAAGAAACTTTCTCCGATTTCCTAAATTGTACCGAAGAAATGATCCATTTTCAACGACATATAGGATGGAACAGAGGTACAACTTAAGTCGGTAACACTACAGAAGTATATTTCTGCAGAAAATGGAGGAGGGATGAATGTTACAGTCAGCAGAGACTATCCATCTTCATGGGAAACCTTCAAGGTGAGGTACTTTTACAATATTAGATTCAAGTATGGTTTCTCTAGTAATGGTTATGTGGATCGAAATATTTGATTGAAATTTGTGGTTTGATTGGTTCTAAGGCTGGTTTGCAACCTTTCCCACCATCAAACAAGACAATTTTTTTGAGACATTGTCCAATTTGTTTAAAATATTTAGTCCTTTTTTTTTTTTTTTTTTGAGCTGTATAGCTTATACTGTAAATTCTTTTGCTGTGTCGAAAAATAGTCATTTCTCTACTGTCTGTTTCTTTCAGTTATGGAGATCTTCTGAATCACAGTTTCAGTTCCTCTCATTACTTGGCGAGTTTCTAACTTGCGATGTCGAAGGATGCTCAGCAACAGCTGAATCACCTTCCAACTCTAATACATTTTATGTCGAAAGGAATAATAATAATCGAGTCCACTTACGACTCAAGAGCGGAGCCTATCTGCAGGTATTATATTTCATCTTCTTGAAGTTTGTATGATCTCTCGATCTGATCTTTTTGGGGAAACCTCAGTGCTTAGACTTTTTCGACTTTGTCATTGACTATTGGGTAAAGTACATATTAGCCTTTAAACTTGAGAGTGAAGAACAAGTAGTGAGTTATATTTTCTTTTTAGGCAACAACTTCACGAACTTAGAGACGTTAGCAATTAAGTCTTCGTCGTTAGAGTTGTTATCAAAAGGATCGCACTTTTGTCATGTGATATTCTTTGCACAACGAGTTGTTCCGGATTATTGAAAAAACACTTAGCTTTCATGATTTTCCTTTAAAAGTCATAAATTTCTTGGAATTATTATTAACCATTTTCTCGCCGCAGAGCATTATAATGTAGAAATGGAGTTATGGATCAAATAATGTGACTGTTCCATATGCTCCATCTTTAGGCTAAAGTAGAAAATCAGCTCACAGCTGACTATTTAGGGAAACCAGGATGGGATGATAACACTGCCACGTTTGAAATGATGATTCTGTCGAATAATCTTCATGGAGATTACCAGCTTGCCAATGGATATGGACCAGACAAGGCTAGAAGTGTTCTTCAGGTAAGTTTGTAGTTTCATATCATCCTTGTCTGGACAGTAGAAATCTCTCGTTCGAAAGATATAATGGATGAATACAACTTCTAGGTAGGCAACTCATCGATTATTGAGCATAATTGATATTTCGAACTTCTTCTCTGCAGAGACATCGGAATAGTTTTATCACAGTTGAAGATTTTAGCTTTCTGTATCGACATGGAATAAACACAGTCAGGATCCCAGTTGGCTGGTGGATCGCATTTGATTCGAATCCTCCGGCCCCATTTATCGGGGGAACTTTGGAAGCTTTGGACAATGCATTCTCATGGGCACAGTATGTCGTAACCATAAACCCAAAGTCAAGATCTTCATGCTTCAATTTTTCGGTTTGTGTCATTTTTAAATTTATTGTTCTAAAATTTTGTTGCAGAGCCTATGATATCAAGTGCATAATTGACCTACATGCGGCTCCTGGCTCGCAAAACGGGATGGAACACAGTGCAAGCCGAGATGGTTCGACCGGGTGGCCCAATTATATTTCGAAGACCTTGGATGTGATTGAATTTTTATCATTCAGGTATTCGTATAATGAGGTTGCATTGTGAAACAAACAAATTTCTTTACGAGATTTCATTTCGATTTGGTTTTGAAATGAATTCCTCAGTTTGAGAGTTAAGAAATGTGCAAGATTTCAAGAAAATATTTGTAAATTCTCCTACCATTTTTTTAAAAAAATTATCTGGGCAGGTATGGACGACATCCAGCATTGCTAGGAATTGAGCTTCTAAACGAGCCGTCTGCTGAGAAAGTTCCATTGGATGTTCTAGTATCGTATTACAAACAAGGTTACCAAATCGTCCGAAAATACTCGTCAACGGCATACGTGATAATTTGCCAAAGAATTGGCAATGCAGATCCTTTGGAGCTTTACCAGGCCAACATCAGCTCTCACAACTTAGTTGTCGATTTGCATTTCTACAACCTCTTCGATACGTCCTTCAATAACATGAGCGCCGAAGATAACATTCAGTTTCTATACAACACCAGATTACCCCAACTGTGGGGATTGAACAAAGCAAACGGTCCACTCGTTATGATCGGTGTGAATCATATTCAGTAGCAATGGCTATTCTTCATTTTTTAACTTACAAATGTTTTTTTTTTTTTTAATTTCAGGGGAATGGGTGAATGAGTGGAACGTGAAGAACGGATCAGAGTTGGAGTATCAGGAATTCGGGAGAGCTCAATTAGAAGTTTATAATAGTGCTTCTTTTGGATGGGCATATTGGACTCTTAAGAATGATAGAAAACACTGGGATTTTGAGTGGAATATCAACAACCATTATCTGAATTTGGGTAAGAGTTAATTTTGCACTTTTCAATACCCGGTTCTGACGAAAGCAGAGAAATTTGAGTTGTTGATGTTAGTTTCCAGGAGGAACATTACTAGTTTTCAGCTTCCGAAAACACTAAATCGAGGGGTCGAAATTGTTGTTTTGCTTTACAGGCAGCTGTGTCGGAAGGAGGATTGTCAAGAGTCTTGTTTTTCTTGCACCAACAATGGCGGTCTGGTTTTTTCTGCAGTGAGAGTTTACAGTTAGACCACAACATTCATTGATGGAAAGAATCATCATTTATATTTGTTTGCTTTACAAATAGCGCTCTGCCAATAAAGCAGTTGTTTCCCGTTTGTGAGACATTTGATGATTATCGACGAATGTCATTTTTTGCAGACAAAAGTTTGTCGGTCGGCAATGACGGAGTTGTTACTTGCCAAAATAACATCACTTAACAGATTAAAGACATTACTTACAAACATCAATAGACACCATCCAAGTTTCAGTTCGTTTCAGTTGTGTTGATCTCTTCTTTGGCTTTGTTTTTATCGGGCGATGTCCATCTTTTCACCCGCATATGTGCTTTTTGTGCCTGTAATTTATCGCAATATCAGAACAAAAGATCAATTATTCGAAATTTTAATCAATTAATTTCGTTACCTCTTTGTCCCAGTCGCACCGGAAAGTCATTACCATCAAGAGCACCGTTTGAACAGCAGTTCCACCAAATATCATCCCAGCCCATATGCCCTGATTTGAAATATACAAGTTAAAATTCGTTAAGAGAATATAAAATTTGTTACATAGATCGAAAGGAGAGAGATCACCACCTTCACTCCTAAGCCAAGAGGCCATCCCATTACCAAACCTAGAGGAACTCCAATGAGGTAATAACACGCAAGGTTTATGTATGCCACGTAGGCTTGCCATCCCGAACCTACCGCCACACCTGCATCCAAACCAACATAATATTGAAGATAAATAAACCACCGGTAGAAAGTATTTCATCAACTATGTTTTTATATTCTAAATTTTACTTTGAAATGATCCTCTACTTAATTTATCATCAATAAATTTAAAGGCAATTTTCACGTATCCTTACATTTATCCCCGGTAACGTGTCAACACTAACAAAAATAGTGAAAATCAAATGCGCAACGGGAATAAGAAAATATGTGGAAATCGTGACACTGGGATTGGTGTAGAAAAACCTTGACGAAAAAATTACAGGCAGAACAAAAATTCACTATGATCAAATCAAGTCAAAATATAAAGTACACCTGACTTTGTGTTTCAAATATCAACATATAGAAAAATAATAAAATCTTAATATTGAATATGAGTATGACAAATCGCAATTAAAATTCAAGTAACACCAATTTCTAAAAAAAAAATGTATGACATGTTGTTAACCGCTTATACGTGATTGGCCATTTATAAGGATCAAACCAACTACTATAAATAATTCATCAAACAAATTAATTTGTTTTCGAGAAAATGAGATATTTTTGCTGACGTGAATAAAATACGAGCGCATGATAAATATGAATGAAAGTTCACCGGAGTTTTTTAAAAAATTAAATTAAAATTATAAAAAATGAAACTAAAAATAATAATTGGTCAAAAAACCCTAATCTATGAAGGTTATAATGGTAAATAATAATTAAATGAACGAACTAGGGTTTACCAGAGAGAACAGGCTGAACGCTATTGAGGAGAATGGTGAAAGCCAAGAGGATATAGAGCTTGTCCACTTCATCGAGAACAGCTTTGCTGGTAGAGAAAATAACAGCAAAATGACTTTTCAAAACCATAATCAGAACGCAGATTATCATTCCAATCACAAGCGACGTCCCCACCGCCACCATCATCGCAAATTTCGCTCCCTTCCCGTTTCCCGCTCCGAGCTCGTTCGCCACCCTCACTCTGCGATTATATTTAAACTTCGTAGCGCTCAACATTTTTCCGTATGATGTTGGGTAAATAATCATATATTTCATTTGTATTTTCCACCATAAAAAGCAAGATATATAAAGTTGTTACATTATTATTTAATGCTCTCTCAAACCAACTACTTGCACGCCGTCACGTTGTACAAATATATTAAATGATCCACCTACCAGTAGGTCATGTGCACATTTATTTGCTAGGATGCAAAAATAATAAATCATCAATAATAATTATAATTATAATTATCTTCATAATCCTCTCTCCCTATATACAAACAATTAAATAATATCACTAATCGACAACGCGTGGGACTCAACAATTGTTGCGGACGATGTCACATGACGTCCCCACGAAAATTACGTAATGTTAAAAACACAAAATAAATAAATAAAATGTGTAATTGTCATAAGTATTCCAGAAATTTATTAATATTTTATTTTGAGAATATCTAATGAATCCATAATAATGAATAATGTTTGCGTGATGTCACACGCTACTTAATCTATAGTAACATTATCTAAATTAATTAAAGAAGACAGAGAAAATCAACTACGTGTTACACGTATGATTACGAAGTTGAGAGAATATTAACTACAAACAATCTAAAAAAACAATATATATATATATATATATATTATATTATATTATAAAAGTATTGCATGTGACAGTATGAATTAAATGAAGACTGGACAAGATACAAGGGTAAATCATAGAGTGAGACGTAAAATAATAATAAAGTTAATAGAATTATAATATTAGAGCAATAATCATAATAATTATTATTTAAAAAGGTTTCAAAAATAGTTAGAGAGAGGAGAGAGAGAGAGAGAGGTTGAATACCCTGCACCAGCAAAAAAAGAGAGAGGAATCATGAGCTCCCAGCTATTGATAGTCATACTGCAAAAAAGATGACGACTTGTATTGAAAGGTTGAGTGTTTGACCGGAAGATCTAATTAGATTAGCAGAGTTTTATGGCAGAGAAAAGGGTGGAAAATCGAGGAAGAAGAAGAAGAGAACGTTGGTTTTACCATATGGATAGAGCATCAATGGCGATCTCTGCGTTTTTAAGATTTCCAGTCATCAACACCAGGATTCTGTAGTACCAATTCTCCAAGCTGCAGGTTTGACAGCAAAAAAATTAAGAGAGAGAAAGAAAGGTCGAGAGAGATTCTTGAAATTAAGAAGTTAACGTGGAAAGTAGGGAAATGAGAGGAGAGAGAGTGGGGGGAGAGAAGAATCCGTGATGAAAAAATTTTTGGAGAAAAAACAAATTCATGAAGGGGAGAGAAATTCCTGCGGTGAAGAGTGAAAAGTGCACAGTTGACGAGCAGAACAGTACTGGAGAGAGAGAACGATAAGGAGAGGAGAGAGGAAGAGAGACCAGAGCATGACGCCGGACGCGGCGGAGAGTTTGACGAACTCCCAGAGGCCAGAAAGAGCTTGAACGGAGAAACCAGTCCAAGTATCAGAGCATTTTCCACAGGCAATAAAAGCCATCAGCCCCAGCGCCAAAACCCACCAAGAAATTCCGACCGCTGCTCCGGCGCCGACGACTCCCACTTTAAACTTATAAACCAGCAGCCAGCTCAAGAACACATGCTCCGCCAGGGCCACCACCGCCACGACGGCGATTGCGTATGTTTTCAACTGACACTGGAAGAACCTCTGCAGTGGGAACTGAAAAGCGAAAGCGAAATGAAGTGGAATCATCCACCGTGTAACCTTTCCGGTGAGGTCTGCCATATCTTCCGGTATTCCGAGTAGTTTCAAGATCGGAGCAGTGAAAATGAAGACCGGAAGAAGAAAAATACAGAAAATCGTCAAAACAATCCACGATCTCTGCAAATACACACCCAACATGAAAGGTTTCTTCGCTCCAAACGCTTGCCCACAAAGAGTCTCCAAAGCACTGGCCATTCCTAACTGCAACAAACCACAAATTAGCTCAATTTTCTCCCCTGTTTTCAGAGAAAAACCCTAAAAACAAACGAAGAAGAAGGGTAGAACAGGAAACACAGTACCAGAATACCCAAGTCGAAACCGACGATGACATTGTTCGCGATAGCGATTGCACCGAGAGGAAGATCACCCAAATGGCCGACGAAAGCCTGAGTAATAACCAGCATAGAATAGGTGACCAGCCTGCTGAAAATGGTAGGACCGACGATATGCCATAGCTTCTTCGACTCAACCCAAACCCTCCAAATCAGGCTCTGGTTCAGCTCGATCCTAGACACGTCTCCTTCAAGTAAAGGGACGCTTGCTTCTTCACGTCCGCCATTAGAGGTCATTTTCTCCAAGTTACAAGGGTGAAAGAGAGAGAAAGCAGAGGTCAGGAGAAAAACACACTAGAGGGGAAGGTGAAGACGAAGGTATACAAAGGGTTTTGTTGCTGATTCACCACGAATTGGGAGGTTGGTGCAATGACAGGTCCACGTATGGCTGCATGGTCATATTTCAAGGCATTAAAAATTGGATCTTTCGTGGAGGAACGAGGGCCAAATACAAGCAAACTTCCCCATCGTCTTCTTCAACTCGATATTCTGCTCATTAATGGTTTCTGTACATTGACAGACCATCGTACGGTTGGATTTTTTCTTAATAAAAACGTTACCCAATTTAAATGTATCATCTGTCACGGTATAGGATTCCTAATCCACTTGATTATTTACTTTTGATAATCTGGTTTTTCTAGCATGTTTTATGACTATTCATTGATTCCACGCGTACGTACTTGTTTTTCTTCCATAGAAAACTACAATGTAAACTCTCTTGGAGTAAAATGGTTTAAATTATTTTTTTTCAACAAAATAAACTTATATCTATCAACCATAGTTGATTTAAACTTTTTCGTTAAACATCGGCGTGAACATCTATTGCAAATGTCAACGAGTTTTGACCAAAAGAGAAAGACAGTGAAATGAAAGACGAAGGAGAGTTTTCGATGATAGATTTGTCTTTGTAATGTTCCGATTTGCAATGTTCTTGAGGTTTTTCACGAGTATAGTGACCTTTTGTTAGAACTTCAAAATCTTTAGTTGTTTATGTTATCACCTGGGGATGGGCCGTAACAAAAATGTCAGGCCGTGTAGTTAGATTTTCGGGAAAAAAACCCAATCGTTTAACCAAGACTAGGTTTGCAGCCAAAATTTTCAAAACATATATACAAAGCCAAAATCCACAAAGTAAAATCTTAAACAAATAGTGCAATACATTAAATACTTACAAATATTCAACAACACAGTAATTAAAGAAATTCAATCTACCAGTTAGGTTTATAGACCAACTAAACAATTATATTCTCACCTAGAGAACTAAAACAATTCTAACATGAAGTCAAATAACTAGTAACTTCTTCCAAATCTCCACTAAACTTAACTGATCTTCTCTTTATATAGATTTGATAGATGATCGTTGAGATGACTGAGTAACTCAATAAAAATGAGATATCAATATATTTTGATTTAAAAATAAGTTTTATCTTCATTTCAAACTATGATTTAATTCCAAAACTATGCTTGAGTTTATAAAACTATTAAGAAAACTTATTTTCTTCTTTTTATCAAAATCGAATCCATGAGTCGCTAGTGGGGTAGTTACAAAACTTTGTTACATACATAGGTAGCTATACGAAAATAAATCTCCATAATTTTCCAAGGAAAGTATCCTTAGTGAAAATGGGGGTCACATGAGAACCCCTCCAACGTATTATCTCAGAAAAACGGTGATTCGAAAACTCAAAAACGGCTCATAGATCAAAGGAAGATCGTGACAATGATCCGAAGATCTAGCGAATCAACCAAGTCACGGCCATCGATGATCCTCTAAATATAATATTGTCAGCTTTGTGTCAGAGCCTGCACAGATTTGTTTTGAGGTCATCCTTAAAACGCGTTGTACTAGGTAGGGAGATGAACTCCATTTATAAACCATGTATTTTCACTCTCCCAAATAATGTAAGATTGTGCATCCCCAATGGTATGGGCTGGGCCCCACCGGACCTTCCTTCCCTTCACATGATGCGTTGTCACAATCTCCCCTCTTTTGAGACCCGACGTTCTCATCGGTCACACTTTCGGTTGGGTTTTGGTCTGATACCATTTATAATGTCCATCGATCCTCCCAGTACAATATTGTCTTCTTTGGGCTAAATACCGCATGGATTTGTTCTTGAAGTCATCATCAAAACGCTTTGTACTAGATAGAAAGATGAACTTCATTTATAAACTATGTATTTTCAGTTTCCCGAGCAATATAAAATTGTGCACCCCCATTAATATAGGCTAGACCCCATCAAATCCTCCTTGCCTTTACATGGCGGGTTGTCACACACAATCATCACCGTAATCAGAATTAGGGTTTCAAAACTATCACTCCACTGCCCTACTGGTATTTTCTATACCCGCAAACAACACAAACTTCATGCAATAGAAGGTGTCACATGATAGTCTCTTGATGCTTTGATACTAAAACTTTTCAAAGTATCAAAAGAATTTATCCTCTCAATAAATCACAGCAAAAACAAGTATCATGTATGCCTACAATAAACATGAGAAAACCACATATACATATACGTATAAAATTAAAGTGCTAGCGGCTAGGTCCCGTCATACTTTTACTAGTGGCAAACCCCGAAAATAATGTTTTTGAAAACAATGGAACGCAATGCAGAAAGTATAAAATTCTTACCTCGACGATGAATGTTTCTCTTACCCACAAGAACAACAATCTCTGGTGCTGACTTAAAATCTACGAACCGAGCCTAAAAGAAAATTAAAGTTAAAAAATCCATTTTAACCGCTAAGGGAGAGACATGGATGAACCTTAAACAAAGACTAGGAATTCAATTCAGAATACTATAAATGACAACAAACTTCTCCAAAGCGAAGAAATTTTCTAAAACTAAACAACGTGTTGTTGACCAGGTTTCAAACGGTCAACATTTGAAATTTTTGAGTTTTGTCACGTGTCGATTGATCTCTAAAGCGATCGATACTTTAATGTTTTTCCTACAACTCTAACGCAAATGCAAAAATATTATCGATGTTTTAATGGGATGAGGACAAGTTCCATTGAAGGCTACAGTCCTCATGCGACCAAGCATTAAAAACAACAAAAAAGACAAAGATCTCCATATTCCGTTGAAAATGTAATTATTATTTTATTAAATACAAAATAAATAACCAATAACACACCTTTAAAGTTAGGATAATTATTATAATAATGAAAATTAAATAATAAAAAGTAAACAACTGTAAAAGCAAGACACAGTAGGGCCCAGAAATAAATTATTTGCCTCAAAAACACCATCTTGTTGCATTAAATTAATGTTACCCAGCCAACTAAGAACTCAACCAAAAGAGAAACTTGCAACATCTTTTATAGTTTTAAAATAGATCCAAAGTATATGAAAATACTAGTGTAAATTGATCCATATCACTTGTGTCAATGATAACTTGAATTTTAATTTAATTTTTCCGACAAACGTATCCTAGACATGGCAAACCTAGTCCACCCGCTTGGTTAGTTACAGTAACGCACCAGGTCTGGATCAATCCCAAATAATAGACCACGCCGAGCCATCCTACCCTAGAGCAACGACGGACCTACACAAGAAAGTGAAGGTTCGCTAAAATAAAAAGATATATGTAATATTATTATTTCTTGTATAACTTGTTTTCTAATTATTTTAAATGTGAACTTTAATTTTATTCTATATCTTAAGAGGTGTTAAATGTATGGGTTAATTGTTGACTAGCCTCATTAGGCATCGCTCGTTAAGGCTCTTGGACTCGTTTAGCCAGCTTAGGTTGACTTGTTTAATTTATGACTCACGAGGTGGTTCATGTTGAATTTTTTTTAGTAGATTTGTTAGACTTGGCTATTTGGATTCGTTAGATTCGAGTCGTTTAATTTTATAGGCTCAGTGAACCAAACATTTTCTGACTCGACTCAACTTGACCTAACTCGACCGGCTTGTTTGTCACATCTATCTTATCTGGAGTTAAGAAATTTAACCCATGTTTGACATTCTATTTCAAAATTTCACCCTCTCCTCCGATGAGGTCTCCTCCTCGTCCTCTCTTCTTTTTCTTTGTAAGAGAGAGAAGTAAAGAATCAAAGAACATGAGTTGGAAATTACTCCAGGATGTTTTTTTCTCGAAAACTTCACTTGCAAATCTTCCTCAATCTCCCACTAGTGACTCTCTCTCTCTCTCATTCATGCAATCTCTAAAAGGTCATGTTTGAGGAGAAGGGTCTTTCGGTTGAAAAACTGAATGAGAAATTGAAAAAAAAAAAAAATAGATACCAAAATTTACATAAAAACTATGGAAGAAACAAAACTACAGACAAAAATTAAAATCGGTACAATTGAATTTTGCTAATAAAGTATTAATAAATAGGAAAAACAATAAAACCTTAATATTGACTACGGGCCCAACACGAACATGATTCATTATGAATCTGAGTTCACACATGTATCTCGAAACCCAACACTTTCATCTAAGGCTGAGAAGTCTACGAGCAAGCTCTCTCGCAAGCTTGCTAGCAAGGTTTCTGACCGAAATAAAGAGATTAAAGCTAGAAAAAAGGGGATTTTGAAGAAAAAGAACAAATCATTTCAGAGAACTTGATATGGTTGCTCACAGGTTTCCATCCTTAAAAATTGCTAATTCAAGCTCGCAGGAGCTTACTCTTAGCTACATTTGTGATGATTCCAAATCATTTTTTGTAATTGTTGTCCAACCAAATGTAAAAGCAAGAAACGCGAAACATCATGGCAGCATCTAGTTCTTATTTTGAAGCAAATAGGATCTAATTGGTTCAATAACATTTGTTTGCTTGGATATTTGGAGGCATATTATTTGAGATTATCACTAATTTCTAGACCTTGCGGTTGGACGGCAAATGCCGTGAGTTAATGACATTGCCTTTGAATATAGAATGAAAACCTAAAAATAAAGGATCATTTCAAGGTTGAAATTTCTTCCGTATGAGTTTCAAGTTCTAGCGTGAATATGTTTAGGCTAATGTCTCACTCATTTTTTTGTTCAACTTGGTTGTTTCCATCATATTAGTTGAGTCTAATGAAATCTAATCTCTATCTGGAAGATTGCATGAGCATAGTTAGACTTTTCTTTTTGAGAAAATCATAAGAGAGAGAACTCAAAACTCTCAAGGCTAGTTGTTCGTCGAAATTTTCAGCCTTTGAAGGGAAAAATTGTTTTTTTTTTTTATTGAAGCTTGAATTCCAATATTCGTAGGCTTAAAACCCATTCAAGGAGGTGCTACATCGATGGTTAAATGCCCTCTTTCAGAAGTATGAATGAATCTTTTGAAGGTACGAGTGAATCGATTCTTCCTTCTTTTAACCATTGTGTTAGATTCGATATTTCAGAATTAAAAGTTTGAATATTTTAGGTCGATTAATAGATGAATAGCATGTTTTAATGTTGTTTTGGGTTGGGTTAATAATTTGGTAGTGATCTCAACTGTATTTATGGAAAGTCTAGTAAATACTAGCTGCCGAAGTTGGAGGAGATGACGCCGACCTCAACTCGGCCCTGCTGGGCCATGGCCCAGCCCTGGTTAGCCGTGCGCCCTAGACTTTTAAGTTGTGAATCCGTTTTGGGCTGCGACTGAGAGCTTATTTTGGACTAGAAATTTATTTTTTATTTAATGTCCCATAGTAAAATATTGTATGATTTGACCCAAAGCCTGCAAAGGCACGTTGTACTAGGTAGGGAAGGTAAACCTACTTATAAGTCATGTATTTTTCACTCTTCCAAGCGATGTGGGATTGTGCAACCCTATTGGTTGGGTTGATCCCTTCTTGCCTTCACATGATGAGTTGTTACAATCTTCTCTCTTTCGAAACCTGACAACTTCGTTGGCCACACTTCTAGTCAGGTAGTGGCTTTGATATCATTTGTAATGTCCTCCAGTGCTCTCTGTACAATATTTTCCACTTTAGGATGAAGCCCGCACAAATTGTTCTTGAAGTTAGCTCAAAACGCATTGTACTATATAAGAAGGCCGCACATATTTGTTTTTGAGATTAGACTAAAATGCATTGTACTAGATAGGGATGAAACCCTACTTATAAACCATGCATTTTTCACTTTCTAGCAACGTGAGATTATGCACCAGATTGAAAATGTGGAGTTTCAAGCCTAATCTATGATAATGTGATGTTAGGTATCAGGTCTTAAAAATATAGAATTTTCCCAGATTCTTGGGCTTCCAAATTAGTTGGACTTAGATTTTTGGTAGGCTTGTTGTGAGGTAGAGATTTACTTTATACCCAACATCATTGTTTTCAAAACTTTATTTTAAAATGAGTTCTCATGTAAAATGACGTGGCTAAATTATGGCTCGTCGGTTTAACTATGTATTTATTTTCACAAGGCATATTTACTTTAAACATGCATATTTTATTTGATCATCTTGGTCGTGTGTACAAAGATTGATCGACGCGCAAAAAAGGGCCCTATTTTCTATAGGTACATTTGATGGTTGAAGAATGTGTTTGTTGGTGTTAACTAGAGTAATGAGACAACCGACTGTGCCGTGTCCCTGGGTGTCAAAACTAAACCTGATCATGATTTTATTTTTGTGACTTTAGCGATCACTGAGTTTTTTATAAAGTAAAGTTCTCAGGAGATCCATGCAGCTGAAGACCTATTTTTATATATGTACCATAATATAGTAGAATGTTTTTAATGATTTTCTATTTTGTAAATTAGATTTATAAATAGTTGAGAAAACAAAAAGGAAGCAGTGAAGGAGAAAGAGGAAAGATATCTCTAGAGAATAATGTTTTGTTCTCTGTATTCTATTATGATTCAATGAATGTATATAGTGGACAATAGTTGTATATATATAAAAAACTACACCTAAGAAAAGGGTAAAAAGGGAAAAAGAATAAATAACATTAATGTAATAGAAATGATATATTGACATCCTTTTTCAAGAGCAAGGCCAATGGCCGAAGATCGTAGAAATAAAAGTAGAGAAAGCTGAAAGTGGCAAAGGCTTGGTAAGAGCATCGACAACTGATTCTCTGAAGGTAAATTTAACCACAAATGATTTTTGTTGCACATTTTCCTGAATGAAATGATAATCGATTTCAACATGTTTGGATTTTAAGTGCAAGACTGGGTTAGAGGCCAGATACGTTGCACTCAAATTATCACAAAAGATGATAGGGGTAGCAGAGGTGACCATTCCAACTTCAGTGAGTAAAGATTGAAGCCAAACAATCTCCGCTGCACCATTTGCTACGCTTCTGTATTCGGATTCAGCGCTGGAGCGAGAGACAAATTTTTGTTTAGTAGATGACCAAGAAATAAGATTTGAGCTTAAAAATATGCAATAGCCACTTGTGCTCTTACGATCATCTGGACACAAAGTCTAATCGGCATTTGTAAAAGAAGTGAGGTTGAAATAGGGTGAAGGAGTAAATGAAATGCCTAAGGATAAGGTACCTTGGAGGTAACAAAAAATTCTTTAACACACTGCCAATGAACATCAGAGGGGGCATGCATAAACTGACAAATTTTGTTGACTGCAAAGGCGATATCTGCGCGAATAAGACAGCAATATTGAAAACCACCAACAATACTATGATATAACGAGCCATGAAGTAAAGGAATACCACATTTTACTAACATTATGGGACTAGAGACCATGGGAGTGGGCACGGGCTTACAGGGAGCCAACTTAGCCTTATGTAGTAACTCAGAAATATATCAAGATTGAGAGTAAAGCATACCAGTGGAAGTCCGAGTAACTGAAATGCTGAGGAAATGATAGGGGCCCGAGATCACGCACCACAAATTGACTATGTAGATATTGAAGAAACTGGTCCAATAAAGAAGATGAGTTACCTGTGAGTAATATCGTCGACATATACCAACATAAGGAGAACAGAGTAAGCCTTCCAACAAATAAACAAAGAGGTGTCGAATTTCGAGGTGAAGAAACCCCAAGATAGCAGAGTGGTGTATAATTTATTGTACTAACCTCGAGGGGACTGCTTTAGCTCATATAATGCTTTCTGTAATAAGCATACCACTAAAGGAGTAAAAGAGTCAACAAACTCGGGAGGTTGTTGCATATATACCCTTTCGGTGAGATGACCATGCAGAAAGACGTTTATATCGAGTTGTATGATATGCCAACCTAGAGAAAATCCCAAAGATAAAACAATATGTACCGTCGTAAGTTTGACAACTGAGCTAAAAGTCTCATCATAGTCAACTCCCTCAGTCTGATCATAGCCTTTTGCCACTAATCGAGCCTTATAACGATTAACGGAGCCATCCAAGTTAAGTTTGGTTTTAAAAACCCATTTGCAACCTATAATCTTAGCACTTGTAGGCAATGAAGTAAGAGTCAAAGTGTTGTTTTATGGAGAGCCAAAATCTCATCTAGCATAGCAAGCATCTAATGGTTGCATTTGGAGGCTTGCTGAAAGGTAGTGGGTTCAAAGACTAAGGTAGTTTGAGCAATGAGAGCCTTTAGTTTAAATATACTATTTTTGGATCTTGTTCTCATAGAATGATGATTGACGATAAATGGTCTATCGCTCTGGTTTGATGTAGGAATTGGTAATATTGAAGGAGGAGACTCTAATGGAAAGGAAGGAGAAGGATTGGTGTGAATGGAAATGGGAGCGGGGTGGATGGGAGCGGCAGTGAGCTTCAGTGTTATGGCAGAAGAATTAGTAAGTGTAGAAAAATGTAAGGTGGTTATAGGAATAGAGAAAGAGAGTGGTAATGGCAGAGAGGGAGGGAGTGAATGTGGAAAAGGGAAATGAGGACTTGTCAAAAGAAACATGACGAGTGACATAAATTTTATTTGAAATATAAATTAGACACACAGCCCTAGTGATGAGAGCTATAGCCTAAGAAAACACAAGAAAAAGAATGAAGTTGTAACTTATGTTGATTAACGGGACGAAGAAACGGAAAATAAAGACAGCCAAAAACACAGAGGGACAAGTAAGGAGGCAACTTACCAAATAAACACTGAAAATGTGATTGATTTTTTAAAACAGGTGTAGGTAAAAAACTGATTAACATAGTGGCAGTGGTAAAAGCGTATCTTTTGAGGAATAGAAGAATGTAATAGGATAGCTAAACCAGTTTCAACAACATGATGATTCTTTCATTCTACACGTCTATTTTGATTAAGAGTGTATGGATATGAGATACGATAATGTATGCCAAGTGTTTTAAAAACAAATGATAGAGATTGAATGTAATGGTTCGAACCTTTATTACTGTATCGGTTCGAATTTTTAATTATTTTTTTTCATTAATAATATAAGAGTGAATATTTATATATGTAAACAATATGTAATTGTGGATGTACATATATAAATGTTATATGATGATTGAGTTAGAAATGGTTGTATTAATGAAAGGATACGTTAAGAGGATAAAAAGTTTATTTTCTGATTTAATTTTTGATTAATTGAATAAATTAGGTTACAATTAATCTAATTTAGATTAGAATAAAATTAATTAATGTTAGAGTTAAGTTTTATGGTAAAAAACAAAGTTGGAAAGGCAAAAGGTCTTTTTAATGGATAAAACTTGGTTTGATGGTAAATTACCAAAAACACTATTTCAAATGAGTAGGTGGCAGCCTTTTTGTGGGTTTTACATGGAGAAAAAGAATGGGAGAGAGAGAGAGAGAGAGAGAGAGAGAGAGAGAGAGAAGTTGGGAGGGGTGAGCGCAAGAAACTTCAAAATGAGAGTGAAAATAAAAAGAAAAAGAGAAAGAGAAAATAGAAGACAAGGAAAGAAAAGTGGGAATTCGACAATTTATCCTTTCGAGAAAGTTGTTCAGCTAGTTGAGAGTAGCGTATTGGTGAAAAAATCGAATGGAAAAGATTTCATGTGAAGTGTAGAACCGACATACAGCAAATACCTCTAACGATTAAAATAATTAGTTTATGCTTTAACGTATTATTAGGTGTAGATAGATTATGATACTGTCTTGGATCTGGATATGATAGATTTGATTGTGATTTGGTTGAGACTGGATGTTGAAGTGAGGAATTGATGTTGTTTTTAATTCACATTAATATGAATTGTGAAAAATTAGTTTAAATCTGATTTTTATTGAATGTATTAATTTCGATTTTGTGAAGTAATTGAATTGTTAAATGCGGCATTTGAAAACTATTTTTTATATTGAATTGAACGTATTGATTTTAAATATCAATTACATGGGTGGATTGAGTTGCATTGTTTTAAACATGCATAATATTGCTTTATAAATGTTTTAAAGCATGTATTGAGAAATAAGGGAGTAAGAAAGTCGTGGTAATATAAGAACCCATTGGTCTAGACTCGTCTTTTCGTGTGTGATAAATATGATTATTAAAATGAGAAGCAGATTAACTATATGTCCTTATTAGGTTGAAAGTCTTTAAACCTCACGAGGAAGCAATGTGTATAGTCTTAAAGCCTTCCCGGTTAAAGCCCGGAAACATGTAGGTGTGTGATGGTTATATGTATCAATTAGAGTGGATTATATTTTTACATTTCTTATTGAATGTTAAAAACGACATTGGCTGCTTTGAGAAAAGAATGTTTTTAAATCGTGCATATTTACTATAATGCATTGGATTTATCTATTTATTTAGAATGATTTTAATCTGTGGTTGATGGAATTTCAAAAGGGTGGTTGTTTTAAACTGTAGTTAATGACATGGATTTTAAATGGTTATAATTACGAACATTCATGTATTTTTATATAAATGACATGAGTTTTAAATCAAAATAAATTGATTTAAGTTGATTTAAAAAATAATGAATGATTAGGTGAAGGATAGCGTTTGGGCCTGGATAGTATTGATAGAGTTTAAGCTAGTTATTCTAGTGGTTAGATTTGTTTGCTGGGCGTAAAGCTCATTATGTGGAATATTTCTATTTTTTATATATTCACCAAGACGGAAAAATCAAGGTAAGGTAAAATGTGTAAAGAGCCATAAGTGAAACATCATATTTAATGGTATTTCGGGTTGTGGAAGTCACATGTTGTGACTTATATAAATTGTAATTCGCTTCTGTTGTACTTTGATGTAAAGAATTTGATGATGATGTAATATATTTTAACTTATGAAATATACTTCGATTATCGTGTATATTGTTTGGATGTTATTGGAAATATCCTAATTTATGATGCCACGTAGAAAATACAGAATATATGTTATTTAGAAGTTTCCACTTAGGGAATATATGTATTGAATAGGTTGTTTGAGTAGTTTCCCACCTCGGGAATCCGAAACACCCATCGGGATCCGGTTCTGGGAGGAAACGGATCCTGACACAGAAATTCTCCACCCAATTAGACTGCACTGTTTTAATGGTAAAACCAAACTGATTTTCAATTAATTTATAAAAGTCTAAAAAGATTATGTGAATATCACTTTTCAATTTTAAATAATAAAACTACGTAAAACGTGTGCAATCATCAACAATTAGTAGAGAATATCGATCATCAGTAATAGAATGAAGAAGAGAAGCCACACATCCAGATGTATAAGTTCAAAAGGAGATAATACGTGAGAAATAGAAATGAGAAATGGCAAACGATGAGTTTTACTCATTTGACATGAAATACACAATTTGGAAAAACTAGACTTAATAAAAGGTTCATTACATAGACCCAAAACAGAATTTAAAACAGAAATAGACGGGTGGCCGAGACGGAGATGCCACACATTTAAAGACGAAACAGTGAAGGTGGAGGCAAGGGCGGTGGAGCAGGCAGTCACAAACAAGGCTTGCGAGTAGATGGTGTTTCATAGAGACTATTACTCAGTGATCCCTGAAGAATTGTCTAGTGGGAACTTTGGTCCTTAATCACAAAATAAGTGGAATGAAATTCAACAAAATCGTATGTTCACGGCATAATTGAGGAATACTAAGAAGATTATGGGACAGAAACGGAGCATGAATGACATTACGTAATAGAAGAGAATTTTGACCAATCAGAAGCAAAGTAGAACCAAAGTGGGAGATAGAGTGAGACTTACCGTCGGCCATCGATACATGAGAAGAGCCACTGTAGGGTGTAGGATTGAGCAACATGGAAGGGTGTGGGGTGAAATGGTGGGTGGCACTCGAGTCTAGCAGCCACTGTAAAGCATTGGCAAACATCGGCAATGATGGAATCGACAGAATCCCGACAGAGTTGGCTTGAGCTGGAGAAGAGAAGTTATGTTGGGTTAGGTTTGGGTAGTGAGTTGGGTGACTGGGATACTGGGTAGGGCTGGTATATTGAGGTGGGTTGTTATACTGGGTTGGGTTATTATAGTGGGTTGGGTGAGTTGGGAGCTCGGTACGACCTATTTAACCGATGATAGCAGATCGCTCTTAGTGGCCCACTTTATTACAGATTTGGCATCTGGGCTTGAAGGAATCTGACTGGGGTGCAACCACGCCAACCAGAAGAATGAGACGGCCTATAACCTGACCCACAACCATTCTGGTAGGTAAAAAAAAAAGGCAGAAAATTAGGGTTGGAGTGAGCAAGAGGGCGGAACGGCTGAGGAGTGGCGGCATTGGCTTGAAGGGAGCTCGGAATCTACATTTGAGTAGAGGAGTTCTACTTCTGCAGTCGAAAATCATAACTTAATAAGAGGCTGTGCAGTTCCTCTAGAGAGATTTGATCTTGCCAATTTGTAGTGGAAGTCCCAAATGGATTGTAGTCGCTACCGAGACCACCGAGAAAATAGATGACATGGTCTCAATATGAAACGAGTTGTCTGATGGCTGATAAAGTATTGCAGATGGAGATAAGATTTTGAATGGATGTGGCTGTTGAGAGACCACCTTTGGATAGGTTGTGAAGTTGACTGCGGAGGTCGGTAATGCGGGCTAAGGAGGAAGAAAAAAACAATCGGCCAAGGGCAAGCTAGATATCCTTAGCAGTATCGAAGCTAACGATGTGGGGAAGAAATGTTTCAAAGATGGATGACAAACTCTAGCTCATAATGAATCGATTATAACGCTGCCAGAGAGTAAAGTCTGGATTGATTTGAGTGGAAAGGGAATCAAAAAATTGAGGGGAGAAGGGAATGATCTGTCAAGAATATGATCAATTCTATCGGCGATGACGATATTGCGAAGTTGAACTTTTCAAATAATATAATTTGTGGAGTCGAGTTTGACAGTAATGATTTGATTCATTGAAGAGAAGGGAGGGAGAGAGGCAACTAGAGGAGAGGAGATGACTGTTGAGCTTGATGATGTCGTCGACTCTGATACCAAATTGAGAAAACGAAAAGAAAGTAGTGAAGGAGATAGATGAAATTGATATATAGAGAAGAATGTTATATTCTATGTTTTCTATTATGATTCAATGAATGTATACAGTAAACAAGAATTGTATATATATATAACTACAACTAGAAAAAAGGTAAAAAGGAAAAAAAGAATAAATAACGTTAACTTCTATTAAGTTAACAGAAATGATATATTGACATAAATATTTTGAACTTGACATGCTCCCCCATATTTCTTAATAATAAATGTTGAATATAAATTTTACTCTTAGTGAATTAAGTCGACTCATTCAAATGACCTTTTCTTTGAGATTCTAGTCAAAGTGACTCACAATTGCTGACATCAAACTAGTCTAATCCAATATTTATTTATAATTTTATTATATCTTTTTTTGAAGTTGGATCGTGATTTATATTTTTGTTAAGACATTATTTATCGTTGTTTCTATTACGACACATTTATTTTAAACTTATATTATTATTTTATCTTTAATATCATTTTTATGAACCTTGCAATAACTTATTTAACATGGGCCATAACTTTTATTTGTATTCTAATCTTCCATTGCATAATAAGAAAATTACAATTTAAGTGTCAGGTGACTCGATGTATTTCAAATCCGATCGTTCTCTTTTCTGTCTCGGGCACTTTAAAGTTTAAGGTTTGAGTGTTCTCGAGTGTCTTTGGTACTATGAATGAATTTTAATTTTCAAAAATTTATAAAATATATCCCACAACGTACAATTCTTGACTTAAGATGTATCATACGTAAAATTAGACAAAAACAACAGAAAAATAGTGAAAGCCAAGACCCATCAACATAGAATTCAACTTGTGGTGCAGTCTCACCTACTATAAATAGAGACTAAGCTAAAGTTGTAGAAAGTGATCGTCCATACTGAATAATCTTGTTCTATTTTAGTTGAAGTGACTCAAACCATCATCTAATTGGACAGTGAGTAAACTAAAATGAAACCATCATCTAATTGGACAGTGAGTAAACTAAAATGAATAAACATTAAAAAGAGTAGTGAAATCTCTATATATATGAAAGATTTTAACGTAGACAAAAACGATTAAAATAGAATAAAGAGATGCGACCTTCTAGGGTGCTCATAAATTTGGAAGCATATGCAATATATTTCCAACGAAATCCACAAGATGAACAACAATCACGCAACCCTGAAGTATCATACAACACAAACGATGAAGTTGTAGTACGATGAAGTCGAAGTGGGACTCAAACCTTCCCACATAAATAGTGTGGGGATGGAAGCAACACAAATTCATTGAGTAGACACAAAACTTTGCTATGGCAGGATAAGGGAGATTGACGACTACTATGAATCGAATTAGGTTATCAACTTTTTCACGTGATTAACAAATAATTGTTTGCAAGCTCAAATATTATATATTCTCTTAACTAATTTGACAAAGTTTAATATGCAATAAAATTTAAGATCAATAATCAAAGAGTAAGAGAGAGACAAATAATTTGTTAACGCAGTTCAACCAACTTTGCTACGTCTAGGTTTCAAGTGTCCTCCTTGAACATTTATTTCCAACTAAACTTCCTAGTTTTAATAAATTGACTTTCTAGGCATCAATCCAAAGGCTTTATAATCATTCTTGCTTAATACGTCACCCTTTAATAGTTCATGATTTTACAAATAGAAGGTTAGAACAATATCGAACAAATTCTTACTCTCTCAATGATCATAATCTTAAGTTGAAATATGAGAAATTTGACACAAGCAGAAGGCTCAGAATTTTCAAGTGAAATTGACGATACTTCTTTATGAAATTCAATTTCAGTAATTTGCACAATGCAACTTGCCCCAATTCTCACTCTCTAAATGATCAAAATCTCAGGTTTCTTGAAACAATTCTCCAGTTTGTGGCATGTGTCGACCTGTTATTGTTTAGCATCATGCAGCAGTCAGCACATCTAGGTCAAGTCGACACTTTGAGTTCTTAGAAATTCTTTTCAACATTACACTTATTGCCTCTTTCTGGATAGATCGACACTTTGAAGTCTTTAAAATTCTTTTTAGCATTACATGAGTTAACCCTTTTTGGGATAGGTCAACACCTTCGGTTCTTCAAATTGTTCTTCACAATTTGATTTGCATATATCCCTTCATCTTCATCATGCAAGCCCCTTTGTCAATAATTGAAAGAACTTGAATGCATATGATAGCACAACTAAATAACCCTTATGAAAGATATATAAGATAAATATATTCAATTTTTTATTTACACTATTGTTTGATTAACAACTTATAATTAATTATGCAATTTAATAAGTTTAATTCATTTACGCTAATAATTTCTTGTTTTTTTAAGATAACAAATATCTAAGTTATTTTACGTATAATTAGACTTCAAAATCCCTAATTCTCTAATCGTGAACTTAGCAGTGAATCAAAACAATAAACTAACATGGTTGGGACACTGATCACTACATCCACGTACACAATCCAAAAACACTTCCTATGGATCAAGAAAATATGTCAAGAACATATCCAGCTTAAACTCAAAAATTGTAGACAGCACATCCATAAATTAGGAAATATCCTAACCTAATACTTTACCTCCTGGATGGATTACTTTACCCACGCTAAACCTTCTTCAAAAACTCTACATACCTACTTCCAATATCGCGTAGAAAACCCACGAATCTCCTCTACTATGTGCCCTAACTCCGGCTTCTAATCTCTTGAGATCGCGCTAACAAAAAAAGAATATCCTTTGCCTTTTTAATGAAAAACCGCCACATGAAAAATTAATTACGTATATGCCTAAACTCGATTCGATCAAACCAAATAAAAAACAATACCAAATCGAGAACTAATTATTACAATTCTTCACCTTGGTTTTGAGTTTTTCCTAAACAATAAAAAAATGTTAATGAATTGCATCAAGAGGCTCACTAAAGAGCTAGAGGTCTTATTTACCTCCAACAAACTTAAAAAATAATTAAATTTGATGACTAACAATTCCTTGGTTATTGCATCAACATGATTCCTTTATGAGAGAATATTTTTAACAATGATGTTTCGTTCTGCATAGACTGCTGAATTCTTCATGATAGACTAGCCACCTAAAGGAGACCACCTAAAAGCACACAAAAGTTGAAGCGTGCTAGGGTGAGTGTGTAGCCAATTAAATACAAGAAATGGAGATGAAGATGAAGATGAAATGAAACAAAATATAAAGATGAAATGTGTGTGAATGAGTGATAAATAAAACCGCGGGAGTGAATATTGGAATGCATGAAGAAAATGGTGCAAAATCCGTAGATGAAGTGAACCCCTAAGAAGACCAAATGGCTATCTTATGTTTTGCTCTTTGGTGAAGGTATTTCCCTTAGAAAATTGTACCACTTTTGGGGAAGGTTTCCACCTTCTTCAACCTTTAAAATCTCCAAGGAGAGGGGAAGAAGAAAGGTGTAAGAACTAAACCAAGAAACCTTTAAAACTTGTTTAGTAATTGAGGACTTCTCCACACGAATGAAAAATCCATGGACACCTAAAGACGAAATGCTTCGAGGATAAATAAAAGATAATTTATTTTAAATTTGGCAAAAGGTTTGAGTCATTACAATATGTATGCATTATATAGACCTAAGGTGGAGGCTAGAGTTTGCATAAGAGGGAGTGAAAGAGGGTCATGTGATGAAAAGAGGATGGATGGCTGAGATGCATCCATGAGTAAGCAATCAAATGGTGGAGGAAAAGGCCACCCCAAAAATGATCCAAGAGAAGGTGTTGCGCCATGTCATCAATCCATGAGGGCACTACTTGATGTCCTTGCAAAGTTGAAGCTTCAAACATGGACTTTCTTTGGATTGGTTCTCCATGGGTCGAGTGGTTATGGTAATGTCTCTAACGTGTGGGCCGAGTGATATGTCCAAGCATGGGCCAAACTAAGTTTTCAAATGTGGACTAAGTAGTGGATCTAGATATGCCTCCAAAATATGGCCAAGTAGGAAACTCAAACCATGCCACCATCATGTGACTAAGTATAAATAACGAAATTAATGCATGAATGAAAAAATTAATGGCTAAGAGTTTGCCAAAAGAAAATAATGAAATAATAAAATTACATAGAGTTGTCTCCCGAAAGACAAATTTCGACTTCTGCTAATCTAGCTGGTGCTTGAGGGTTTTTCTTCATTACGTTCTAAGCTTTCCAACGGGGCATCCCATGACAAAAGATGGAGGGGGTGATCCATGTCCATCAAATTAGGCTCTCATGTGGCATCCCAATTGGATCATCACCTACAAAAGAAACAACATAATAAATAATGAGAGTAAATAAAGTTTGGGGCTTTATTGGGTTTTCAAGTGATTGGGGCCCTAGGCATATCACTTCATAAGATAAATGGTACTTTGTCTGTCACAATAAATAACTAAGTTAGTATAATTAATACCTACTTTAAAAGCTAACATTTTTAAGTTGATCTTTCTACCACAAACTGTAAAATTGTACTCAAAAGTTTATCTTTTAGTATCAAAGCACCTTGCATAATCTGCATCGACAAATCCAGCAATCATACTTGTATTTGCATTCATTAACAAGATGTAAGCATGATATATAAAGAGTTAGAAACATGTCAAAGTGCTTATCTCCTTCTTGCTCCACCTCAACTTGCATAGTCTCCACCGTTTCAATAAGTTTCTTATTTTTATTCTTAAATGGAAAAACTACTTCATTGAAATTCATATCCCGACTTATCAAAACTTATTGATTTTCTTCTATCTTCCATAAATGATAGAATTTTACACTATCAGGATAACCAACATAACGAACTTCCCTGCATAAGGCTGAAAGCCGCACATCCAAAAGCCTTCAAGTCGCTATAAGTGGATGGATATCCAAGTCATATCTCAAAAAGAGACTTAAACTCAAGAGAGGTAGAGGGACTATGATTTATCAAGTAATATGTAGTTTTCACAACTTCTGCCCTGAAAGACCATGGAAGACCTGAAGTAAGATGCATGCACTGAATCCTTTCAAGAATTGTCCTATTCATCCGCTTAGCAAGTTCTTTTTGTTAAGGTGTGTAACCAACCGAACGATGTTTAACAACTCCTTTATCCCCACAATATTTATTGAACTTTGTAGAACAAAATTCCATGCCATTGTTAGTGCTTAGCTTCTTAATCTTCTTCCAAGTTTGATTTTCCACTGTTTTCTTCCATGTTGTGACACTCTCGAATATTTGATTCTTAGTTTTAATGCCAAACACCCAAACCGTCCTTGAGAAGTCATCTATGAACGTTACAAAATAGTACGCTTCACTTGGTGTCTTTTTCGATCCCTATACGTCCGAGAGTATGTAGTTTAAGATGCCTTGTGATGAATGCATTGATTTGAAACTTCACTCGATTGCTTTTATCCAAGGCACAATTCTCACAAACTCTAGTTTTGATATATTGTCCTTGTCGAGAAGATTTTTTTTACCAAGCTACCTCTTTTACTGGCATGACTTAACCGAAGGTGCCAAAGATTGATTTTATCCTTTTGCTTACTAGAAAATGAACCAACCTCACCAACAAGTGTGGTCCTTTAAAAAATGTACAACCCATTTTTAAGGTTCCCTTTCATCACCGTCATAACCCCCTTGAAACTTTTCATTATTCCTTATTCTACTTTTACCGTATGCCAAGTAGAGTCAAGCATCCCAATTGACAATAGATTCCTTTTAAACTGAGACACATGTCTCAATTGCTGAATGGTACGAACACATCTATCAAACATCTTAACTTTGATTGATCATTCCCCTTCAATCGTGTAAACCTTATTATTTCCTAACAGGACTTTTCCTCCAACAGTATTATTGAAGTTTTAAAGCCATTCTTTTCTAAGTGTCATGTAAAATGAACAACCACAGTCCAAAATCTATTGTTCTCTTGATTCAACTTCAGAAGCAATCAACACATCTGAAGGTTTATATCCATCAATAACAACCGAAGCATCTTGTTTCTCAGACTTTTTCTCTCCCATCTTCTGCTTCCGTTCATATCAATCCTTTTTATAGTGTCTTTTCTTATTATAGAAGAAACAACTCCTTCCTTACTTCGATTTTAAGCTCTATTTTCCTTTAAAATTCTTCCTTATTCTTCGGTCTCCCTTTAAACGAGAGATCGAAGAATTTTCTTTTCCCTCAGTCTGCCTTTGCATTTTTTTAGAATTGAGAGCTGCCTTGACTTGAGCCATAGTTAAGGTTTTCTTACCATATAACATGGTGTCCACAAATTGCTCGTACACTTTCATCAATGAGCTTAAAATTATTATGGTTTGATCTTCTTTAGCTATCTTAACTCCTTTGCTATTAAAATTTAAGATGATCTTGTTGAAGTTATTCAAGTGTTTTATCATCTCTTTTGAATTTTCCATAGTCAAGGTGTATAACCTCTTCTTTAAATACAACTGATTAGCTAGCCAATGAGCTAGCGCTTCCAACTTCAACCAAATCAAAAGAGAAAGCCTCTCTTAACACCTCATCACCTAGACTTAAAAGTATAGTATCATTCGTCTTTGACTCACCTCATTAGCTTTCACCCTATCAGTAGCTTTAAGGTTTTGCATAACATCTTCATCAATAGCTTGTGTAAGTACTTGATACACAAGCAATGTCTTCATCTTAATTCTCTACAGGCTAAAGTCATTATCTTCGATAAACTCATCTACTTCAAATTTAGCCATCTCTCTAATCTCTTCTAATAAAGTTAAGAAGCCAAGTTAGAAACCTAAAGATACCTCACCAACGAATTTGACAGAAAACTGCTACTAAATCAATAGAAACCAAAGCAAAGGGAGAATATTAACCAAATTAAATTCACACCAACCATTAATACCGTTTAATTCCTAATAAAGCCGATTCACACTAAAATGGTAAAGTTGAAAAAACAGCAATGTTTTATTTATTCAGCACTAAAACGCACATACACACAGTACTGAATCTAGCCTAGAATTAATCTTTTAAATGAATACACACTCACTGTTGAGTGTTCATTGCAACAACAAATAGCAACTGAAACATTAAACCACTAGGAACAACAATCATTGAAACCTATGACACTTAATCATGAAAATTACAATCACAACCAATCAAAAAAACAGAGAAGAACAAGAATGATTGCTAAAATTAATAAAAAACAGAACCTATTTTGTTTCTTTTACTGGAACAGAAAATCAAATATCAAGATCAGAAACGGCAAGAAGAACAAGACCAGACAGAACCGATTGCTTTCTTTCAAGAAATTAAAACAACCAACAATCTAAAAGAAATTTCTGATCCAAGAATCGGAAAAACATAAACAACAGAACACTTTTAATCTCTCCACGGTAACTGCACCAATTATAGAATTAGAATTCGGAATCCTTGGTTCTTTAATCGTGAAAGTTACAGTGAATCAAAACAGTAAACTAAAAGGTAAATAACACAGAGATATAACGTGGTTCAGACATTAAGTCTTACGTCCACGGACACAATCCATGAACACTTCCTATTGATCGATAAAATACATCAAGAACACATCCAACCAACTTTTAGACTCAAAAACCCGTAGACAACACATCCAAAAATTAGGAAACTACCTAACCTAATACTTTACCTTATGGACCGATTACCTTACCCACATTAAACCTTCTCCAAGATCGCGTACAAAACCCACGAATCTCCTCTGCTATGGGCCCTAACTCCGGTTTCTAATCTCCCGAGGCAGCGCTAACAAAGCAAAAAAGAACCAATTATTACACAAAAATTGTCCAAAACAACTAAACTACTAAGTTTAAATTCTGAACTGAGGAGGGAGGTTCATCAACGAAAGTATTGGTCCAGTGAGAGTTGGAAAACTCCAAAAGACGAGGATCTATAGAATCAAGGTGTGATGAAATCTGGGCTTGAAAAAACATGAAAGAGGAAGTCTGATCCTAGAAGCAATGTTGTCTGCTCTTATCAAGGTTGGATAGATATGTTCCCAGGAGAGCAATCTTCTCGTCCACTTTGATAGTGGACGTGATTAGAGCGAGGCAGGAACTGTTGGGTCAGAGCATAAACCATATCACACTGAACGTTTTCAGCTGGAGCTTCAGAAGATTCTGTAGAGGATGAGGCGGTTGAAATAATTGGTATTTTTGAGAAATATGATTAATTTCTTTGAGAAATAATTGGTCCTATATTCAAAAAAATGTAGTAGTGTATTCACCGAACTTAATTTTCAAAATAATAAACACCAAATTTACAATCGATCCAAGAGGAGTTATTTTACATCTACGTTAATTTCTTTAATTATTATTAATCAATGTATTTAATTTTTTTAAAAATTTCGTAGAGATTTATTTTATATTTTTAGAAATTTATTTATCTTGTAATTCATTTGTTTAATCTTTTCATACAGAGTTACGTAACATTTTAATCTTATTCCGGAAAGTTTATTCAAAAGATTGCGATGAATATTCGTAAACAAACTTTAGACTTTGATATTTTGAATTTCTTTAATTGACGAGAGTCTATTTTCTAATATTTTTTTTATTTTTTTGTTTCTGATCAAAACTTCGGCTCGACCAAAGAATCAAGCCCCTTCAATGGGGGTGGAATATACAATGTTATATTATATGCAAAATGAGTTTGATTGTGGCTCAGTGGCAAATGTTCTATCAATTGCACACAAACAAATCAGCATAACATTGTGGTAAATAAATTGATTTTTTTTAATGAATGATTAAGATGTTGGATATAATTTAATAATTATACAGTGAACTTGTTATATATTTAATAACAATTATACATTATTTATTATAAGATTAAATCTAATTATGTGATCAAATAAGGATGGATTCAGTTTAGATTAAAAATTTCCACCTTTTAATCTAAGAAAATTTATAAGATATTAATTTGATTTGGATTTTGATTCTCGGCTGTGAAATGTTTTGGATTTGATATTTAAAATTTATGAACAATTTAGAGAATATTATTTGATTTGGATTATGATTTTTTACTGTGATTTTTCGATTTTATGTTGGATTTTGACTCTAGACCATGTTTTAATTACAGAAAACTTAGATTCGAATTTTGAATATCATGAAATGCATTTGCGTACGGAATTAGATCTTTTTGTTGGAAATTTGGACATTTAAATTTCATATCTTTATGTGTCATCGAATGAATTTGATGTCCCACTAGAACTTACGTTCCACTGTCAAGCAAGAAGATTTTCTAACAACAATTCTAGTGTTTATTTTGTAGGTGGTCATAGAGAAAACAGTATTGTGAATATCCATTATATCCATCAAGCATCTCGATATGTACTGAGGATATTCAAAATAAAATATAAGCGGAGATTCAAACACAAGTTTTAAAGACTTATTGTGCTTTCCAAAACTAGAGAAGTATATGTCTTTTTGACAGCCTTTTTGATTTTATATCAAAAAGTGTTCTTATTGAATAACGTAGATGACATCTCAAGATTTTCAAAATGAGGTGAATTGTGTAATACAGATGTTGTCTAGTCGAACACATGGACCACTATTTCAGATTATTTTTGGACTTTCTCTTAAGGCTTTTGTCCTAAATTTTTTAAGGGGTTTAAATATTTGATATTGTAGCTATGGTAGCCATTTTTTATCAATAGAAACCATAAAATATTTTTTTTGGAATTGTTCCATGTGAGCACACCCCTCGTTTACTGGCACCGTTTGTTTTTGTGTACAAGTTGTGTGTGATCTTTTGAGTTGGATCAAACACTCTTATAAGTGCATCTTCCTTATTGTTTTGCCATAAGCAATGAACCTCCTAGTGAAGTTGCATCCATCTCACATTCTAAAAACAAATTGGAGAGATACGTTTGTGCAAAGGAAGCCAAAGCAGTCGAGAGGCGAGACTCTTAACATTCTATGAGGTTTCTGTAAGTTGTATTAAAAAAGAAATGACATACATAAAGATACTGCAATTGAGCATTCTTTTTTAGCCTTTTTTTAAATCTTTTAGAATGATTGACCATATTTTATTGAGTTCATAGACATTTATGAAATTTATTAATGAGAAGTTAAAAAGCTTTATTTACTCACCTTTTTGTCGGGAATGCCCAACATGGATGTTGTTTTTGAGAGACATGAAACAACATATAAGGATACGATAAAAGCACTAAATATTGTAGCTTACGTATCAAATAGAGTACTGATTAAGATGATAACTAAAATCCATTATGAAAGTTAGATGGGTTAAAAGCATGTTCTACGATGTTTTCATTTTAGGAAAGTGCTGTTGAGGAAAGGCCTAAGAAGCTGAAAGGAAACAAATGAACTACAAAGCATTTAGCTACTATTTTATCGAGTACACTTGAGATGATCAAAGAGCTATAACTTTTATGATTTCCCCAATAAATTTATTTTTTTGATGAGAAATTTCTAATTCTTTTTATATAATAGTTGGAGGGGAAGATAAAGTTAGTGAATTTGTCTTCAAAAGAAATTTATTTCTCTTCCTATAGATGTTACTAACAATGATCAAGTTTACATTTTCCTAACAGCAAATCAAGAAAGAAGACTTTCAATAATTTTTCGTTCAAGTTCAATTGGTTGTTCCTGAAGAGCAAACTCAATACTCTCGAGAGTTGATGCCATTAAGAAGATCTATTTTAGAAAGGAGAAATACGATTATGGATTTTTATATTGTTTTTTTTCCGAGGACATAAGAATGACATTAGAATGGTGGAAGATGATCTTATCAACTTTCATCGAGTTATTTAAGGTTTCACTTCTCAATAATGGATTGTTACCTTAACTAAAGAGTCCAAAGTCAATAAAGAACAATAGGTTAGAAATGTCTTCCTATTTCCCGAAGGTTCGAAACTCATTAGCGAAGGACTTTGAAAGAAAATATGGAGAGATATAACGTTTGTCTTGTTATAAATGACTTCACTCTAAGGAAAGTGTTATTAAAGAATACTATCTCTTCCATTTTATTGAAATACTCTTTTAAAATAATTATAACATTTGTAACTCATTTTGATTCTTTCGCTATATCACATGGATATAAAGATTGTGTTTCTCAATGCTAATATTGATTAAACAATATGCGTACAACCAAAACCCTTTGTATTAGATGATTCAAAAGAGTTAGTTTGTAAACCATAGAAATCCATTTACACTCAAACAAATTCTCGTCACTAGTACTATAAATTTTGTCAAGTTTTATCTCATTTGATTATGAGATGAATCTAGTTGATGAGTTTATATACAACAAGTTCAATGAGAGCAAGTTTTTTGGTTTACTATGTCAATGACATGCTTACTCGCTGGTAAAGATATCAGAATATAGATTCATCGAAATGACTCTCAAGATGTATTTGTGCTATCACTAAAAGAGCTATATAGAAGTAGTACTTAAGAAACTTAGCATGCAAGATTTGTTCATGTTATAAAGGCGACAAGTTTGATTTAAGATCCATGATCCAAGAATTTAGATAAATTAAGATAATACAAAAGATTCCTCATACATTACCACTAGGAAATTCAAAAGAAGTTGAAAAACCATTATGTTATTTTATGGCAATGAGTCAATGCTTTATATTTTGATAATATCCGAGCTCGACTATGAAGAGGCATATAGACTACGAGTTTCTAGTTGCAAAATAAATCATTTTATTGATTAATTGTCTATAAAGTATAATGACACAAACTCCATCACTTTGGATTCACTTACTAAAGTAACTATACGATCGATTTAACAAAAGAGGGGGCATGGTGAACTAGGTTTAACACCTTTTTCGTATGATTAAAATTCCTTTTTTTTGTTATCTTAAGTTATATATTATCTCTATTAAATAGATGAATTAAATCTAATATGCAAGCAAATCAAAATAGTAAGGAAATAAGGGAAAAAGATAGCAAATAAATTTGTTAATGCGATTTGACTAAACTGCTGCGCTCCAAGACTTCTTCTTGAAGATTTCACTATCAATAACACTTTTGATTACAAGTGATAATGATCTACAATAGTTGAGAATTCTTCTGTTCCATAGCTAATAGGAGATCTTTTCAAGAATAGAACAAATGGACATTCGGTTAAGCACAAAGTGCGCTCTAGCAACGTCTTTTGCTAACAAATATTTAAGAAGATTGTTTTCATTTAGCAGAGTCCTAATTAGCTCTTAAAGGAATCTATCTTTTTTGTATTTTGTTAAAGAGTTCTTGGTGAAGAAAAATTGTTTTCAATTCCATACTTTCGACGAAGAAGCTTAACACTCTTATTCTCAAATTCTCCACCATGATCACTTTGAATTGCAACGATTAAGAGAACATTCTCATTTTACACTTCCTTCTTAAAGCTAGAAAAAAGTTTCGAAGTTTTAATCCTTTGTCCTTACAAAGAAAGCTCATATGAACATAAAGAAATCATCTATCATAACATAGGCGTAATATTTTCTTCCTACGCCAGGGGTCTTAGATGGATCAAAAAGATCCATATGAAGTAATTGAAGGAGTTTAGAAAACACTATGTTTTTAGAAACAAATAAACTATTTATTTGTTTTTCCATTTAACAAGTATCACAGAGTTTATCTTTTTTAAATATAAATATTATTTCTAGAGATCTTAGATAAGGTAACCATTTTTACTTGTTCTAATCTTCTATACGAAGACCAATAATCAATATAAGAATTTGGCCCAAAACATTTTTCATCGATTTAAATTAATAATATTTATTTCTATATCCAATAAATAAAATTTTTCTATTTATATTGTCTTCAATCATGTAAATTTTAGATTCAAATATGATTTTATATTCTTTATCATATAATTGATCAATGCTCAACAAGTTATGCTTCAAGGTATTAGCTAGTAAAGCATTTTAAATAATAGAGTTTGAAGCATTACTTATATTGCTTATACTAATAATTTTGGCTTTTTTGTTACCTCCAACGATCTGTGGAGGTAAACTTTGAGCAATCTCTCGTTATACATCTTGAGCATCTACTATCCAAGTACCACTCGCCTGTTAAGGGAGATTCTCTAACCTACAGCAAAACTAAGTTCTTTTCTTAGCTAACCTAATGTTCTTGGGTCCTTGAGATTTAGTCTTAGTTACTTTAGGTACCCATTTCATGTTATCCAAAGATTTATGACCATTAAATTTTAAAGAACATACAACTAATTTATGGTCTATTCCATTACATACATGTCAAGTAGATTGTCCAAAAAATAAATTGTGTTAGTAACAGTTTATATCCTAGACCAGTTTTATCACAAGTCATTCGTTGTTGTCTTAATAGCATATTCAACTATTTGTGAATTTAAGAATCATATTACTCAATTAATCATTCTTCTTTTTTCATCAATAATTCTTTTTTAAAAGACAAAGTAATATAAGCATGTAACACCCGGTGTTATGACCTATTCTATTATTGAATGATATTTCTACAAAGTAATATGAACATGCAACACCCGAATATTTATCATATTAATCATATGTAACACTGGTATATGATATTTCTAATTAAAATGATAGTAATTCAAGGGTTGAGGAATTGACAAAAATGGAGAGTTAAATGTTGAAGGAATGAAATATATTAATTAATTAATTATATATATATATATAAAGTAAATAGGTGTCAAAGATGTAATAATTTTGGCTATGCAATAGCTAATGAAGTGTGCCAAGAAGAAATATGCATGAGAAAGGGTTGATGACTCACAAAGGGGGGATTAAGACACTTCATCCCTTCTCTCTCTCTCTCTCTCTCTCATCGCTTTAAGTGAGGGTTGTAAAAGAATATTTTTAAGAAGTTCATTCCTTGTAGAAAAAATATATACAACTATTGGTATAAATTAAATAAGGATAACTTAAAAAATTCAATTTCTCAATGGCAGCTAACTAATACGTTAATACAATTAAATATAGAAAGAATATCTTTCCAAAAAATCCGTAGCATTCTCCATATGAGTCATGGTAGATCGCAAAATCGGTTCAATCGTGTTACGTATCCATGATACTAACATTGAGTTCACAGTCTACCAATCTTCTAGCTCCACGAATGATCATAAGGTTGCTTCATTGTTCCATCTATAAATCTAAATTTCTTCTCGGCTCTCAACAAAGTTCGCATCGCCCGATCCCATTCATCATACTTGTCTTCTTTCCATTGTACCTGAGTAATCACATTCCCAAGATTATTATTTGGGTCAAAAATATATGATAAGATGAGTTTCTTTACTTCACCACGCATGACCATTTTCTCCGTTGTAGTTCTCTTCTGCCGTTCTAATACCATGAATGAATATTTTGAAGAAGAAGTTCATCCCTTTCATTGATTATGGAGAAAATATATACAATTATTGGTATAAAATAAACAAGGAAAACTTAGAAAATTCAATTCCTAAATGACAATTAACCAATATGTTAATACAATTATACATAAAAAGAATATACTCTCAAAGAGTTCCAATATTTTTCAAATCGCAAAAGCTATTTATACATCTTATTCAACAGATGACAAAATAAATACTTCAAACATTGAAACATTACCCACGGGTCAAAATATCGCCAAACTGCCACAACCAACCTCAATGAGCTCGTTCCTCCAACTGCACCTATTAATTATCTTGAGCCTCGAAATTTTCCTTTGTACGATCAGTACCTATATCACAAAGTTTAACTAATGAGTATAACACTCAGCAAGATCATGTTCGTGCTATGCATAATCGGTGTCAAAGCATGTACATATTTTATATTTAGGTTTAAGTGAACATATTGATTAGAGGGGGTATTAGGGGAATAGACTTAACATACATGACATGGGTGAATGTTTTTGCCTTGTCCTAGAGAAGGACAAAATACATAAGTCCTTAGACGAGTACGATTTTACTTAAGTTCTAGAGAAGTATAAGAACATATGTCATTTCTCGTCTCATAACTTAACCGGTACATTACATTTATCATTTACTTATCTTTCTTACTTAAAACATATAAATGTAAAACATTTTGCATGTTTTCTTAAAAATATGATGCATGAATATACATGAACATGTACATAAGCATATCCTCAAAACATTTGAATAATAAAAACACTAAATATTAAACAACTTTTAATATCCTAACTACCCACAAAAGTATCCCATAAAACACATAAACCTAATGCTTTTGTGATATACGCATTAAGGGCCAAACACATGCAATACAATCTTACCTTTGGTCTTTCAGAATTTAAGCAATCTTGATGTTTTCCTTAGAGTTTAGAACCTAAAACATGTGTATTGAATCCATTAATACATTACAATTTCAATAACCAATTTAATAAGTTCAACAACTCCAATTCAAATCTAAACGTTCACTCAAAATATTCATCATTCATTTATAATGGATTGAGCATAATAAACCAAGAGCTCAAACCAACTCATTCATAAAAAACTCAGATTTGCCTTAAAAATTGGCTCAACTTCAAATCTCAGTATCTCACTCAATTTTCATCCTAATTCAACGATTCAACATGTTTTAAAAAGCTTATAATATCTATTTTAACATAGAACCATCCATTTATCAAAAGAAAATTGGAATGTTAGAGCAGAATTTCAAAAAAACTGAACTACTCACTGAAATTTCCAGTTTTTGTACAATAATTTTCAAAAATTCATAACTTATTCAATTCTTAATAGAATTCAACGATTCAAAAGTCAAAATTTAACTTAATGTGTCTAGTTTAATATGGTATCATTTATTTATCAGAAATCGAACTCCATCAATGGCAGAAAATCGAAAACCGGAACTGTCCTGTAAACCCGATTCAGATTTTTGCTTAAACTTTGAAAATCCAAAACTATATGTATACTTACCAAATCCAATAATTCCAAAGCCTAAAGTTCACTTAGGGAGTCTAGTTTAGCACGATGAAATCCATTTATCAAAAACCATGCATCATAATCAACAGAAAAATCGGAAACCAAATCTGCCCTGTTTTTGTAACATTTTCAAACCAATTTCCAACTTTCATCCAACACTCAAACAATCATCCAATTTCTTTCCATATAAACTACCTATATACTTACTTAACATGAATGAATGAACATCCAACAAGGGAAAAATTACAGCAACTTAACAAAATTTTCGGAATCTACCTTAGGTTTTAGCAAATCACCAAATAAACTCCACAAAACTTCAACTTATTCATCATAAAATCAACAAACCTTCCAAACTTTAACTAACCTTGAAGTTTTCTTGCTGGAAAAGAAGAGGAGATTCATCAATGGAGCAAAAATGATGGTGGTTTACGTGAGGAAGAAGATGGAGAAGTTGAGGGTAAAAGTGACGCTTTGGTGTTTTAATTTACACCAAGTAAAAAACTTTTTACTTTTTGCCTTTTCTACATGTAGTTCTTAAAAAAAAAACCACATGTAGTTCTTTTCCTTCATTCTTGTTTGATCTTCAACCTAAATGACCTTTCTAATTTCACAATGTTGACTTTTCTTTATTCTTTCCTCTTCAGTCTTCACTTTTCTCCTTTTTTTTTCTGACTTTTCAACTTTATAATTTCTTCTTTTTCACAACTTTTTTTTCCCTTTAATTCTCATTCTGTTCTAACACTTAATCCACATAAAAATGGTACATTATATTTTGCAAAATATAATGTACCATATAATATGTAAGCAAATTAATATAGCAAAGAGATAAAAGAAAAAGTTTGCTGAAATATTTGTTAAGGTAGCTTGACCAAACTACCTAAGACTCTTTTTTGAAGATTCCTCTCTCAATAACTCTACAGCTCTCAAGTGATTGAACATTGAATGTCAATTAAATTTTTATAACTATGATCTCTATTACAGCGAAGGATGTTTCTATTTATAGACGCCTTCAAAGTTTTGGATCTCTGGTCGACCAACTATATTAATTGGTCAACCTCTTCATGATCGTTGCAATGATTCTTGAATTGGATCAGTCGACCATTGATATTTTTTGGTCAACTTTGATTGACGTGCTTCCACCTATGACAACTTGTGGGAGCACCACAAGCACTAGTTCATCTCAGATTATAATTGATGATTAGCGAGGATTCACATATTCCAACAGACAATAAATATAGCAAATCAAATCCAAATGCTATAATATTTTAATTGGGACTTACCTTGCACGTATGTAGAAAACCTTTAATTTTCAAAGAAAAATGAGTAGCAATTGAAAAAATATGCTCGAGATAGTCGAACTTTCTCAAATTGTCTGAAAAACTGCTATGGCCGAAATAAGAGTCACATTGTGGATGACATAACTCTTTCGTGCGAGATCCAATGCAAGTGATTCTTAAGACAGGTGAAAACTGAATGAATGAGGATAGTTTAATGCTAAAATGAAGGGTCGAATCGGCAGAATGTGATAGTTATGGAAGAAATGGTTCTTGCTGGTCCGAGTGGGTGATAGATGGCACCTCTCGGTACTTTGGTCCCTCTAAAAGAAGAACACTCCAGCCAACGATGGAAGAGAGTTTTTATACCCTTTTGCTATGGATACCACCCTCCAAGAAGACGGTGAAAAGGGAAATATTAAGGGCTCCCAAGGATACTCACAACTTGGAAAACAATGGCACCATTGGCGCTCAGATTTCACTCATCGACGACGATGGAGTTTGAGGCTCTCAAGAGGTTCAATTTTTTGAAGCAAGCTTCAGTTTTTCATTCATCAAAAGGTGACTACTACAACATCTAAGAGAGGGCTAAATACCTCCTCCAATTACAATTATGATTCATCACACAAAATAGAAGAAGAAGGACCTTGAAGAAGCTAGGTATTCAGCCACCTCATCCGCCAAGTACTATTGTGCTCTCTCCTTTCTCTCTCCCACAATTTCATGTACTATTTTCCTCCAAAATACAGCCCACTCCCCTCCCAAAGGTGTTCAACCATGCGAACATATAAAATAAATTAAGGTATTTTTGAAAAGAAAACAAGAAAAGAGTTCGATTACATTATTTATCAAAAGGAAAACAAATTATCATAAGGTTTCCTATGGTCAAATAAAAATAAGATTTACACTTTTAATTAGAGCATGAGATTTTATGTATAGATATTTGATGTTAAATTTATTTGATAATGGATTGAACTTAAACATGACACAATTAATAAATACAGGATCATTGTCTCTATCAAACAATTGTTAGTTTTCTATTCTCTTAGAGTTCCATTAGCTCAAAGAATACAAAGAGTAGTTTGTCTTTAAGAAAAGTCATTGTGCATCAGAAGATCCCAACCATAGTTCTAAAAGGCAAGCTTCATAATCAAATCAGAGTTCCTTCCAAAAACTATTTCTGAAGGTAATTCATAGATTTAAATATGTTCTTCAATTATTTTATCTTCCCGAATAAAATACCGAGTACGATTTTAAGTTTCTACTAGAAATAAAATCAAAGAATTATTGTAAATTTTAATTTTCTTCTTAAAATCAGATTGTTTTTATGTCAGATTAAATCCTTTTCATTTTTATGAATGACAAATAATACCTAATAAATTATAAGCTACGTCCAAGAATTTAGAATGTTGATTTTTTTTATTTTTGTAAAGCTGTCAAAGTTAAAAATTAAATAAGTAATTAAAACAAAATAAAATATATTCATACTATCATATATGCAATATCATATTTATCATGACTTTTACAAAATTTAAATTTGGGTTTTTTTCAAAAAAACCATAAAACTAACTCTTTTATTCAAAAAAAACCATCGAAATAACTATTTATCATCAAAACCATCAAACTATTCGCAATAGACAAGAAAACCACTACCGGTCGATCGGCATGGACAAACCGATCAACTGATCCCTCTGGTGCCCATGTGGCACTAGCCAAAGATCGATCGACCGTTCTTTTTTTTTTTTATCAATTAATTTAAACAATATATCAAAAAATATTCAATTTATTTAAAATTATTACTACATATTTTGCACATTATGAGAAGATAATCTGAAAATTTTCGTAATTTTAAAACCTTTGTATAATTTATTATAATTTTATTGAATTATATTATAAATTAGTTATAATAATTCATACAAGTGTTAGAAAATTACGAAAATTTTCTTATTATCTTCCTATGATTTGATGCATATGTGATAAATATTTTAAATAAATTGAATATCGTTTGATATTTTGTTTAAATTATTTATAAAGTGAAAAAGGAACTGAGATTAATTTTACAAAAATATCAAAAAATATTTAATTTACTTGTAAATTTTTACCACATGTTTATTATATTATGGGACGATAGTCTGTAAATGTTTGTAATTTTCTAACACTTTTATGATTTATTATAATTATTTTATAAAATACTTGCATAAAATTATAATACATTGTACAAGCGTTTTAAAATTACAAATATTTTCAGATTATCTCTCCATAATGTGCAAAACACGTAATAAAATTTCAATAAAATTAATATTATTTGATATTTTTTTAAATTAATTGATAAAATAAAAAAATAATGATCGGTCGACCTGTCTGTCAAGACTGGTCCACGCTAGTTTTTTTTGCCTATTATTGATACTTTAATGGTTGGTTTGATGAATAGTGAAATTTAGCGGTATCTATAAGTTTTAACCCTTAATTTAGTGGTTAAATTGAAAAAGAAAATATATTTCTAAAATCTAAAGCCAAGGTACCCACTGATCTAGGTCAATGCCACCACCTTCTTATATTTCCAAAATATTCATTCTAACTCTAAACGTCTTTCTTTTTTTCTATTTTCTCCTATCATTTATAAAAGGATTTTTTTTCAATTTAACCACTAAACTAAACTTTACCATTTATCCAACCAACCATTAAAATATCAATAATAGCCAAAAAAAAAAAAAAACCAATGACAGTCGACTGGTCTAGACAAACCGGTCAATCGGTCATCATTTTCTTTTCATTTTATCAATTAATTTAAAAAAATATTAAAAAATATTTAATTTACTTAAAATTTTTACTATATGTTTTACACATTATAGAAAAATAATCTAAAAATTTTTATAATTTAAAAACACTTGTGTAATTTATTATAATTTGATTTAATTATTTTATAAAACTATAATAAATCATATAAGTATCAGAAATGTGTGGTAAAAAATTACAAGTAAATTAAATATTTTTTGATATTTTTATAAAATTAATCTCTTTTTTTTTTACTTTATAAATTAATTTAAATAAAATATCAAATGATATTTAATTTATTTAAAATATTTACTATATATGCACCACAACATGAAAAGATAATAAAAAATTTTTTATAATTTTCTATCACTTATATTGATTTATAATTATTTATAAAATAATTAAATATAATTATAATAAATTATATAAGCGTCGAAAATTTTTATTTTTATTTTTTTCATGACGGGTACAATTTGCGGTAAGAAAAAAAAAACAATGACAGTCGACTAGTCTCTCAAGACGGATCCCCCAATGGCCAGTCCCACGTGGGCACCGAGTCCCACGTGGGCACCGAGTCAACCAATAGTTATCATATTGGCTATTTCAAATAGTTGGATAGTTTTGGTAACCAAGAGTATATTTGGATGATTTTTTTGAATAAAATGATTAGTTTGATGGTTTTTTTTTTAAATAAAACCTTTAATTTTAATAAAGACTGTAAACATATAACCAAGTAGGTAACTATAAATAATTTAAATATTTTGAATCAGAGGGTGTGGATGAGATGAGCTGCAAATCAGATCAGAGATCAACAGAGCTAGAAAGAATGACCCAAGTGATTTTATTGATATATAATCAGATGTACACAGAAATAGGATTCATCTACAAATGCATAGGCGTGTCCACACAGAAACAATCATCCCTCCTCAAATCACCCAATTAAAACCAATTTTCAAAAATAAATTTAAATAAAAATAAAACACAATCAAGCACTTGAAATCAGATAGATCTCAGCCGTCCATAAAAAACAGATCCAGTCTACGCCAACACTACGGCAAACAGAGTTCCTGCCAAAGCGGTTCCGGCTATGATGAATTTGCTGATTTCCGTCGCGGCACTGGGTGGCTCGCTCGCTGCAACTGGTGGCGGCGAAGGTTCACCCGACGGTGGCGGTGCGGGTGGAGAAGTTGAAGAAGATGGCGCCTCAGTTGGCGGAGAAGGGGTTGGAGACGAAGTAGGCGGCGCAGCTGTTGGCGGTGTAGCGGCAGGAGGTGTAGCTATTGGGGGTATAGCTGTTGGCGGTGTAGCTGTTGGTGGGGTAGCTGTTGGTGGGGAAGCTGTTGGCGGCGTGGTCGTCGGTGGGGTAGCGGTCGGTGGGGTAGCTGTCGGTGGTGTAGCTGAGGGAGGAGGTGTGGATGTGGTAGGTGCGACTGAGGGGGCAGTTCCCGGAGCCTGGGCAAAGGCGGAGAAGGCTAAAAGGCCGAAAATGAAGAGAAAGTGGAGACCGGTGAAGCTCATTTTCAGATTCTCAACCTTCACCGACAAAAGCGAGGCAGAGTTGAAGTAGAGAGAGAAAATATAGCGAGAGAGAGAGAGAGAGAGAGAGAGAGAGAGAGAGAGAGAGAGAAGAGGCAGTGAATGAAATGAAAAGCCGGGGAAGAATAGCTTTATATTTAAAATAAAGACGACAGTGGACTGTGGATGTTGAATGACAGCGGTTTTGCCAATAATGCTCCATGCACTTGTTATATTTATTAATATATATATATATATAGTTTATTATCATAATTATTTATAACCTAATATAATTACTGCCAAGATAATTAACAAAAAAAAAAAAAAAAAAAAACCTCTTACACTGAATCTTTATTAATAAATTTTTCCTCAAACTATATTCATTATCAAATTCATACTTAAATTATGATAAATTAACTAAACAATCATTGTTGTCGAAATGTCCGTTAAAAATTTAGTTGTATGAGATTTTGATTCGTGAATTTTTTTCCATGAACAGGAGCCCGCTCCTCCACAATATGCTCCTGCTTTCTTATAGAGCAGGATTCCAAAGTTGAAGAGCGGACTCTTACTCTTAGACACTATTTTTGGTGGGGAATCCTGCTCACTACAGCGGTCTGCTGCTCCAGAATCAATGCATATAGTCTCTGGAGTGGGAACCCGCTGTCAAAGAGCGGCTTGCCGTTCCATGGACAGTATATAAATAACGCAGTCAAAATCTCTCATATATATAATTTTTTCTCTCTAAGAGAAATCTCTCCTCCAGTCATTGTTGTCATTTGAATTCAGGATCCCACTAATAAACGACGAGATCCCGCTCCAAAGATAGTGCACGTTGTTTTTCCAGCTATTTTTGCGTTATCTATTCATATTCTATAGACGCGGCTCTACCCACTGCATCATAAATTTTCATAGTATTTTAACTCCATTTCCACTACTCCTATTCTTGAAACGAAATAAAGCTATACTTCTATAAATGTTCAACTCCACTTTGAATTGAATAAAGTTTTTCTGCATTTCTTCCAAGAGTCTATATTTTCTTTCTTTGCGTCTTTTATTGCTTCTTTTTTTCACTTCAAAGCCACAATTTCTAGATCTTCTTTCAAATGGTATGGTTTCGTCTTAGAAATCAAATGGATAAAACTTAATCAGATGAGTGAATTTAAAAATAATCCATAAAAAAAATTTAGATTCATCAAAAGATTTAGTTATTTTCCATTTACAAGGCTACTTAGTTTTATCGGATCTTAATTTTTAAACTACACGTGCCTATGAAAAAAGAATCATACAAGTAGAAAACAGTAAAGAAAATATTCCAATTTCAGAAGTATCTTCAATTTTTTTATAATAAAACTCAAGAAAAAAAAACATTACATTGGGCGGAATCATGCCCTTCATTAGCGGGATCCCACTCTAACTTACAATAAGTGGAAGGGAAATTTCATAGAGAAAAAATTACACGTAGATGAGATTTTGACATATTATTTATAAACAGTGAACTCTCACTTCATAATCAATATATATACTATCCATGGAGCAAGAACCCAATCTTCGACAGTGAGCTTCCTTTCGAGAGACAATATCTAAGAGCGGGTTTCTGTAGCAAAAGAGAGGCCTCTCGCTTTTGGGCAAAAACTCACGAAGCGGGATCTCGCTCTCCAAGATCAGGCTCCTGGACGACGAAATTTTAACGGACATTTAAATGACAATAGTTATTTTGTTAACAAATCATAATTTAAGAGTGATCTTGTTAACGAACATTGTTTAAGGGCAAGTTTGTTAATGACCATATAGATTAAATGTTTTTTTAGTTAACCACACTTACTATTATTGAAAATTTAAGCTATATGTAAAATTTAAGTCAGTAGATATATTGTACTTTACCATAAAAAATAATCTTTTATATTCAACGCACGTGACAAATTGTACAGTATAATTTTTTTACACTAATGAAGCAAAATACAGGGAAAAGTAATTCGAAATGGTTGTCTAGACTATTAGCTTTTCACAATTTCTAAATTTAGAGATTACACTGTATTTTACCTAATTTATTATATCCATAATATAATATGATTTTTTTAAGTAACTGACATGCAAATTGTATGGTTCAAGATATTAATTTTGGAAATGCTTAAATAAAAAAGGAAAAAGATCAATTCAAATTCTATCGCATATGGTTATTTGTCATTTGGTTTTTAACGTTTTTTTTTCCCAATCAAACCCTATCATATGCGTCGTTTGCAATTCAAATTTTGTCGTTTAAGTTTTTGTTAAATTGATCACGTGCAGAACAGGTGACCTGTTTTTTTATATTTAAAAATTATAAAGTTATAAATTAATTTTTAAAAAATAATAAATGATATTCAATTTACTTGAAATTTTTACCACATTGTGGAAAGATAATTTGAAAATTTTCGTTATTTTATAATATTTGTATGATTTATTATAATTATTTTATAAACGAATTAACTAAAATTATAATAAATCTCACAAGTGTTAGAAAATTACGAAAATTTTCAAATTATCTTCTTATAATGTGCTGAATATGTAATAAAAATTTTAAATAAATTGAATATTGTTTGTTATTTTTTTAAAAATTAATTTATCATTTAGCGTGAGAGGACGACGATCCAATTAAACCGACCGTCCTCTCACACGTCTATGAAAAACAAAGATATTCAATTTACTTGAAATTTTTACCATATATTTACCACATTATGGGAAGATAATCTAAAAATTTTTGTGATTGTTAACACTTGTACGATTTATTATATAATAGTTAATTAATTTATAAAATAATTATAATAAATCATACAAGTATTAAAAAATGACGAAATTTTCAAATTATCTTTCCATGATATGATAAATATGTGTTAAAAATTTTAAATAAATTAAATATCATTTATTATTTTTTAAAATTAATTTATAACTTTATAATTTTTAAATATAAATATAATGAAAATTAAACGGCAATGTTTGAATTGCAAATGAAGTATTCGAGACCGTCTGGTTGGGCAAAAAAAAAAAAAAATCAACTTCAGACCTTCAAAGTTTGAATTAAAATTTTTCCAATAAAAAATCAACTTTAGACCTTAAAAGCATCTCATAATTGGTTAACTAATTTAATATATTTATATTAAACTTTATAGGTAACAATATAAAACTGTAAAGATGCACTAGAAAAAGACTCTTTGGTTACTTTAAGACTTAAAGTTGTTTTTATGATATATTTTAATAATTAAATAAATTTTATTTTTAATTGTATATTTAATCTGAAATTAATTTTTCAAATAGATAAAGATAAAATTAAGAGTAATGTTGATAATATTTTTTAAATTTACTATTAAATAAAACTTAATTACATCAATTAAAATATAAAGTGAAATATTAAATTATAAATTTATTAAAAAAATTTACCTTCTCTCCTCCCAGCCTTCGTAGCCGTTGGAAGGTTATCCCCATCACCGCTCAATATTACAATCAACTCGCTCACAGACTAATGAGCCAATGAAATATCGCTGTCATATTCTCACTCCACCTGTTTTTAAAATTTCAAATGTATAATTATAATTGTATAATTAAGTATTTATTTTGTAATGAAAATATATATTAATTAAAATATTGGTTTTAGGCGCGGTTCTGTCTTCCGCGTCGACTCGACAACGTCCAACGGCAACAGCTGCTAATCATCATGGTAGAGGAATTTACGAGAATGACCTTTTTGGCGTTATGGATTTGGATACGTCCTTTTGATTTATTTGCCAATAAAACCTGGAATAGCCAGACTGTCATATTCCTTGTCTGTCTTCTTACACGTGGCATATGTTCATTTGATATTTGATGCTCACATGTAACGATTGTCAAAGTCTGAGCTGGTCCATTCTATGTGTCACTTCAAAGTTTTAGTATCAAAACAACAACAACGTATTTTTTATTTTTACCAATCTTTTTTCAATTATTTTAAAATATTTATTAAAATAATAATTAATATAATTAAAATATAAATAATTTATTAATTATAGTTTGACACGAATATTTTAAAACTATCTTCTTATGATGTCATGTGATAAATATTGCAGTCTAATCCAATAGCATTTGCTATATTTTTTGGAATAGTTTCTCTAGACTAAGTGCCGGTTGTTTCGTGAACAGACATACATATGTGTGGCTACCTTAGAACACATATCAAACGATATTGAATTAGTATAAAAATTTTACCATAAGACTGGCATATTATTAGAACACAGTCTACAAAAATTTGTGATTTTTGTTTCACTATTTATTACAAGTTTTTATAAAATTTATACATCAATAATAATAACAAATCGTAGAAATCTTGAAAATTCACGAGGCCTTGTAGTCTATGTTTTCTTCATATTTCAATTGTGTGGTAAAAATTTTAAATTTATCTGATATTTTTTGTATGTTTTATTGAGCCAAGCAACCGTTTTTCGAGAGCAAATATTCATTCTCACATTTCTTCTAGAGTTGGTGCCCAATCCAATAGAAATGTGTGGAACCAAATCTGAGACCGGGTGATGGTTTTTCAAGACCAGTCGTCTTCTAAGGGTTAATTTGTTAAAAATCTATATATTAAAGATGACATTGTTAACAAAAACATTTTACGTCCAACTTATTAATATCTTCGTAATTTGAGGATAAAAATGATATTTACCGTATAAGTAATTAAATTTTTGTGTCTAGTAAATATTTCGTTTTGGTCATGTGAATTTTTATGTTGGATGATTTTTAAATATAAACAACAATTTATTCAAGGAATCAACTTTGTGATAAAATGTCATTTCTCTAATAATGACAATCTTACTTACAATTACTTAATTGTTAATGCCCTTAAATTTAGAGGGTTAGTTGGCTAAAAAATTTATGAAAATTATTTGATATTTTCACATAAATATTTAATTAAATATTATTTGCATCTTACTAAACCATAAATAATGAAATAAAACTAGCATTTGTAGGAGAAACAAGGTAGATCTAGAGAGACATTATGGACGACCATTGCACATTTGATTGACAAATACTTAATCAAACTTTGAAATTATTTTGTAATTTGGGGCGTGATAGCCGTTGGAGTGGAGAGAGAGAAAATGTAGCCGTTACAAATGGAAAACAACTAGAAAAACAAATAATTAAAAACAAAAAAAAGATAAAAAGAGAAAGGATAATAAAGACATTGGTGGAGGAGACCGATAAAAGGGGGGAGCTGGCAAAAGCTGTCATTTTATTATTATTATTATTCTCCCACATGGCCACGTGTCTATACATTTATATAATGATAATATAATATTATAATTTGTTGGTGAAGCATTTTAATTAATTAATTTATTATTTAGTCACATTTGGTACGAGTAAAATTAATCTTTATTTTCTTAAGATGGCCAATCATACCTAATTCATTTGTTTAATAGATAATTAACTACATGTTTAGCATTAAAAACAATAATCAAATGAACCCGCGATATATTTACGAAAATAACTAGAGAATAAAAAATTTCGATGCTCTCTCGTTTACGTATCATAAAGACTTAGATTTAATCAAGAATCGAAAAAAACTGACAAATTATGTCAGTAAAATACGAGTAATATTACATTTATATTCTAGTTTTACATTTAACGTGTCACTAATTAATTATTCATATAATTTATTAATTTAATTATTGTATATGCTATAAAATTATATTGTAAACATAATTGTACTTGTATAATAGAATAATATTAGGTTTACCGTCTATTTTTATATTTTAATTTTAGTTCCTTGTGTGACTCATTTATTGGTGTGAAAATAGTAACTTCTAATTTTATTTTAAATTAGTTAGTAAGTTTATGGGTGTAAAAATATTCAAAAAATATAACTAAACTTTTAGATTACTAAAAAGTGGTAAAATAAAGCTTAAAAGTCTAAAGTTAACGTGTTGTCGTGACATTACACAATATATAATTCATCTTCTTTTATCTTATTAAAATACAGGCTTTTAAAATACATATAAATATGTCAAATGATAATTTGTACGATTAACGTAATAATTTTATAAGTAGTTAATTTATTTTATTAATTGTTTTAATAATTATTTAATACGTTAACGAATATTTTAATAAAATAAAATAAAAGAATTAATATATTATTATTTTTTTCTTTTTTTATTTCGCCGAGGATAATAAATTTCATCACAATTTTAAGAAACTTTCATCATTAATCATTTCAATTATGTGATTCATTGTATTTTAAAATAATAATATATTAAGTAAAACCCAATGATACTTGCTTATTTGTGTTGGCCTAGTATGTAACCCAAGTAACAAGACAATTGAAAGTGGTGTTATTGGTAGATATGTTTCAAAAACACCATCCACAATATGTGAAACTATACCTCATAACAAGTGCATGAGATACCAAAACTAACGTTGTTCGTTTTTTTGGATTGCTCGTTTGACAAGGTACATTATCCTGTCTTATAAGTGGGGATACCAGTTGGGTTAAAATTAATGAGTTAAACGACTATTGCGTCCAAATTAAGCGAGTATCTAAATGCATGTTATTGTCCAATTTCAAATCCATAATTCATGTAACTAATGAAGTATCATCCTTTACAAAGACGTTCACTCGTATAAAATCCAGCAAGTTCAATGGTAACTTATAAAGCAATTTAGTTGTTCTCCATTTTAAAATAGTATACATTTCTTCTCTTTCCCTCAAAAAGAGTTGTTGTACTGCCATGTACAATTTAAAAGAGGGAAGTTAAGAAATTTTATTTTATTTCTCATTCTTTCCTTAAAGCCAAGGAATCAATGAATTGAGGGTTGATCCCTTCTTACGTAGGCTAGCAACTTCATCAGTATAAATCAAATTTTCTCTTGAGAGAGAAAGAGAGATTTTCAGCGAATGAACCCTCTATCAAAGTTAGAGTTGTTAAACGAACAATCACACAATATTTTAATACAGACTAAGAATAAAGAAATTAACTGATCAAAAAATTCCTCACCAAGACAAATATATAACACTAAAAAGTAAAAAGGAGAACGAAGATGGGATCCACTCCTCAACGAGTAACCACAACCACATCATCAGCCTCCACGATCTTAATATGGAAATAGAAGGGTCTTTGTAGTGAGTGACTAAATTAGTAGGGACTCCTGTACTATACTCATATGCATATGTAAACTTATTTGATCATTTTCTTTAAAAACTACAAAACAGTTATAAAAAAAAGAGCAACGCAGTTCATGAGTTACATTAAAAATTGTTTTCTTTCAATTTCAAAATAGGTTCCACGAGCCAAAAATTTCAACAAACTGAATCATTCATACCATTTTGAAAATAGTCCCGGCAAGCCATCAATGAGTCAGGTTCAAAAATATTGATACATACCTAGATAGCTATAAACAAAGTAAGCTTTTGCTGTTTTCGTTACAAAACCATCACAATGAAAAAAGTGGACTAGTTAAGGAACCCTCCGATACAGTATCACATAAAGTTGATAAATCGTAGATTCAACTGTAGATCATGAGCCAGAAAAGAAGGTGGAAAGTACTAGTGATCCGAAGATCCATCAACGTTATTTTGGAATTCGGCGATCAAGCTCCACGTTAGTACCACCCATAAACCAATATCAATAAACATAGAAAAGTTGTTGGTGAGCAAGCTTCGGGACAACACCACACAACGTATCAACACAAAAACACCACGACCATGTTTCGGGATTTGAAACCCAAGGAGCATCTCATCACCGCCCTATTACTCATTTCGTAAAAGTATAAACAAAAAACCTTCACGCAGAAGAAGATCCATACAATCCGAGTCCACTTGTTTTGGTTGTTCAACTAGATACAGCAAAAAACAACTGAAAAATTATATCAAAGACTCAATTAGCCCCAAACAAGCATCATATCTAACTCTAATTATTTTTGGTTGCTTGACAAGTGTAATCCCAAACAACTAGAGTTTGACACTAGAGAGGTTCATTCTACCCAATCAAATTAGCCAATCGGGCATACATTTATACCAAGATAAAATTAAATGCCCTATAATTATTAGATAAATCGGTAAAACCTTCGCACACATACATAAAAAAGCAAGGTGCTGGTTCCATCAAGGTTTTATTAGGTGGCAATCTACCAAAATAAATTTTGAAAACTATGCAATGCAATGTAGTACAGCATCGAAACTCTTACCTCAATGACGGCCACAATTTTACCGACAATCTAGAAGACGTCCGGTACACACACCAAACTTTGCAACCTAAAATATAACTGCCATCAAAATTCTAACTCAGACATTAAAGACATAAGCTGGGTCTAACTCAAGACTAAGATCTCCAAATAGAAACAAATGACAATTGACCTAACAAATAGTCACACATGGGACAGTGACAAAACTGGAAGTTTTAATCATGCGCCTCAACCATTAAAACTTTTTAAAGTTTCAATAAATCTTGAATTTATCTAATAACAAAACTAACTAACATAATTAGAAAATTTCTAACTTAAACACATAATAATAAAGTTTAGGGTCTCACCTCAATTTATGTGGAAAATGACATGAATATAATTTCATCAAATTGAGACTACCATAGCGTTCAAAATGACTAAACTTGTTAGAAAATTGAGCTCGGTAAATAGTCAGTAGTGAACGGTCAACGGTCAGTAATCAACAGCCAACGATCAACAATCACTAGTCAATAATTAATAGTAACTGATCAATGTTTAAAGTGACAGAAAATGGTGTCAGATGGGAACGAAATCAGAAGGTTTTTTTTTTCTTTTTTCTTTTTTTTTTTTTTTTTTTTTTATTTCAACCTCTTGAGTCCAATGGTGACATTGGTTTTCCAAGACGACGCTTAGATCGGTCGAAAAATTCATTTAAAGTGACGGGATACGATTTTACGGTGAGGTACCCGTGACCACTTCCGGCCTTCAATTTAAATTATCTTCATGTCTAAATATAAAGCCATGCACTGGATTTTTATAACTCTTCATAGTTTTGAAAGAAAATGATAAAATCAGTTTTGACATATGCATTTGAGTATAGTATATGGTTCTCTACTGAGTTAGTCACTTACCTAAAAGTCCTCTCTCCATTTCCCAGATTAGGATTGTGAAGGCTGATGTTGCGGATGCTCGTTGTAGAGTAGCCCCCGTTATCGATCTTTTCTTTTTTGAGAGTTTTATTTGTCCTGGTGAGAATGTGTTGGTCTGTATTATTGTTATCTTCTTGGACTTGTGTAAATTTTAGGTGTCGGACTTTATTTTCCGCACAATATCTGATTGGATTATATAAGTTTCTTGTACTATTTTATTTTTATTTAATTGCTATGTGGATTCGGCCCATCTTTCATGAGTCAGGGCTTATTTGCATGAAGTCTTCCGCTGTTATATCTTACCTTGGCGTGGACTATATCAGGTTCTTTCCGAGGATCTAATCGCTTGACCCAATGTTTCTGTTTAGACCACCTTAAGGTCGTGACAGAAATTTATTATTATCAGAGCTCAAGATTCTATTACTCCTAGAAGTGATCTTATAATAATTTGATTGTGAAGTATTGGGACATTCGTCCGCTGTGCATGGAAAGTTTTGTGACACTCAATATGAAATTTTTTGAGTTAGTGGAGATGCCGCTGGTAAGGCATCTTGTTGTCATCCACAAGAGGATGATAATTTCCTTTTCGAATCTATTTGTTAGTAGTTTAAAACAATAAAATTCTTTCTAAACTTAGGGTTGGATAGGCTTCGAGATTGCCTTTAGAATTTCCCTTTCTTAAATATGGGTCACTGAACTCGGCTGAGTTCATTAGCGGTTGGGCCTGCGTGTGAATCTTATCGAATCATCTTAGAGTGTGGTTTAAAAAAAATTTAAAATTTCATGCACCTTCCTAGTTTGCCAAGTTATCTCCATAAATAGAGAATTCCTCAATAGGACCGATCGTTCGTAGAGTATGGTTAGGCTCGTATCGTGTTCGGTTCATGGATGGAGCTGTTGCAGAAAATCTTTTGTTGTGAGTTTTGTCTCCTTGAGTTCTCCGAGCTCAATCCTCTTTGTCAGTTTGTGTTCTTATTCTGAAAGAGATGATGATGATGATGGAATGAGTCGTGAGGATCTCTTATGTTTGACTTTGGGGACTGACGTAGAAAGTCACTGAGTTGAATCTTATTTGGCTCTCGGTTGCATTCGGGGGATTAACAGTCAGTCTTTCTTTCTTTGTCATTTTTGAGGGTCTTGCTAAATTCTTTAGAATGTTCTTCCTTGTGAATTTGGGAGTCGCGGAAAGTTTATTTGGTTTAATGCTTCTCGATTCGGCTTGGTTTGTTTGCCGCTCAAATCGTTTCTCTGTTTCCTATCGCATCTGTCTTTAGGTTGGTTCAACTGTAGTGGAGTTTCGAAGCCATAGTTGGTGCTTTATACTTTTATCAAGGTTTGTGAAGCAGTTTCCTCGTACAAAATTTGTTGATTTTTCCCTCTCATTGTTAATTCTCTATGAAATTTGTCTTTATCTCACTAAAGCAATTCAATGTGACTTTTGTGTGTCCTTAATGGGGTGCAATTGTTCTTCGTTGGATAAAAAAATCCTATTGTTCTGGAATGGAGACTGCAGTTGCCCGTTTTCTCATTTCCACGTAATATGAGTCATTTCTCAGTAAGGTAGTATGGGTAGTCGACTAGGTGGCCAATTGGAAGCCAGACGAGAGTTGGTATCGATGGGTTTGGGTTGGTGGAGCCGTGTGACAACATCCGTGTAGGCTGGATGTATGGGGTCGTTTGATTGTGCCCTCTAGTGGATTGTTGTGGTGGTTGATCACTATGTCTGGGCTCTACTTGGGTTTATGCATGGGAGCCTAAATGAGATTGTTGATGTGAAATTCCTTGTTGCGAAGGTCATTCACTAGGACTTCATTTCGCGTCTTTGTTGAATGCGAGTCCTCTCAGTTGTCTCATGATGTCATTTGAATGTCAGTGTTAATGATTTGTCTTTACGCCTCATGTGATCTTGGCATTTGACCACGTGTATTTTCTTCAATCAATCGTTTAAGTAATGACTTTGATTTGATGTAAGGGTTGAATTTCAAAAGCTCGTGCATAGGAGGTAATTTTCATTCGAATTGATCGAGTTTGTCTTTTTGTCTCGTTTAGATAGACAATCTTCTTTTAGAAACGTGTGTTTGTATTTCAAAAGTCATCATGTGCCTTCGTGTTGGAAATCGGGTTTTTACGAAATTATGAGCTAATATATATTTATGTGGGTAAATAATATATATAAGAATTCATATATATATATATATATATATATTATTTAAATTATTTTATTAAATAAAAATAATATAATATAATTTTTAAATAAAAAGGAGAAAGAAAGAAGAAGAGAATCTTCTCTTATAGTGCGGCATGGTAGATAGGAGGGAAGGAGGGAAGGAGGTTTTTGGTGTCAAAAAGTTCCCCTCGTTAAACCCTACAACTCTTGTGAAGGAAGTTTTTACCGTAAGTCAATTTCTCTTCTCAATTTCTCCTTCAAACATTAGGGTGTTTTTGACATTTTCGTTGTTCCCAAAAACCTCATTCAACTCTTGATTTTTATTTGTTTGAGTTGGAAAAGTGGCTCAAGATGTTTTATGGCTAAAATCAAGGTGGACATCAGTCGAAAACGACGAAAAATCATCATCCGATGTAACAACGCTGATGGACGCTGCGATGTAGACAAGGTTAGGTTGAGCCTGTGGCCCAAGTCCCCCGCTCAGGCCAGGTCAATGTCAGCTAGGCCGAACTGAGCCAGGGTCAGGTCAGCTGGGCAAGACCGATCCAGATGGATCAGACTAGATTGAGTATGATCGGACTTGACCAGATCGAACGGGCCTAGGTCTGATTTTTTTTCGATTTTTCATGTTTTTTGTATTTCTTCTTTTCTCAATTCTAACGGGGGATTTTTGTCATTTTGTATGATTTAGGGATGATCTTTGATCGCTTGTTTGGATCGCCAAATGATGTTAGAAAGTTTCATGAACCGTCTCTTAACGCAGGTTTCGACATTTGAACACGATGACAAGCTCCATTCATTGAAATTTAGTCTCGTTAGTTTTGCATGCAAATAGAGGTAAAGACCCTAACCTTGGCTAGAATCTTCCTAAATATGTTGGTTAGTATCGTTTCTGGGATAGGTTAGAGTTTCAAAAATGGATTTTTAGAGTTTTGAGGGTTAAACATTTAATATCAGAATTTCAGATTTTTTGATGTTGCACGTGTGAATCGACAGATCGTGGTGAATTGTGAGTTGTGACTAGTTAGAGTTCCTAGTCTCAATTTAGAAGTCTCTCCTTGCCATTCCATTTTGTTTAGGTTTTCTGACATCGAATTGGTTATAGGCTCCGACAATGTTTCTGTTCTGGTGCATGCCTCCCGGTAACGACTCTTGGCTAGTCGGTAAGACTTAACGTTTGTCGCCATCCAAGTAGGGGTTTCTATGCTATGCGTTTTACTTGCATTGCATTGCATGATTTTCAAAAAGAAATTGAGCTGCAGTGTTCGAGCAATCAAAATAACTGGAGTCAAACATGTCAATTTAACATATATGTACGTATGTGTTATGCATTTAAATTTTATGTGCATGACATTTCATTTTATATTAATATAGATGCACGCCTAGTAGGCTGATTTTGTTTGGGCTTGTTGAGCCATGTATTGTTGGACTCCAATTGTTTTAGGTTGCGGTGTCTGAGAAACCAAAATAACTGAAGTCGGACATGATGTTTGATTGAGGCTGATTAGGCTTTTCTGAGAACAGTCTTTGGTTGCATCAGTGTTTGAGCAACCAAAGCATCCTTCTACTACGTGAAGGTTGCTTGATGATATATATGCAATGAAGGTGATGGGGCGGTGTTGACGCACTTTCCATGGGGGCACGATAACCTCTAAACCTGCCAGGGTATTTTATCACTTAGTTGGTGTCGTGGTGGAGTTTGCTCACCGGCCATCAGTGGGTATTTATATGGATGGTGTTGTTCTTGAGATTTGATTCGTCGGCTATCATTTCGGGTTTCACAATTGCTGAGTCGCTCGCCGATAACTCGGGTGACGTGATTGGATCTTTGGATCATTGTCATTTTCTTTTGACTCATGAGGTGCAGTCGGATCTACAGGTGTTACCTTTTTGTGACTGTGTACTGGAATGGTCCATGAGTGACACTTTTTTTCACTAGGGATTGTTATTTAACAGAAATGGAAATGACTTATTTTATCTATAGCTATCTATGTATGTAGTAACATTTTTCGAAATTGCCTCACCATGGCTTGTAGAACCTATTTTTGAAAGGTAATAAAGATTGGAAGATTTAAAATTTTTGGCTCGTAGAGCTAGCTTTGAAAAGAAAGGGAAACATTTTTAAATATAAAGTCATGCACTGCATTTTTATAACTGATTATAGTGTTGAAAGGAAATGATAAAACTAGTTTTGAGATATGTATTCAAGTATAGTATATGGTTCCCTACTGAGTTAGTCATTCACCTTAAAAGCCACTCTCCATCTCCTATGTTAGAATTGTGGAGGTTGATGCTACGGATGCTCATTGTAGAGTAGCCCCTGTTATTGATCTCTTCTTCCTTGAGAGTTTTATTTTTGTCTTGGTGAGGATTTGTTGGTTTGTGTTATTGTTCCGTTCTTTGGCTTGTATAATTTTGGGTGTTGAGCTTTATTTCCTGCATAGTATCTGATTGGATAATTTAACTTTTTTGCACTATCTTATTTTTATTTGATAGCTACGTGGATTCAATCCATCTTTCATGGACCATGGCTCATTTGGATAAAGGCTTCTGCTATTATACCTTACCTTGGGCTGAGCTATCAGGTTCTTTTCCTAGGATTTGCCGCTCGACCAGACATTTTTGTTTAGGTTCATCTCTGGGTTGTGACGCATGATTCTAGTGCTAAACATAATACGAGGGGAATAAAATAAATAAAATTTCAAAAGCTCAATTGGATATCTTTGGCTGGAAAATTGAAACATGAAAATCGATTTCGAAAAGAAGACAAACTACTCAAGCAAAACAAAATGGGTGGACTTGGTAAACCGAAAGAATAATGATTTGCTAAGCACAAAGCTTCAGAAATTCTACCCTGCAATAATTCCAAAGCTATTGCTTGACCAATTGATCGAAGAAAATACGTGTAGCCAAATGCCAAAAAATGATAACAATTCAATTCATTACCAAAGAAGCTTATGAGAAGAAAATGATTAAAATTAATAAGAATTAATTACTAGGTTTAGGATATGCAACGTATAACACTAGAGAAAAGGTTATGTGATATCTACTGTGACACAAGGAATAGATAGAGCATGACTAATGTGTATCATGGTTTGGTCTAAGAGGAGTGCACAATTTTCTAACACCTTGCTTAGTTTGTGAAATCGACGCAGTATATTAGGGTGTTTGGTCGCAATTGATTGAATGGTAAGTTTAGAAATCGCTTGTTTGGTTATGTACAAATAGTCCATTGACAATAAGATGAGTAGGAAGAATCAAAGGGGAGAGTCTTTTGTTGGGTTGTAGCTAGACGTTCTTTTTCATTTTATTGGATTCGTGTAGTTGAATATTAAGACGAATCATTCTTTTGTTTATGCTTTATTTACATTTCTTTTAAAAATAAATTACACCAATGTATTTAGAGTCAAATTGTCTTTCGTTTAACATCAAATTTATCCGTCAAAACACTCCCAATGCAAATTCAATACATATACATTTAAATCTTAAACCTTTCGATTTTCTTACTGAATTTGCTCTTTCACCGTACGAATTCTACACCAAAATGTTTGTCTTAGCTTGATACACAACTTTCGAGGAGAAATTGAAACGATTATCGTATTTTGATTTTTGATCTTCACTAGATAGTATAATAAAAGAGTAAACGTAACGATACTCAAAATAAAATCAATAGAACTTTATGCGACATAATACCCGTATTAATGAAAATAAATAGAAAAATAAAATAATTCTAAAATCTAATCTTTAATATTCTTCTCAACTTGTATTATTCTTCATCTTCATCTTCCAAATCAGAAGAACTTACTCCATTGCTCTGATAATTTTCTTGATGATGGGATTACACACTGCTTCAACCTTTCATCAAAATCCTCCCTCTTTGCATTATGATTTTGATCAACACATTCAAGAGCTTCTTTAAGTGCACTCTCCATGATTTCCTTATCTTCTTCTTCAATCTTATCTCCAAGCTTGTCTTTATCTGCAATGCTGCTTCTCATGTTGTAGCTGTAAGGTTCAAGTTTGTTTCGGGAATCGATCAGTTCTCTCGCTCTCTTATCTTCCTCCGCGAATTATTCGGCCTCCTTCACCATGCTTTTGATCTCTTCTTTACTAAGTTGCTCTTTATCGTTCGTGATCGTGAGCATTTATGATTTCTTCGCAAGCTTATCCTCGACTTTCACTTGTAAAGTTCCATTTTTATCGACCTCGAAGGTTACCCCAATCTGAGGCACACCCTGCGAGGTCAAAATTTCAGTGAAATTCAGAGAAAACGACGATATTTTGAAAGAGTTCATCGATGTTCGGATAATTTCTCTTACCGTGGAGAGGGTGGAATGCTCGAGAGATCGAATCTTTCAATCCTTTGTCAAGCTCCTTTCACCTACATAAATTCAAAAGAATCAAAGACATATCGCATCAAAATTGTGAAAATCTCCAATTATATCAATTGATCATCGTGAAGATCTGTATCGAAATTTTTACCCGGATAGAAACAATGGTTTGCTGATCTTGATAGGTGGTGAAAACCTGTGATTTCTTGGTTGGGATGTCAGTGTTTCTAGGAATCAATTTAGTCGTTACTCCACCATCTGCTTCTGTACCCAAACTCAAAGAAGCAACATCTAGCAAAACAGCCCCTGCAAAATGATGAAATAATAATCAAAATTATAAATCTAAACTCTATGAATAGATGAATGTGTTTGAAGAATTTTACTATCCGTTTTAGTCCCTCCGGAGCTACTGAAGATTCCTCCTTGAAAGGAAGCCCCAGAAGCGACGGCTTCATCCGGGTTGACACCCTTGTTAGGCTCTTTCCCGTCAAAGAAATCCTTCAAAAGTTGCTGAATTTTTGGGATTCTGGTGATCGACAAGCACAATCTCGTCGATTTTGGTTATCTTCAGCCTTGCATCTTCCAACGCCTTCTTCACCAGTTGCATCGTCTTCGTGAACAAATCCATCTTCAAATCCTCAAATCTTGCTTTTGTCAAAGCCTCTGAGAAATCAACTCATTCAAAGAGAGCTTTGATTTCAACTAACTCAACGCCCTTTTCGCTCTCTCCATTCATGATGAAGCTTCCTGAGAGCTTTGTCATCGTTGCTAATGTCTTTGTTTTACTTTTTCTTGAATTTGATGAAATAGTCCATTACTTTGTGATCAAAATCTTCTCCTCCCAAGTGGGTATCACCATTGGTTGCAAGAACTTCAAAAACACCACCATCAATAGACAAAATGTTCTTCTCTCTGATCATCCCATAGGCAAGAGTCACAGCTGCTGATTCGTTTATTATAAGCTCTACCTGGAGCCTGGCAATGGCACCTGCATCTCAGTGGCTTGCCTTCGACCATCGTTGAAATGAGCTACAAAAACGCACAAGCATAATGATGATCATTACGATCATACAAACTTTCTAACCAATTTCAATCCTTTTAAATCAATCATTTATTTAAACATTCAAAACCAAGAGCATGGTGGTTTATAATTCTTGCTAATGTAACATAATAACGAAATTTTTTATTTATTTATTTTTTTGTGTCAAGAGTGTGGCAGTCGACCTATGAAGGCAAAGACGACCCAAAATTTTATTGATTGTGAATGCTCAACTCATATCAGTGGCGGTGTACAATCTCACATTGGAAGAGTGAAAATTGAGTGTTTTATAAGTAGAGTTTTACTTCTTACTGAGTATAACGTGTTTTGGGCTAATTCTAAGAATAATCTTACGGTTTCTGACCAAAATTAGATAATATTATATTGGGAGCAGTTGTGGACTCCACAGAGAGTCTAGCTAGCCTTCTTGTTTCTATCTCGGTGTGGATATGGCTAGTTGATGTGAATCCCACGTCAGTTAGGTCAGGTGGTGTTGGGTGATTTATATATGAGTTTGCAAACCTCCTCCCTTGAGCTAGTTTTTGAGGTGGAGTTACTCGGGTTCATAGCATATGGTATTAGAGTCATTCCCACTCTGGTCACCCATGGGTTTGTCAGAACGCCGATTGAGACAGTTATGTCTTAAGGAAGTGGAAATGATGTGAATCCCATATTGGTTAAGTGAGGTGGTCTTGAATGATATATATATATATGGGTTCGTAAATTCTCCCCCTTGAGCTGGCTTTTGAAGTGGAGTTAGGCTGATTCATATAATTAGTGTTAGAGAAAAAAAGAGACAAAACCTGGAACTGTGACAACCGCTTATGTGACTTTCTTGCCCAAGTAAGCCTCCGTTGTCTCTTTCATCTTAAGCAAAACTATGGAACTAATTTCTTCAGGGCTAAATAACTTAGTTTCATCCTAAACTTTAACCTAAGGCATCTCATCCTTGTTCACAATCTTGTAAGGAAGAAACTTCATATCTCTCTGAACAACTGGATTGTCAAACTTAAATAGTTCAAAACAAACCAAATCATACCCCTTTTCAATCATAAAAATTGGGGAAAAAATTAAAATCCCCCAAACCCAATAATTTTATCACAAAATTGAAAAAAAGGATACAAAAGCATCTTTTCTTGAAATCGAAGCGACAAGCTATTGTTTACTTTCTTCCAATCAAGCGCTTAACATCAAAGATTGTATGTTCTAGATTGAGAGCACTTTGGTTTCTTGTAGCCTCTCCAATCAGATGCTCATTATCAATGAAGGCGACCCACGAAGGTGTGATTCTACTTCCTTGATCGCTGACTATGATTTCCAAGCGATCATTCTTGTCGATTCCCACATAGGAAAAAGTTGTTTCGAGATTGATTCTGATCACCGTTTTTGACTTAATAGGTCCTATTGGAACAACAAAGAGGAATTTTTGAAGAAGGAAAAAATATAAAGTGAGGGTAGAAAACTTGAGAGAAACTAATATATTGAAATGCTTTGGCTATTGGTTTTGTCACGACCCAGAAGAGGCCCTAACAGAAACGCCAGATTAGACGATCAACCTCAGAGAGGTCCACCGCCTAATCTAAGGCTTGTTGCGGAAGATTTTAAGAGCAATCCCAGAACTCTTCGAAATAACAAACATGAGATTAAGAGCAATAGTAGAAATACCAGAATTAAAATATTACATGCTAATGATCAGTACAATAACGAATAAATTCTTACATGAAATAAATGTCGTATAATAAAAAAAAAAAAAAAAAATCTCTAGAGATGTCCACAAACTCGGAAGCCGATCAACCTCGGTTCCTTCTCTTCTTTCCTCCTACCTGTTGAGGGGGAGTTTTTGGGGTGAGTGACAAACTCAGTATGAGATGTTATACCTACCACATATCTCATTATGCATGCCCAGTTAAAATCAATGCACGTGTTTTAATATAATCAAATTATCTTCTCATTTTCAAAACGATTGATAGGGCTAGTTTCGAAAATACGGTGCGTATAATAAAATAGGCCCTCATCAATCATACAATAAAAAAAAACTAAGTGAACAGTGAAAAGGGAGGTCGCTCAAGGATCCTCCGAGTCATACCACAAAGAAAGGCCGCGATAACACCGGCAGGGCCTCATAGGGAGAAGAGAAAAGGTCAACCAACCAGGAGGGACGAAACCACTCAGCCCTGGGCCATCGCGGATACACGCACAGGAGCGTACCAGGAGGGACACAACCACTCAACCTTGGGCCCCAACGGGACCGCACAATGGACTTATAAACCGGGGTAGCAACGAACAGACACTGGCCAGGTCGGCTAACGGGCTAGCAAAGCTCAGAGCCCATCACTCCTTTATCGGGGAGTACCGCACAATAATCAATAATCCAGGAGGGACGCAACCACTCAGCCTTGGGCTGTATCCAAACAAGTGTGGGGAGTACCACGGCAACCCTCAAACATGGGTGCGTCTGGGCAAAATCCCCTGATACTCTCAGCCGGGCCCATATGCTGAGAGTGCCAGACGATTATCTCCAGAACCAAACTCCAATGCACATAAAAGAAACAATGAATACGTGAGGAACCAATGCATGAATAAAACACATATGCATCGCAATATAACAATCTCACGATAAATCTCAAATAAGCAGTAGAGATCCAACAAAACATGAACATGCCTCAACAATGTAAAATGAACATGCTCGTAAAATGTCGATGTCAATACTAGTGGTATCCCACCAAAAGTAATATACGTGCATGTCAGGCTAGGTATAACGTAATAAGTATAAGGACCCATACCCCTGTGACGAGTCCTTTTAGTCTCGGCAGCCGGTGGCTCCCCGGGAATCGCCTCAAACTCAGCAAAATCCTCCAAATCTGGAAAGTTAACACAAGGATGAATCCCGTCAAAGTCTAATAGGGTCATAAACGATATACACGGGAAACCGGTACAGAAACAAACCCAAACGGCTCAAGTCGACTTTTCAGACGAAAGTCAACGGGACCTGTTACAGCCCAATCGGGGTCCGAAACGATATAATCGTGCGAACCAGTGCGAAAACGGGCTTAAAACGGTCAGGGTTGACTTTTTGTAAAAGTCAACACCGCCGACTTTCTAGTTAAAGTCAACGGTCAACGTTGACTTTGACTTTGACTTTGACTTCAATCCGGGTCGAGTCGGACCCGGGTCGGTCGGACCGGTTCGGGTCGCCCCAAATCGACTCATTTCGGGTCGGGCCAGACCCGAACTAACCGGGTCTGGATCGAGTCGGACCGAACCCACTTCGTTCGGGTCGGACTCGAACCAGTTGGATCCGGGCCGGACCCAACCAAAAAGTGGGTTGGGTCCCAACCCAGCCCAAGCCCAGCTTGATCTCGGGCCAAACAACTGAACCCAACCGGAATTGGGTCGGGCCTGGCAAGTCGCCCTTGGGCTCGGGTCGGACCCAGAAGAACCTAATTGGGATCCGGGTCAGACTCGGCCTGGCCCATCACGGCTTTGAGTTTAAACCAACTCGGTCTAGGGCCCGAGTCAACTCAGCCCAGGGCCCGAGTCAACTCAGCCCAGAGCCGAGTTAACTCGCTGTCGGCCGAGTCAACTCGACCATCGACGGCCGAAGGCTCGGGGTCGCGAATATCGCGATTTTCGACCCCGTCTTTCGCCAAATCTTGTTTCCAATACATTTCTCACCTTCGTTCCGGTCGAATCCTGCCAAAATCACAAACAAACAACCTAAATCTCAGATTTTCCCAAAAACCCGAAAACTCGAAAGTTCAAACTTCGATCTAGAGCGAACGAGGACTTACCTTCGAATTTGTCCTTCACCAACGTTGCTCTACTCTTCAAGACGAAGAGTTTGAAACCAAAATCGCTCCGAACGGACGTCGTTTGGCCGGCGTCGATATTCCTCTCTCCCTCTCTGCCGTTCTCTCTCTCTCTCTCTCTCTCTCTCTCTCTCTCTCTCTCTCTCTCTCTCTCTCTTCTGCCGAGAAGAAGAAAAAAAAAGGACAATAGGTTTTCTGAAAAGAAAACCTATTGTTTTAAATAAAACTTTTATTTAATTTATATATAAATTTTATTTAATAAATTTTTCCGTTTCTTAAACTTTCTTTCGAATAATTCTCTCGTTAAAATTTAACGTCCTTTACCCGAGCATTAATTTACTTAAATTTATCGATCACTAACAACAAATTTTAATTAATTTTCTTAAATTACAGGAACGTGCTACGCGTGACCAAAAATTTATATGCTGCACCTTTTATTCTAAAAAGAAAATTACATATAAAATTCGCGAAAAAAATTTACTCGAATTTGGGCGGAGAAAAATTTTGACGGATTTTACATCTTTTCCACCTTTTTATGAATTTCGTCCTCGAAATTCGCCTCGACTACTCATCATAGAAAAGATAGGGGTATCTCTCCGCCATCTCTGACTCTAGCTCCCATGTAGCTTCCTTCTCTGTGTGGTTCTTCCATAATACCAGAACATAAGGAAGCTCACGACGACGGAGCAGCCGTAGCTCACGTCTCAAAATCTGCTCTGGCTCCTCATTGTATGTCGTGTCAGCCTTTGTGGGCACCTCACCCCACGAAATATTGTGAGATTGATCTGGAATGTACTTTCTCAGTTGGGATATATGAAAGACAGGATGTACATGTCCCAACTGAGGCGGCAACCCCAGCCTGTAGGCTACCACTCCAATCCTCTCAACGATCGGGAACGGACCGATATATCTCGGGGCTAACTTGCCCTTCACCCCAAATCTGCTGACACCACGGGTAGGATGAACCTTCACAAAGACAAAGTCACCAGCATCAAACTCCAATTCACGTCTCTTCAGGTCAGCATAGCTTTTCTGACGGCTCTGCACAACCCTTAGTCGTTCACGAATCTGGTGGATCTTCTCGGTGGTCTCTCGAACAATATCCGGCCCAAGACTAAGTCATTCCTCCTTTTCCGCCAAACACAAAGGAGAACGACATGGCCGGCCATACAATGCCTCAAAAGGAGAGACTCCGATGCTGGTCTGGAAGCTGTTATTATACACGAATTCTACTAGCGGCAAGTGTTTAACCCAGCTGTTACCAAAATCCAAGATACAACACCTCAGCATGTCCTCTAATATCTGGATGGTCCTCTCAGATTGCCCATCCGTCTGGGGATGATGTGCTGTGCTGAACTGGGTCTTCGTACCAAGCTCTTTTTGTAATCCCCTCCACAACTCCGAGGTAAAACGAGGATCACGATCAGAAACTATGCTCAAAGGTACCCCGTGAAGACGGATAATGTGCTGCACATACAATCGGCTGAGCTTGGCAACTGAAAAAGGTCATTCGAACAGGAATAAAGTGAGCTGCCTTCGTCAACCGATCCACAATAACCCAGATAGCATCCAGACGCTGGGGAGCCATCGGAAGATGAGTAACGAAATCCATAGTCACCTCCTCCCATTTCCACTCGGGAATAGGTAATGGCTGGAGTAAACCTGCCGGTCGCTGGTGTTCGGCCTTTACCTGTTGGCAAGTCATGCATCGGGCAACATATTCGGCCACTTCCCTCTTCATGCCAACCCACCAGTATTGACGCTTCAGATCCTGATACATCTTTGTACTGCCTGGATGAATGGCAAATCGAGATCTGTGAGCCTCATCTAAGATAGCTTGCCTCAAGCTGGCGATGTTGGGAACTGCCACCTTGCCATAGTATAACAAGTGCCCATCGGCGTTTACTGCCCAACCCTCCAGTTGTTCCCCATTATGTATCTTTTCCACCCTTTCCATGAGCTCCTCATCCTAACACTGTAGTTGCTTCACCCTTGTAAGCATCGAAGGGGTGGCCACTACATGATAAGCACAAGCCATGCTTCCAGTTTCGTGATAGGTCAAATCAAAATCTCCAATCACGGCATGCCTCTTCCACTCATCAAGAATCAAGCAGGAGATAGAAGCATGAGGATATCGGCTCAATGCATCAGCAACTGCATTAGCCTTGCCGGGATGATACTCCAGGCTAAAATCATAATCCTGCAAATACTCCATCCACCTGCGTTGCCTCAAGTTAAGTTCCTTCTGAGTGAAGATATACCTCAAACTCTTGTGATCGGAGAAAACCTGGAAACTGACTCCATATAAATAACTCCTCCATATTTTTAAAGCAAAGACAATGGAGGCGAGCTCTAAATCATGAGTGGGGTAATTCCGTTCGTGGGGCCTCAACTGTCGGGAAGCATAAGCCACAACCTTGCCATGCTGCATTAAAATGCACCCTAAACCAACTCCAGATGCGTCAGTATAGACGGCATATGGCAAACTACTGTCAAGAACTGTCAGAATCGGAGCACTGGTCAACCTTCGCTTTAATTCATCGAATGCTCGCTGACAGTTGTCATCCCAAACAAATCTCACTTCCTTGCGAGTGAGTCTAGAAAGCGGCGCTGCAACAGAAGAAAAATTTTCTACAAAGCGTCGATAATATCCTGCCAAACCAAGGAAGCTACGAACTTCTGAAACATTCTTGGGTGGTTGCCAATCCACTATAGCTTCAACCTTAGCAGGGTCCACAGCAATACCCTCTCGTGAAACTACATGTCCCAAGAACCTAACTTCAGTCTGCCAAAAATCACACTTGGTACGCTTGGCATATAACTGATGCTCCCTTAAGGTTTGCAAGACAATACGGAGGTGCTCTCGGTGTTCTCGACGAGACTTCGAATAAATCAGGACATCATCAATAAAAACAACCACAAAACGATCCAAATATGGTCTGAAGATCCTGTTCATAAGATCCATAAATACCGCTGGGGCGTTAGTTAACCCAAACGGTAAGACCAAGAACTCGAAATGCCCATATCTGGTTCGGAAAGCGGTTTTGGGAATGTCCTCCTCCCGAATCTTCACCTGATGATATCCTGTCCTCAAATCAATCTTCGAGAAATACCGTGAACCTCCAAGCTGATCGAAGAGGTCATCAATACGGGGTAAAGGATATCTATTCTTCACAGTAACCCGATTTAGCTTCCGGTAATCAACACACAACCTCAACGATCCATCTGCTTTCTTGGCGAATAAGACAGGAGAGCCCCAAGGCGACATACTCTCCTGTATAAAACCCTTGGTCAACAAGTCATCCAGCTGCTTTCGTAATTCAATTAATTCAGCCGGCGCCATCCTGTACGGGGGAATAGAGACTGGAGTAGCTCCTGGAACGAGATCGATACGAAACTCGATTTCCCGATCCGGAGGTAGACCCGGTAACTCCTCAGGAAAGACATCATCAAATTCTCGAACAACTGAAATGTTTCTCTCCTGCACCGCGGTCTCAACATCAAGATCCATAGACCATAATCCTCCAAACTGCTCCAGTCCGCACCTACCTCCAAGACATACTCGAAAATTAGAGTTCACAACCCCCGCACTGGGACCCCGATGATAAACAACAACTTTGCCAACCTTGGAGGTAACAACAACCCGCCTCAGATAGCAATCAATAATAGCCCTATACTTAGTAAGCCAGTCGCAACCAAGAATGACGTCAAACTGACTCATGGGCAGGATGATCAAATCAGCAGAAAATTTGCAGTCGTCAATAACCACACAGACTGCTCTGCAAATATAGGAAACTCCACTTCTATCACCCAGTGGAGTATTTAAGAATAAAGGAGCCTCTAACTCCTCAATCGATAATCCCAGCGATTCAGCAAATAAAGCAGAAATAAAAGAATGTGACGCCCCGGTGTCAAATAACACCCGACCAAAAGTATGAAAGATAAGTAAAGTACCGTTGACAACTGCAGGCTGATCTGTCGTAGGATAGTACTCTGTCCGGTCCACTGCATAAGACTGACCGGCCACTCCCTTACCCTTGTAATCTCGGCCACGGCCACCGCCCCTGGAGGTAGATCCCTGGTGCTCACGGAATACTTCTGCTCTTGGTCGCTGAGGCGGAGGTGGACTCATAGGCAAATGCTGCCCACTTGGTCGGTAGGGCGTACCCCTGGAAGGGATATCCACTGAATGACGATGGGGAGTCTGAAACTGAGTAGAAGGTCGGAACTGTCCCCGATCACGGACTGGCGGGGAAACTGACTCTGTAGCTGGAGGAATAAACAATGGTGCCCGCGGCTGCTGCCCCCGAGGCTGATTCAGCGGACAGTCTCTTCGGAGATGACCCGGCTGGCTACAGGTATGACAGGCGTAGGGAGAATATCTGGAGCCCCCAGATGAACCACCACTAGAACCGGAAGAGCGGCTCGCACTATAACCCTGCTCCGCTCCTTGCCGTTGGCTCTTCTTGGTCATCTTTCTCCCTGAAGACCGACTGTCTGACCCGTGGTGAGAAGTACTGTCACCCGACATATACAACCTCTCTATCCTCAGTGCAGCTTCATATGCACCGAGCAAACTGTCATAGAGGTTCACAGCCACGGTACGCTTGATGTTAAAATTCAAGCCCTACACAAACTTAATAATCTGGGCCTCCACACTGACCCCACCAGAATAAGGCAACAGGTGAATAAACCTGTTATAATACTCAGTCACCGTCATAGTCCCCTGAACCAGATCATAATAGGCTCTCGTCATCATTCCTCGATACTCCCTACTGCTGAACTGGCTACGAAAAAGCGAAGTAAACTCAAGCCATCCCATAGTACTAACATCGTACTGGCTGCGAATAGCTGTCCACCAACGCCTAGCTGCTTCCCTCAGAAAATAAGCAGTTATCGTAACCCGAGACTCTACTGGGGTCTGTAAAGTCTCGAAGTTAAGCTCCATCACTTCGAGCCAGCTCTCTGCCTCTGCTGTATCAGTCCCACCCACAAAAATCGGTGGGTTAAGCTGATTAAACTCTCTAAAATAAACTCCACCAGAGGTCATCTGAGTAGGGGCTGGATCCGGAGTAGCTAACGGAACTGGAGGTGGAGCCTGAGGTGGAGCCTGAGCCCTACTCACCAAGTTCCTCAAGGCATCTAGAAGAGAAGATATAGTGCTGGGGTCCTGATCAGGATTCTGAGGAACTCTTCTCCGTGGCGGCATTTTATCACTTCTGAAAAAAAAATAAAATTGCACCGCATTAGCATGCTCAATACACAGTTAACCGGTATAGTCTACTGACTGCTCATACTTGCTCTCAATATTCGTCATTAAGAGGATAGTGGAACCTTGTGCTCTGATACCAATAAATTTCTGTCACGACCCGGAAGATGCCCTAACAGAAACGCCAGATTAGACGATCAATCTCAGAGAGGTCCACCGCCTAATCTAAGGCTTGTTGCGGAAGATTTTAAGAGCAATCCCAGAACTCCTCGAAATAACAAACATGAGATTAAGAGCAATAGTAGAAATACCAGAATTAAAATATTACATGCTAATGATCAGTACAATAACGAATAAATTCTTACATGAAATAAATGTCGTATAATAAAAAAAAAAAAAAATCTTTAGAGATGTCCACAAACTCGGAAGCCGATCAACCTCGGTTCCTTCTCTTCTTTCCTCTACCTGTTGAGGGGGAGTTGTTGGGGTGAATGACAAACTCAGTATGGGATGTTATACCTACCACATATCTCATTATGCATGCCCAGTTAAAATCAATGCACGTGTTTTAATATAATCAAATTATCTTCTCCTTTTCAAAACGATTGATAGGGCTAGTTTCGAAAATACGGTGCGTATAATAAAATAGGCCCTCATCAATCATACAATAAAAAAAAAACTAAGTGAACAGTGAAAAGGGAGGTCGCTCAAGGATCCTCCGAGTCATACCACAAAGAAAGGCCGCGATAACACCGGCAGGGCCTCATAGGGAGAAGAGAAAAGGTCAACCAACCAGGAGGGACGAAACCACTCAGCCCTGGGCCATCGCGGATACACGCACAGGAGCGTACCAGGAGGGACACAACCACTCAACCCTGGGCCCCAACGGGACCGCACAATGGACTTATAAACCGGGGTAGCAACGAACAGACACTGGCCAGGTCGGCTAACGGGCTAGCAAAGCTCAGAGCCCATCACTCCTTTAGCGGGGAGTACCGCACAATAATCAATAATCCAGGAGGGACGCAACCACTCAGCCCTGGGCTGTATCCAAACAAGTGTGGGGAGTACCACGGCAACCCTCAAACATGGGTGCGTCTGGGCAAAACCCCCTGATACTCTCAGCCGGGCCCATATGCTGAGAGTGCCAGACGATTATCTCCAGAACCAAACTCCAATGCACATAAAAGAAACAATGAATACGTGAGGAACCAATGCATGAATAAAACACATATGCATCGCAATATAACAATCTCACGATAAATCTCAAATAAGCAGTAGAGATCCAACAAAACATGAACATGCCTCAACAATGTAAAATGAACATGCTCGTAAAATGTCGATGTCAATACTAGTGGTATCCCACCAAAAGTAATATACGTGCATGTCAGGCTAGGTATAACGTAATAAGTATAAGGACCCATACCCCTGTGACGAGTCCTTTTAGTCTCGGCAGCCGGTGGCTCCCCAGGAATCGCCTCAAACTCAGCAAAATCCTCCAAATCTGGAAAGTTAACACAAGGATGAATCCCGTCAAAGTTTAATAGGGTCATAAACGATATACACGGGAAACCGGGACAGAAACAAACCCAAACGGCTCAAGTCGACTTTTCAGACGAAAGTCAACGGGACCTGTTACAGCCCAATCGGGGTCCGAAACGATATAATCGTGCGAACCAGTGCGAAAACGGGCTTAAAACGGTCAGGGTTGACTTTTTGTAAAAGTCAACGCCGTCGACTTTCTGGTCAACGTTGACTTTGACTTTGACTTCAATCCGGGTCGGGTCGGACCCGGGTCGGTCGGACCGGTTCGGGTCGCCCCAAACCGACTCATTTCGGGTCGGGCCAGACCCGAACTAACCGGGTCTGGATCGAGTCGGACCGAACCCACTTCGTTCGGGTCGGACTCGAACCAGTTGGATCCGGGCCGGACCCAACCAAAAAGTGGGTTGGGTCCCAACCCAGCCCAGGCCCAACTTGATCTCGGGCCAAACAACTGAACCCAACCGGAATCGGGTCGGGCCTGGCAAGTCGCCCTTGGGCTCGGGTCGGACTCAGAAGAACCCAATTGGGATCCGGGTCAGACTCGGCCTTGCCTATCTCGGCTTTGGGTTTAAACCAACTCGGCCCAGAGACCGAGTCAACTCGGCCCAGAGACCGAGTTGACTCAGCCCACAGCCGAGTTAACTCGCTGTCGGCCGAGTCAACTCGACCACCGACGGCCGAAGGCTCGGGGTCGCGAATATCGCGATTTCCGACCCCGTCTTTCGCCAAATCTTGTTTCCAATACATTTCTCACCTTCGTTCCGGTCGAATCCTGCCAAAATCACAAACAAACAACCTAAATCTCAGATTTTCCCAAAAACCCGAAAACGCGAAAGTTCAAACTTCGATCTAGAGCGAACGAGGGCTTACCTTCGAATTTGTCCTTCACTAACGTTGCTCTACTCTTCAAGACGAAGAGTCTGACACCAAAATCGCTCCGAACGGACATCGTTTGGCCGGCGTCGATATTCCTCTCTCCCTCTCTGCCGCTCTCTCTCTCTCTCTCTCTCTCTCACTCTCTCTCTCTCTCTCTCTCTTCTGCCGAGAAGAAGAAAAAAAAAGGACAATAGGTTTTCTGAAAACCTATTGTTTTAAATAAAACTTTTATTTAATTTATTTAATTTATATATAAATTTTATTTAATAAATTTTTCCGTTTCTTAAACTTTCTTTCGAATAATTCTCTCGTTAAAGTTTAACGTCCTTTACCCGAGCATTAATTTACTTAAATTTATCGATCACTAACAACAAATTTTAATTAATTTTCTTAAATTACAGGAACGTACTACGCGTGACCAAAAATTTATATGCTGCACCTTTTATTCTAAAAAGAAAATTACATATAAAATTCGCAAAAAAAATTTACTCGAATTTGGGCGGAGAAAAATTTTGACGGATTTTACAGGTTTGCTCTCAAAGGCTTATACTCAAATCCTATTTATAGAATTATTTGGTACATGTATAAAACAATATATGAAATTTCTAATTAACTTAATACATGTACTAACACTAAATGAATCACCTAAGTACATGAACCACTGTACTGCATACATGAATCTCATATAAGTTGATAAATGAATCTCATGTATGCAGTACATGAACCAATGTATGATAAATTGGTGATTCTTCACAAATACATTGACTTTAACTAAATCATAAAAACATAAATTAACTAAAATTTATTATTTGAATTTAACTTATATTTTCAATATCCTGCCTTAAACTTAATTCCTTGCAACTCCAAATATCATTTTTAGCTTGCTGAAAGTGTTATATTTGAGAAGCTTCGCAAAACTATCAGTAACTTGATTGTCGATCTTCACATACTTCACATGCGCTTTACTCTTCGCAATGCAATCACGAAGAAAATGATACCTCATATCTATATGCTTGCTTGTATCATGAAACACATGATTCTTCGCCCATGTAATAGCTAGTTTATTGTCAACAAAAATCTATGTAGCTTTCTCTCATGGCATTTGTAGTTCATTCAATAGTCTTCTTAGCCAATTTTTACATGGAATTCAAAGAAACAACAAATCATAACTCTATCTATCTGTGAAGTTGAATATGTTGCTGCTACATCTAGTGTAGCACCCAAGTAGAAAACAAAACTGTTGTGCTCTTTTGGTAATCTATATCCCCACCCTAATTACTATCGCTATATCTGACAAGTTTAAATTCATCAAAAAATGAATAAAGGAGACCAAAATTAATTGTACATTTGATATACCGAAGAATCTGTTTTGCCTCTTAAAAATGTGTCATGGTTGGCGACTCCATAAATAGACTAACTTGTCCAACTCCAAAAAGAATATCTAGTATTGTATAAGTTAAATACCTCAAACTTCCAATAAGGCTCTTGAAAGTTGTAGAGTAAACTTTCTTTCATTCTTCATTTTTTGATAATTTTACTCCACATACTGCAAGAGTATTGATAGGCTGACAATTCTTCATCTTGAATTTCTTTAAAATCTCTCTGGCAAAACCTGCTTGAGATATGAAAAGATCATCATCTCCTTAATTGATCTCCATGCCAAGATAGTATGACATTAGACCAATATCAGTCATCTCAAACTCCTTGGTCATTGGTTGCTTGAATTCTTCGTACATATTCAAATTTTCTCCGTAAAGATTAAATTATCAACATATAAGCAAACAAATAAGATATCTCCATTTTGACGTACTTTAGCATAGAGAGAGCATTCATATGGGCATTTGATAAATCCATTTATGAGGAAATACTTGTCGATTCATCTATTCTAAACCCTTGGAGCTTGCTTTAGGCCATACAATGTTTTCTTCAGCTTTATAACCCTTTCCAACATAGCCTTGAGGTTGTTTGACATAAGCCTCTTCTTCGAGAACTTCATTCAAGAATGTCGATTTGACATCTATTTGATAAATGTTTCATATCTTTTGAGCTGCTAGTTTCCAAATGGACCACAAGAGCAAATACTTTACCATAGTCAATATCTACTCGTTGACTATATCCTTTTGCCACCAATTTGGCTTTGTATTTCTCTGCTTATTCTTTCCACTTCACCCTAGTGGGCTTGTAGCCTTGCAGAATGGTTACTAGTTCCCGTATCTCGTTCTTCTTAATTGAAGCAATTTTTTTATCCATGACAATTCTTCATTTTTCATCTTTCAAAATTTCTTCAAATACTAAGGACTCACTATTGACAAAGTGAAAAAAGAGATTAAATCAGTCATTTCAAACTCCTTGGTCATTTGTTGCTTGAATTCTTCGTACATACTCAAATTTTCTCTTTAAAGATTAAACATTAAGTTATAAGCAAACAGATAAGATATCTCCATTTTGACGCACCTTAGCATAGAGAGAGTATTCATATGGACATTTGATAAATTCATTTTCAAGGAATTACTTGTCGATCTGGCTATTCTAAGCTCTTGGAGGTTGCTTTAGGCCATACAATGTTTTCTTCAGCTTCATAACCCTTTACGACATAGTCTTGAAGTTGTTTGACATAACCTCTTCTTCAAGAACTCCATTCAAGAATGCCGATTTGACATCCATTTGATAAATCTTTCATATTTTTTGAGCTGCTAGTTTTCAAATGGGCAACGAGAGTAAATACTTCACCATAGTCAATATTTAGTCGTTGACTATATGCTTTCACCACCAATTTGACTTTGTATTTCTTCACTTCTTCTTTTCTTTGAAGACCCATTTCACCCTAGTGGGCTTCTAGCCTTGCAGAATGGTTACTAGCTCCCATGTCTGGTTCTTCTTAATTGAAGCAATCTTTTTATCCATGACAATTCTTCATTTTTCATCTTTCACAGCTTCTTCAAATATTAAGGACTCATTATTAACAAAATGACAAAAGAGATTAAATCAGTCATCTCAAACTCTTTGGTCATTGGTTGCTTGAATTCTTCGTACATACTTGGATTTTGTCCGTAAAGATTAAATCATCAACATATAAACAAACAAATAAGATATCTCCATTTTGACACACCTTAGCATAGAGAGAGTATTCATATGGGCATTTGATAAATCCATTTCTGAGGAATTACGTGTTTGACTATATCCTTTCGCCACCAACTTGGCTTTGTATTTCTCCACTTCTTCTTTTCTTTGAAGACCCAGTTCACCCTAATGGGCTTCTAACCTTCCAGAATGGTTACTAGCTCCCATGTCTCGTTATTCTTAATTGAAGCAATCTTTTCATCCATGACAATTCTTCATTTTTTATCTTTTACAACTTCTTCAAATACTAAGGGCTCACTATTGACAAAGTGACAAAAGAGATTAAATCAGTCATCTCAAACTCTTTGGTCATTGGTTGTTTGAATTCTTCGTATATACTCGGATTTTCTCCGTAAAGATTAAATCATCAACATATAAGCAAACAAATAAGATATCTCCATTTTGAATCATCTTAGCATAGAGAGAATATTCATATGGGCATTTAATAAATCTATTTCTGAGGAATTATTTGTTGATTAGGCTATTCTAAGGTCTTGGAGCTTGCTTTAGACCATACAATGTTTTTTCAGTTTCATAATCTTTTACAATATAGCCTTGAGGTTGTTCGACATAAACCTCTTCTTCGAAAACTCCATTCAAGAATGTCGATTTGACATCCATTTGATGAATCTTTCATATCTTTTGAGCTGCTACTTTTCAAATGGGCAACATGAGCAAATACTTCACTATAGTCAATATCTGGTTGTTGACTATATCCTTTCACCACCAACCTGTCTTTGTATTTCTCTACTTCTTCTTTTCTTTGAAGACTCACTTCACTCTAGTGGGCTTCTAGCCTTCAAGAATGGTTGCTAGCTCCCATATCTCGTTATTCTTAATTGAAACAATCTTTTCATCTATGACAATTTTTCACTTTTCATCTTTCACAACTTCTTCAAATACTAAGAGCTCACTATTGACAAAGTGACAAAAGAGAGTTAAATCTTCATTTAGATTTTGTGTTACCTCATAAAGATCTTGAAGACTTCTTATATGAGGCTCTATTTCACTAGTGCTTCCACTTGAAAAATGAAGGTGTATATAATATTGTTGGTGATCTTGAAGGTGTAGCAGGATCTTGAACTTTGTTTCCTTGCTCCTCATCAAAGAAATAAAAGAACTTATACCTCATTTTGTCTTCATCACTATAATCCCAAGATTCTTCTTCATTAAACTTGACGTCTCTGCTAATAATTATTTTCCCAAGACTTGAGTTGTAAAACTTGTAACCTTTGGAGCGTGATTATAATCAATGAAGACGTACTGCTTGCTTTTGTCATCAAGCTATGATCTCTCTTGATCTGCAACGTGAACATAACTAATGCTTTCAAACACTTTCAAAAGGGAAGTACTTGGTTTTCTTCCATTCCATGCTTTTTGAGGTTTTTTTTTTCAACAAGCTTCTCATCAAGCATATATTGGATAGGTAGACAGCACAATCAATAGCTTCTGGCCAAAGTTCTTTCAACATCTTCTTTGTCTTTAGCATACTTCGAGCCATATTGAGAATGATTTGATTCTTCTTTTCAACAACACCATTTTGTTGTGGAGATCTTGAAGCTGTCACGAATCGCCGTATGTCATTTGCTTCACAAAACTTGTTAGAAGTAAACTCACCTCCTCTATCTGATCTCAAAGCTTTAATGGAATACTAGCTTTGTCTTTCTACATATGTTTTAAATTTTCTAAAAGTGCCAAAAACTTGAGATTTCTTCTTCAAAAAATAAATTCAAGTTTTTTTGCTAAAATTATCAATGAAAAAGAATATCAATTTTTACCGAATGATAGAGGCTTAATTGGTCTGCATACATCAACATGAACAAGTTGAAGTTGTTTACTTGCTCTTGATGTTGTCTCATTCGTAAAACTCTTTCAAAATTGTTTGCCGACAAGATATCCTTTGCATAATTGGTCTGGTTGATTTATGGACGTCAAACCTTTCCATATCCTTTTTTGACCCAATAACTTCAATGACCAAGTTTCAAGTGCCACACACAAGGCTTCAAATATCCAGCAAACACATTTTTCTTTTCGTCATTAATACATTCATTATCATATTTCTTCTATCATCTTCAAGTAGGAGACTACGATCCTTCATGTGAACTTCTTAGTTTTTCTCCAAGAATTGTCTCAATTTCGAAATGTCACTCTTCACACTCAAAACATAGTAGACATTGCTTATGAATTGATGACCACCATTTTTCATACGAATTAAAATATTATCTTTGCCTTTTATTTGCACTTTGCAGTTATCTCTAAACATGACCAATCTGTTCACCAAGTTTTCGATCTCCATAAATTTACTCTTATCGCCACACATGTGATTGCTTACCAGGTTGTCAAGATACAACATGTTGCTCTTGCTTTATTCTCCTTTTGTATAAGCAATAAACAAATTTTCCTCCATCTATCTGTTTTGAGCATAATTCGCCATTTCTTTAGCAATTGTAGCATTGAAAACTTGATCGATCATTTTGTCTTGAGTGACTTTCTCTACCACTCTCTTTTATGAAATGACTCTGCTATTCATTATCAAGATTTTGTCATTCTCATTCTCTTCTTTTACTTTGACCATGTCCTCATCTGCGTCCTCTTCCTCGCTGGCTTCTTTGACGATCATTTTCAATTCTTTTATCTAATTTTCTACAAAATAGTAAAATTCTCATTACTAATAATCAATCATAATTTAACAATATTGTATATTAAATTTTTCGAGTGTTACAAGTTGTGTATGAAGAAAACACAAACGAGTAAATTGCATTTGAAGCAGTGGTTATATTCTCTTCTCTTGATAGAAGGTAGTTCAGTTGTAGAACACTTTACTCCATTCAAAGAATTAGTTTCTAATTTAGAAACTATGAGATGAAAGTATGATGAGGAGGATTGAGGTTGATTCTACTATGGTTGTTGCATGCTTCATATGATACTTTCAGAGAGACTATTTTGTGTAGTCGGGATACTTTAACTCTGAAAAAGGTTTATAGCACTTTGTTATCAATAAAGAAGATGAAGCAGATTGTTGTTATATTTGAGTCTTGAGAAGAGGCACTCGTCGTTCGAGGTAGAACAAGATATTAAAACAACTAAATCAATTATGATGTTCAGGGTTCAAAGGGCATATCAAAGTCAAGAAATTGAGATCGAACTTGTTATTATTTTTAGAAGAAAAGACAAATATGAGTGTCGAAAATTGTAGAATAGGCTGCTAAGAAGGAAAAACAATCGATAATGTCTGGTGAAGTTATTGTCGCAGAAGAAAAAGATTATAGTGATGGAGATCTTTTGGTTGTGTAAGAGGGAAACTCAAAGCCAGACAATGACTAGATTTTGAATACAACTTGTTCACTTCATTTGAGATCGTTTTAGAAAGTGTTGTGTTAATGGGTAATATGTATTATAGGGTTTTACATTGATGGGTAACAAGTCTGTTAAGTTTGTGAATCCACTTTCGAAATGGATGTTCGAGAAGACTCGGAAGAAGTCAGGTTCTCAAGTAAAGTTCAAGTTGAGATCTAAGAATACATAAGAGCCGATGAGTCAACCTATTACAGATGTTCAGTTACCAGTTTCAGTCTCACGTTAGAGTGATATCACAAAAGAAAAAAACCAAGTGGAAGGTTAAAGCTCCATAGTAATATGATAAAACTAGTTCAGTGAATTATGCATTGAATGTGTTCGAGAGTAAGAATTCCAATAGGGAGTCTTCAATACGTTTTACATGAAATTCGTTTTGAGAATTCTGATAGCTCGGTGATACCATGGATGAGAAGATGTGATTTCTTCTCGATTATGTTTCTCAAGTTTAAGTGGGGCTTAAGTTTGATCGTTATCATTTGTTGACCTTGCTTGACGGAGTCCTTTTTGGAATAAGAGATTATTTTTTTGTTTGATGTTTAGACAGTTATTTAATATGAAGATTATTAGATTGGGTGTGACTTAGATTTTAATTGGGTCAAGTCGATTCAGCCCACGTTAGGAATCTCGTTTTAACTAGCATTAAAATTTTGATTTAATATATAAATGTAACGTCCCCCGATGCTCTGGGCACAATATTGTTCACTTTGAGCCAGAGCCCACACAAATTTGTTCTTAGAATCAACCCCAAGACACATTGTACTAGGTAGGTAAGAGAACTCCACTTATAAACTATGTTTTTTCACTCTTCTAAGCAATGTAGGATGGTACACTCCCACTGGTAGAGAGTAGGCTCTACCGGATCCTCTTTGCCTTCATATGGCAAGCTGTCACAATAAATATATGTTTGAATAGTAAAACTCAATTGTATCCTATTTCTCGTTATTGATTTCTCTTATCTATCTTGTATTTATTTTCATTAGAGGTGTACAAAACCGAGCCGGACTGAAGAACCGGACCAGAACCGAGGTATTTGGTCCTGTTCTGGGCGGTTTTACACTTTAAGTAAAGGAATTTTGGTTTGTTTTTAGGAGAACCAAAGTTTTTTGTTCGATTTTCGAGTTTAATGATACAAAACCATTAAACCCAAACCGGACCACTAAACTGAAGTCTTCAGTTGATCGTTTCTGGCTTTCTGCTAAAAAACAAACCATATTCGCCTTTCGCCCGCACTTGCAGCCTGCAGTCAGCCAACCACTCTCTTTGACGACAGACGTCTCTTCTCTTCTCTCTCGCCGACGACAGACTCCTCTTCTCTCTTGTCGGCGCGGCTAAGTTCTGAGACCTCGACTTCAACAAGCGCCTCTCGATTTGAACTCTACCTTTGGACACTCTCTTCGACGCCTTTTCGGCTTTTCCTTTTTGAGCTTGTGAAGAACGAAGCTCAAAGGTAAGCTCTCTAGTCTCTGCTTTTTCCAATTCTGTATTTTATTTTCTGATTAATCTGCTATTAACGATATTTCTTGGTTAATCTGCTATTAACGATAATCTGCTATTATCGATTCTGTTTTTATCACATTATCTTGTGTGTTTTGTTGGAGTCTTATTTCCTGTTTTCTATCTATGTTTAGTCCAGCGTGTGATAGTTTGTTTCTGCTTAGAATAGTCTCATTTTAGGATTAGTTTTCTGTTGAATTTCTGTCCTATTGATGACTGAGCTGTTAGAAGTTTTAGGATAATTTTTGAAAAAAAAATTCTGTTCTGTTTTCTGTCATTGTTTGAACTTTTGCAGCAGGTGTTTGTTGTTCCTTTTCCTGTTGTTTAGTGTCTGTTATGTCCCAACATATTTTTGTTTAGAGTGTCACATATTTAGGAGTTGAAATTGCTTGAAAATCTGTTCTAGTTTTTTAGAAAATTTTTGCAATTTTTTTCTGCAACTTTTCTGTTCAGGTTTTCTGAGTTTTTCAGCAACTTTGCTGCTCATTTAGTGTCCAAATTGTCCTAGGTTGTTTTAGGTTAATGTCCATGTTTAGAAGTTGATTTTGGTTTGCAAATTCTATTCTGTTTGAAATTTTGCTGTTTTCTACAGCTTACTTGTCTGTTTCTGTTGAGTTTTTCTGTTGTTGTTTTTCAATCATTTTTTTCAGTTCTATTTTAAGTATTTGTTATCAATTGTGTTTCACCCACCAGCATATCATTTTAATGGATGTTTTTATTCTGTTATGTTAGTGTTTATTGTCAAGCATGTTGTTGTTCTGTTTCATTTCCAAGATGGTTTTGCTCCTGTTCTGTGATAATATTCAGTTTCCGTTTCTCATGTTTTTGTTATGAAAAGCTTAAACAATAATATTAGTATGGTAATCTTCATTTTGTTCTTATTCAAGAATGCAAAATTGATTGGTTGTTATGTGTAGCTCTTTAGAATGTTAGTTTAGGAAATTGTTACGGTTTTTCTCTCCGGTAGAAATTTTTCTGTTGTTTCTGTTTTGCATCTTTTAGCAATGACGTGTTGTATTTTTTTATTTTTGTAGGTTTGTAGCACAATAGTTGATATTTTGTAATATAATGGTTGGACAGTGAATGTCATTCACTAACTTACTTTACGAACAATTATTTTTATTTTATGGTTGGATAATAGATATTATGAATTTTTGTTGTGTTAAATGTTGAATAATAGATATTATAGATCTTTTTTGTGCTAATGACACATTTAAACACTAAAAATAGGCAAAAAAACAAAAACAAAATATAAGAATTTTTCTTTTAATTTGAATTTTATTATTAAGAAATATTTTTTATGGGAAAACCAAAATTCGAACAGAACCAAAATCGAATTTCTAGTCCAATCCTTAAAAAAATTTTGATGGTACCAATCTTGGAATTTGAAAACTGAATATTATTAGTCCGGTATTAATTTTTCTCAAAACTGAATCGGACCGGACCGCGTACACTTCTCATTTTCATAGAAATTTTTTATGTAATTCTTAATATTTCAATTTTTTTTTAATTTTTTTTCTAGTTATCTAATAAATGTATTTTGTTTTATTAATATATCTGCAAAAGTAATCAGTCCATCATCTCCCTTTGACTAAAAGTGGGTGGGAGCAGAGGCCTAAGCATCCAAAAACTCGGACAGTTTCATGGAAAACACGTCACCGACAAAGCTCAGGATCCTTTGTCTTCATGGATTCAGAACCAGCGGTGAGATCCTCAAGAAACTGATCGGAAGGTGGCCGGAAAAGGTGATCGGAAAGCTGGACCTGGTTTTCCTCGACGGTCCATATTTAGCCGGAGGAAAGTCCGATGTAGAAGGCATTTTCGATCCTCCTTACTACGAATGGTTTCAATCAAACCAGGTTTCGCTTTCTTGACCAGAAAATACGAACCCATTTGATCAAACTTTCTTCAAATTCGCAGTAAATAATTTCTGGGTTTACTTTTTACTGTCTTAGGATTTCTCCGAGTACAGCAATTTTGAAGAGTGTGTTGACTACATCGAATCTTTCATGGTGGAGAATGGGCCTTTCGATGGCTTTCTGGGTTTCTCACAGGTTTTCTTATTAAGTTTACTCTCAACTTTTTGTACTGAATTAGGGCAATCTTCTTTGGTAAAATCAAAGCATATATAGATATAACATTTGTTAATTAACGAATTAGAAAACTAGGGAATTAAGTACGAGTGATCAGTACATAATCTATAAAAACTATGCAGCTAAAAGTGTGGTAGAAAAGTGATGATCACTTTGAGAAATCAGCAGAGTATGTGTCATCATAAAACCAATCACACGGTAGCGATTCAATCTTGAATTAATTAGAAGAGTGAAAAAAGAAATCAAGATACAATAATTTATGTGATTTAGACTGTATTGACTTCCATCCACGACACAAAACTCTAATGACGAATTTGAGAATCCAAAAAAACAAATATTTTTGTAATATTACAACATCGCATGCCACATCAATTGAGATTACAAGAAAAATAACGTTCTCGAGAAATTTCTCCCACTCTTTTCTCTTTGATTTATCACACCAGATCTAATTCTCTCTATTATTTTTTCTTATCTCAGATCAATAATTTTTTCTCTCATCTATTTAAAAATAGATAGCACAAATTTTTAATAAGATAGAAAAATAACCACAAATTTAATTCTAAAACCTATTGAACCAGATCGAATCAAAACGTTGAATCAATATTTAACAGTAAGTCCAATCACCAGTCGGATGCTCAAACCCCCTTCCTTTTCAAGCATTTGAATCTCCATCGCGGAGATTCAAACACCCTCCCTCTACATGATCCTCCACTCGGATGATCTTGATATTCTCTGAAACCCACACCCGCAGCTTAATAAGAATCTCCTTTTCTTCTCAAACTATCATCTTCTCCAAGCCGAACTATCGATTAACATTAGATATATTGATCATGGTATATTTGCTACCAGACAATCACTATAACGACACCAACAAGAGATAATACCGGGAAACATTATTGGGCAACAAAATCATACAAACTATAAACATCATTTCACCATTTCACTGTGAGAATAGAAAGAAAGAAAAGAGAAAACACATTCTAGTTAAGTGACACTTCACAGTTATGTTAGAATTTACTAAAAGAAATTGTGTTTTGGTTGAAATGGAAAGCCTATTGTTTCACAAAAGTGACAAAACAGATTTATGGGGACCTGTTTAAGATTTAGATTCCCTGTATATATTCTGCACAAGTAATAAAACTCGGATTGTACTTCGATTTGACATAGTGAACTTCTCTCTTTCATTTGTGGTTTAGCATCCCCTATACGATTTTTTCACTTAAACCGGTGTTCATTTTTCGTTGGATTATTTTTACCAATTACCCTTTAAGCAATACAAGATTGTTGTTAAAAGGTAGATTTTTACTATAATTTCAGGGAGCGATCCTAGCAGCTGCTTTGCCTGGAATGCAGGCCAAGGTGCATGGAATTTTATTCGCTTGAGCACGTTTACTCTATCTGTGATGTGATTAGCAAACATAACGGTGATTAGCTGAGATATAACGCGTTCTAAGTTGTTTAGTTGGAGTTTCTGAGTAACTTTACGCCAATTTTAATTGCAGGGTGTGGCTTTCCAAAAAGTAGGAGAAATTAAGGTCTTAATATTGATATCAGCAGCTAAAATGGGAGGATCCAAATTTGGACTACCCAAGTTGGCTGCTAACGCCTTCTCATCTCCCATTCGCTGCCCATCCCTTCATTTTATCGGTAACTTAAAATACTAATTCTTAAATGACGAGTAAATAGCGAGCAATATTCGTATATTGTTGATGTAAATGATAGGTTTATCATATAAATTTATATTCTAATTTTTACTTATCAATATAAAGTTTACTGTAAATTATAAATAGTTAAAATATGATCTTAATTACACTAATTAATAAGCGCGACGTCATGAGGTAAAACTTAGAGTGTAAATCTAACATTACTCGTGTTTAAATTCGTGTCTTGAAATACAGGTGAAATTGACTTTTTGAGAGAAGAAGGCAAGGCTTTACTCGAGTCATTTGTAGACCCTATCGTCATACATCATCCAAAAGGTCATACTGTTCCAAGACTAGGTATTACTATCATTCTCCCTCCATTATGTCTTTCTAAAATGATCGGACGAAGATAATATCGTAACGTCTATGATGATTGTTTTTTTTTTTTTGGTTATAGTTGAAGAACAAGAAGAAACTATGCTTAACTTCATCGAGAAGATATCTGTTTAAACGTGGTAAGTTATTCCGTATTTTTGTGTGGAATAATGCAAGATGTATACCTTGGTAGACCGAGTTTTGTTCCATTTAAACTCTTAGATAACTTTACTCATCACATAAATCGTTATAATTTCTTTGTATGAGTAACATGCTAGTTGTTGCTCTTTAATTGGATGGGTGCCATGAAAGAAACAAATGACATTTATGTAATTTAATTAAATATTATTTAATAGAATGGAAGTATAAATTAGATTGGAACATTGTTTCTTCGATTAAGTCTTTGTTAAAAAATGAAAATCGTCTTTCAAATTCAGAATCATGTAAAATGAACTGTTACTCCCCAAAGAAAATCCGAGACAGACTGAGAAATAAATCGATCAAAAAATAGATCAAACCAGTCGCAGGCTTACAAATTTCTAATAAAAGTCTAAATTCTCGAATAAAAATAGCTTCTAAAAGAAACTAATAAAATATGAAAATATTATACGTCCCGTTTATTTTTGAATTAATAACTGAAAATCTTCTTGATTAAGTCTTAAAAGGAAAGAGCTATTTGAGTCCGTCGACTAAATTCAAGAGGCATAAATTTTATTTTCAGAATCTAAAAAAATATTTATGTTCATACTTGATAAAATAAGAACATTTTATAAAGTCATTTATAGAAAATATACATATAGACACAATTCGAAATAACTCACTACTATGTGGTACGTAATTAAATTAAAAATATAATCAATCACAGATTTTGAACGAACCATGCTTATAGTAATCGTGTAAACTATGAAAAACACAATTTTGTACTTATAGACATCATATAATCAGCTGTTCCGTTGTTCTAATTCAACATAAAATTTCACGTTGAAATAGAAAAGTGTGCACGAAAGAATATTTGCATGAAAAATTTAAATAAAACAATAATATGTAATTACCAGTTATTTTCTAAAATAAAGAACTTAGAATATTAATTCATTTTAAATTAGGTTTTTTTAAAAGAATTATCAAAATTTACTATTAATCGGACAAAACCTCAAAATATTGAAAATCAATAATTTAAACATTTTACACCGGTTCGGATAGTGGCCTCCGCAAGGAGATTGGCCAGTTTATTTGGACTGGCCGATTTCTTTTTTTTTTTGTCCAAAATACAAATTTAAATCGGGTGAAGGCCGGTCGGTTCGACTAAACTGTCCGGCCTTCACCTTAAAAAGGCCCAAAAATCACGGGTCTTTGATTTTAGTAGGGAGACTGGCCGGTTTAATCGAACTGGCAGGACTTCGCGTTGAAAAACAACCTGTGACCAGGTCACGGGTGTTGTTTTTTTTAAGGATGGTCGGCCTGTTCAATTAAATCGGCTAGCCTCCTACTAAAATCCAAGACCCGTGACACAGTCACAGGTGTTGTTTTTATGTGTGGAGGACGGCCAATCCAGTAAGACAGCCCCCCCCCAAACAAAAATTTCTAAAACTAATACAACTTGTTCTTTACTTCGGTGATATTTCTCTACGTTAATCGGCTTATTTTTTTTATCATTTACTTTAGAAATTCTAAAAAAATAGACATTTTATTTTATTTTATTTTTTTAATATTTTTCTCTATATACAGGACGACTTTTTACTCTATCTGGCGATATTTCTTTTCGTTCAACGGCTAGCTATGAAGTTTGTTTTATTTTTCTAAATTAGATATTTATCTGTTATATTGTAGTTATGTTATCATTTTTCATATCGCTTATAATAAAATTATAATTGTACTGGGTAAGTAAGTTCTGTATAAATAAATTGTAATTTAAGTGGATCGTTAGTGACCCTCCAAACTTTCTTGGGAAATTACTTGGAAAGATAATTTTGTTTAATAAGATTGTACAGTACAGTATTTTCTAGAAATTATCTCGATCAGTACTTTCATATATAATATTAAGCTTAACAGAGAGTGTTACAATACTATTATATAATCTTTATCTTAGTATTTTTTATTGTATTGACATAAGAATATTGTAATAAAATGCTATATATTTGTTATTATTACATTTTATACAAATTTTGTTGTTGTTTCTATATAAATTCTAAAAATATGGACATATTACTTTAATGTAATTTAATTTATTTTAATATTTGTATATTATAACGCTTTTCTCTATATTATCAACAACGATAGATTCCGATTCAAGTAAATTAGTTAATTTAAATGAGAGATCAACTGGTGATGTCGAGGAGTGGTATTTGGACGACACGTCAACATATGATGTTCTAGAAGCATTCGATCACGAAGATAAAAATGAAGAAATATTCGTGTATTCGACCTCCAAGACTCTAGACAATAAGCTCTGAACACCGGTTATCTCGGATGACAATGAGGTGGAAAGTAGATCAGTAAGAGAACAAATAGCTATGCACTTTCATTTGGGTAGAACATATGGTTCTTTAGAAGAAATTAAAGACGAAATACACAAATATTTTTTGAAAAATAGTTATGGCATAAAATTCACGAAAAGTAAAAAGAGGCAACTGACGACTGAGTGTGAAAATGGATGTGTGTGGTGACTGCATGGCTCGAAGATGCAAAACGAGGATACGTTTCAAATAAAGAGTTTGATCGACTCTTACAGCTGTTCGAGAAAAGTTGAAAATCGACATGCGTCAGCAAAATGAGTGGCGAAGCATTACCTGGACAGATTCAAAAGTCACCCTACATGGGACATCCCGTCTATTATCAAGACAGTGAGAAAAGATTTCACTGATGACATTTCACCCAGTCTTGCCAACAGAGCAAGAAGCGTAGCTCAAACACTCAACAAATGGAAGTGTGACGAACCATATTGGTAACTGTGGTCGTACGCAGCCGAGATATTTAGATCAAATCCAGATAGCACAGTGAAAATTGATGGTAACCCAGTGAGCCCTAATTCACTGGGATTCCAAAGATTTTATATGTACATGGCTGCCTGCAAGACAAGGTTGCTGCAGTGCGGTAGACTTGTTATATGTTTGGATGATTGTCATCTGAATATATCGTGTCCTTGTCAATCACTCACAGCTGTTAGTATTGATGGCAACGATGAAATATATCATATTACTATTGGCAACGTCGAATCTGAGTGTGCGGACTCATGGACATAGTTTTTGCAAATATTAAAGCAAGACTTAAACACGGAAACGAGCTGCAGGTGGACACTTGTTTCAGATCGACAAAAGATACAATGCATTTTTATATGTCATTTCAAATTTTGGGACGTTGTGGTAGGAATATTGTTTTTTTATGTTGATTTTTGTGCAAAATATCAGGGGGTGCAGAGAGCTGTTTGAGAATAATTCGAGTATGCTGAACACCACTTCTGCATCAGATATATGTATGCAAATTTTAAAAACTATTTTCGGGGCAGAACGTACAAAGATGCGATGTGGAATGCGGTCAGGGCACCCATGGAGGATTATTTCAATCATGAAATGTGAAAATTATACCGGCTGAATCCGGACGCCCATGCATGGTTTCGCACAGAAGAGTCTAAATATTGGGCTAGTTATGCCTTGTCATGGATTCCCAAGTGCAAACTGAGATTGAATAATTTATATGAGTCATTCAATGCACTTCTTTTGCCGATCAGGGACAAATCGATTTTGACTATATTCGAGATGATTCGAAAGTGTTTGATGACTTGCATCGTGAAGAAGTTTGAGAAGATTTCCCAATAAACCGACCTCCTATGTCCTAAGATAAAGAAAAATCTTGATAAGCTAACAAGTGTATTTGGAAATTGGAGTGTAACGTTTACTAGAGTTGCATTATTTCAGGTCATCAACGAGTACGAACAATTCGTTGTCGACATGAATTTGGACGTGTGCAACTGTACCAGGTGGGAGCTTACAAGAATCTCGTGTGTCCATTACATTTCTTGCATGTGCAAGATAATAGTAGCACCAGAAAATTATGTGCATCCATACTACCACAGGGCAAGATACATGCAAATGTACTCACACTACATTCTTCCTATTAGCGGCCAACTAATGTGGTCGCTCGTAGAAGGTATGTACGAAATCCTTATAGCCAAAGAAAAGCGTCAACCTGGTAGGCTGAAAAAGATAATAGTACGAGATGCCGAATAGCCGTTAACTTCGAGAATTAGTAAAAAGAATTCCACCGTGCGGTGTCGTATATATCGGAAGCAGGGGTATAATACATACACTTGTTTTAACCGGGGATCAATTTCAAACGTTGCTTCGCAGACACATTTATAAGATTCAACACATTTGACGGGACGCAAGAATATTCGACAAGCGGCCGTGGCAGAAATTGTTGATTTTTTGTTTGTGGAGACATGATATTCATTATTTTTTTTTAGATATTCATTAATTATTAATTTAATTTTTTTATGGTACCATTTATTAATTTAATTTTGAAAGGTTAATGAAATTGTAATTATTTATTTTAATTTATTTAAATAATCCTTATTTATTTAAGTTTATTCAAGTAATTAATTTATTTATTTTTGAAAGGTGATTGAAGTTGTAATTAATGATTTTGTTTTAGATTTCACCAAATTTACATGCATAAACTAAACTAAACTACGCCAGTGGGTTATCATCGTCTTCGTCTCTGTTGTCGTTCGCCATCCAATTCTAGACACTCGTACTTAGTTCATCAACTCTGTTTATGAGGCGCTATATGTCCTGCTGCTGGTTCTGTTGTATTTGAAGTACTTGCTGCTGGTTCATTTGATACATCTGCTCGTACTGCGTCTGCTGCATCTGATACAAGTGCTGTTGGTGCATCTGTTGCTCTGATGCTTCTGCTGCAGATACTGCCTCGTGCCCCATCCACTAGTTTCTTCCTTCTCATGGAGGGTCAATGACGGTGATGTGGTATCCTCTATCGGCACTGCCCGAAAGGTAGATGCTTTCTAATCGCTCTTTAACACCCAAGCGCCATCAACTTCCATGAAGCCCATCTGCATCAAATGCGAGGTGTTAAATACGTCGGTGAACCTTTGAACTGTTCTCTTCTCGCCAACCGATAGCTGAATCTCAGCTCGATCAATGAGTTTCATAATCAATGTCCCATACGAGAGGCTCGTCCTGGATACCACCCCGACCTCACGCATATGACTTAAAATCAAGAAGTTATAGTCAAAAGACTTTCTGTTGCACAATTTCTCCATTACAGACGGATCCATGCAACTCACAAGATTTCGACGTCGCTCTCGCGACAAAAGTGTGTGGACTAGCATGTTGCGAAGAACCCGACCTCTAAAATTCAAATATCTGATTCGTTGCTTGACGAACACCTCGACGTTGGAATTGATATGAATTCCCTTATGAAACTCTACTCCCTCGGGCAATATGAGAAAATAGAGCAGTCTTTCGAAGCATTATAATATTTCTGCGCACCTTCGATGACAAACTCTAGCACTTCATTTATCGTCTCTAGACGTATGATAAGTTCCGTACCAAGGATATACGTACTCATAACAGTCAAAACTCCGGATCTCCCAGTTGCTGTCAAGTTCGCATAAAATAAGCAAATTATTCCCTAATAGACATGGCCCCTCAATGTACACAGCCCGCGTAGACTAATGTGGTCAAACATATCTTTGATCCCTAATGACTCTTAACCTGCAAAGTTAATAGACATACAATGAGTAACTAAGCAATTGCGCAAATCTCGCTCAAACTTCACTTTACATTCTTGATTATGAAATTCCATGACGTTTGCACTAGTCCAGGTAACCAATCTACTGAAATCAGCATCCATCTTCACCGCTAGTTGAATGTTTGCGTAAATCTTTCTCAAATATATTAATCTGAAACATATATTATTATAATGAGATAATAGAATTGCAAAATAAAGTAATATTCATTCCAATAAAATTGAAATTATATGAAAATGTATAAAAATTAAATTGATATAAATTGTAACTTATTAAAAATAATAACATATTTGATCCTAAAATTTATTATTTAAATAATACAAAATAAATAGGATAACACATTTAAATTAAAATCTAGATAAGATCAACCTAAATTATAAAAAGAAAATACATACCTAGCCGTGAACAAAAAGAAATATCGTCGGAGCAAGAATAATAGAAAACATTAAGAGATTTATAAAATTGAGAGATAAACATATTTGGGCAAACTGTAATACTAACAAAAATCATAAGTTAAAAAAATGTAATACTAACAAATATATAGAATTTCATTATAATATTTTTACGTCAATACAATAAAAAAATACTAAGTTAAAGATTGTATAATAAAAAAATCTTAAAAATGATAACAGAACTACAGTATAACAGATAAATATCTAATTTAAAAAAAATAACTTCATACTTAGCTCGTGAACACATAAATATATCGCCGGATAGAGTAAAAAGTCATCAGTTATATAGAGAAAAATATTAAAATAAATGGTTTATTATTTTTTTTTAATTCCTAAAGTAAATGATAAAAAAAAACATCGTACCTAAGCCGGTAAACGTGTAGAAATATTGCAGAAGCAAAAAATTAATTGTATGAGATTTGGATATTTTTGTGAGTCGAAAATGAGAAGGTGTAAGGGCTTAAATAGGGGTGTGAAGGCTGTACAGCCGTAACCAAAGTCATGGGTCTTGTTTTTTGTTGCAGAGGCCGGCTGGTTCAAATGCTAAAATCCAAGACCCGTGACTAAAGTCACAGGTTTGGCCAGTTAGGGTGAAGGCCGGCCAGTTCAGTCAGACCAGCCAGCCTTCATCCTATTTAAATTTGTATTTTGGGCTGAAAAAGGGAGGTCACTCCTCACACCGATATAAAATGTTTAAATTGTTGATTTTTGTTAATTTGAGGTTTTGTCCGATGAATAGTAAACTCTTAATTAAAATAAAACGTAGAAAACTACATATAAAATAAATTTCTACGTCAGTGTGTTCTCTTTTATTACTGACTTTTGCAATGAAGCAGGGATTGCGATTGAGAGAACAAAAAGGAAACTAAAGGAATGAGGAGTTAATACTCTACTTGTTGTAACACATATCAACACAGAAAGTAGAGGAAATGACCACCCATCTAAACTAGTGACCTATCCAACAGATCTAGGACATGTAGAAGCTCGCACACATTGAAGGCGATCACCGACAACCATAAGATCTTTGAGCAGTGCATGAGTTGAGAAAACGTGGAGACAAATGTGATAGTAAGAATGCTACAATTTCAAGATAAGAAACAAGGAAGATTTTGGGACTACATTAGAGGTAGAGATGGATAGATAAGGTTGTCCATGGAGAGGAGTTCTTCACATCCTCAAGAACCTTACCCAAAACTCCCACTAGATATCTTTGAAGAATTTGAAGACCACATTGCAAAGATTACTTAATTCAAATCCCAGAAGTTATCTAGAAGGATGTTGACGCCAACATTTATAAATACAATGATTTGCATCTAGTTCTAGGTGTCATTATTTTAGAGTCTTTGCATTCGAATTTTAGGTTAGAGTTTAAGAATTTTTCTGTAAATTTAGGCATGTTTCTTACCGAAAGAGGAGAGAAGTGAGTGTTAATAAGGAGTCTTCCACAATTGACAACGAATAAAGACTCTGAAAACCAATATTTCTATATTAATGAAATTTCACGAGTCAATTTTTCTTTTTATTATTGACGATCAAAATATCCTGGATTGACTCATTTTTCTGTGTTGTTGACACATTAGATTTTTCAGCCAATTGATCAAAATCAATCATTTAGAAAATCAATGTGTGGTTAAACTTATTGAAAATAATGTTGAGCAATTTAGAATTTACTCCGGAGTAAATTTTGATAAATGTTTAAGTTTCGTTGTATTCGGAATTAAAAATTTTTAGATAATGTATTGAATACAAGGTAATATTCAATTTAAAACTTGAAGTATGAGGTATTAAGCAAAACCCACTTTCAACTAAATTTTTGAACAATTTAAATCTCAAAGTATCAAAAAAGTTCGAACGAAACCTTATTGGGCCCCCCATATTTTTGAGGGTGATTTGACCATTTTTCGCAGTTAGTGCAGTCGAACGTCGCCGAGTAAAGATCTCAAGGGGTGGGTGACGAATGGGCAGAGATCGAGAGGTGAAAAATCGAAATGGATGGGCTGATCTATTTATATTTGGAGTAGATCGGCCCTCCGATCTCTACCCTAAAAAGAGATCGAGGGTGTCCACCCCTCGGTGTAGAGGGTCCCTACCCCACGTTGAAATACTTCAATGTAAAAGCGTGTGTTGTTCACAATATGATAACTCACGCTATTCTATCACGAGATGATTATAGAGATCTGGTGAGTTGCATGTATCTTTACATTATGGAGAAGTGGTACAATGGGAAGAGGTTTGACTCGGGGTACTTGATTTTGAACTATATGTTAGAGATTAGCCAAACATGCAACAAGAATATGTCGTATAGCACGTTGATTCACAAGATATTGGGGCACTTTAACATTCAAACGCCGCCTGAAGAAAAGATGAGAACATGGAAAGCGAGTGATATCTTCGACACGTTGCATTTAGTGAGAATGTGCCTAATTGAAGTCGGAGGTAGATGGGTGTTCAAGGCCGATCAATCGGGCTCCATCTCGGTGACTCCTCCACTGTCATTCATATCATAAGATGTTCCTATGCAGGATCCAATGATGTTCCTATGGAGGATCCACCCGTGCGACTCCATCAGTACTTCAATCCATAGGATAGAGTGGAGCATAAGCTGGACATCCTCATTGACAGACTAGACCAGCTGACTGTGGCTTAGAGATACGTGGAAACATCAGTTGAGGAGTTGAAGGCAGTCATATAGACCTTTGGATGCTCGAATCGAGGATTGGATGAACTTGGGTGGTGATGGTGGACCCACAAAAGGTTGAAGATGAATATTGTTTACATTTGTAGTATTTGTATTTCATTGTTTGTAATGTTGCAATTTACGCGTAAATTTTTGTGTATGGTTGTACTCTACTTTTTGCATTTTGATAGTTGGTATAATATAAATTTTAAATTTGCTGTTGGTTATTATATACTGTTTTGGATGTGTAGGAATAGTTAAAAATAGATATAGAAAAGTCAAGAAAACAAAAAAATCTCTGCCCAAATTTTTAACTTTTTATGAATTATAGAAGGTTATAATCCATGCATGTAAGACAAAAAACTAAACAATATAAACACATTACAATCCAAAAATCTGAACAATATACACACATTACAATCCAAACACATTACAATCTTGACATTCTAAACAAATTTTACAATTTATACAATCTTCACATTCTAAACAATTTTGATATTCTTCTGATCACGATTTGTAATTACTGCATTGACCATGTATAGTTGACTCCTGCATAAGAATAAAAACACAAATTAGACCACAAGAAAATATGATCTTCATGTATATAAACTTAAGCAGCACTTACTTGCATTCTAGTAGTGTGGAAATTCATGAATATGTTCTACAACGCTGAAACTGAAGCAACATCGGAAGTGGAAGGAAACTCTTTATGTGTGACACTATTTTGACCGGCACGATGACATTTTTCACATGTCATTGTTGAATACTTCAAACCCATTGTTGAGCAACTTGGCTCATCGACATCTTGCACTATATTTGGCCTTCCAGGTTGACGTTTTCTAGCAGGTGGATCACATGTGTGGGTCACTAAGTGAGAGAATGAAGTTTGAGTACATGCTGAGAAAAATTTCTCGATGATAGCAATGATTAATATAATCTTTAGGTAACACCATCATGAAATGCATGCACACACAGAATTATGGTTACCTCCCACCATTAACAGTTATAGTCACGTCTATTTAAATCGACTATATATTGTTCATATCTACTGCTCACCTCAAATCAAGCAACGCCTCCAAACATTGGAATCCAATTTTCTGCTGCATTGTTTCTTCCTATTTTGATGAGACAATAAATTTGTTGACTAAACTATCTTTTCATGTTTTTTTTATAATTTGAGACATTAAACACTTTCTGATCATCTCGAACATAATCAATATTGGTTTGTCCTTCGCAGGTATTAAAAGTGCATTGAAGGGTTCACTCAAATTGTTCAATCCAATGACGCACTTGGGAATCGAAGTAAATGCACGTGTCATCCAATGTCTTGGATTAATTTTATAGAGTCTAAGTGTTGCATTGTCCTTTCAAATTGAAAGGACGTAGTTGTTGTAGCTGCATTTCACATGGCATATTTGTATATTTTCCTCCAATAGTCTTTTTTGAAATTTGTTTATAGATGTTTTAGGTAGTATCAGTGTTTGGCTAAATAAATTAGACACATACGAACACACGTATCATAAATAACTGCAAATACATTGAAACGTAAGCTCACATCGCACCTTCGAAGCATGCAATCGTCATTCGCATTCATTTTTGCACATTGTAGTTAGTCGTCGAACTTCGTTTTTACTAAATTTAATCCCATAACCATTTTTAAGCACATAATATACTATTTCACCTATAATTTCCTTCAACGAACTATATGATTCGCACAAACTTCGCGTGACAATCTACTTTTGTATTCACCATCCTCCAAGTCGTATAATGAAGCTCATCCTCGTCTCTTGTTTCCGACTAAGAATGAACCTCTATTTCTTCATGATCAAAGGCAAATAGCTCGCCATAAATAGGTGTCGAACACACTTCTCATTCTATTTGCGGGTCACGAGTTGTTGCATTGTCAACCTTCAAAGAACTACTGGAACTAGTATCCATCGAATCTATTAAAATAAATACAAGTCAATTTATTTGATTTTCGTCGTAATGGATTTTTCAAAGGCTATGCCAAAGTTCGAGAGGTGTTGCCCCCGTTCTGGAGAGTAAAAAAATATACTCTCCAACAAGGAGTAGGGCCCCCCACCCTGGAGGCTGACAAAATTAAGGGAGATCGAGGGGTCATTCTTACAGATCGGTCCTCTAATATGGAAATTGACCCCCCGATTTGGAAATCGGAGTGTCGACAAAGTTGAATTCGATCGTTTTTATATTTTAAGGTTTAAATCATTTGAAAATTTAGTTGAAGGTGGTTTTCGATCAATACCACATATTTCAGAATTTAAATTAAATATTATTATTGAATATACTAATTTATATTTTATATATTGATTAATTAATTAATTAATTTTATTTTATTTTAAAGGGAAGAAAGGAAAAACTATTGACTATTTCAGGAAATTAAATTCATTATATTTTGACAAATATATACTCTAATTTAAATAATTAAAATTTTAATATAAATTATATTGATATAAATTAGAAATATTTATTAGGATTTATTTTAAAATAAACCTTAAAGTTTTGGTTTTTTTTAAAAAAAACCTTAAAATTTACTATTCATCGTAAAAAACCTTAACATTTGGTAAATATGTAATTTAAACCTCCGATGAGGGGTGGAGAGTACGTCCTCTCGATAGAGTACGGCCGGTCCAGCTGGACCGGCCGTCCCAGTGCTCAATGTGTAAATTTTTCTAAAATTTTTCGAGCAAAGTACGTCCTCTCGAAAGAGAGGATGTACTTTATGGAGGAGAGTACATCCTCTAGAAGGAGAGGACGTACTCTCCCCCTGGAGGACCCGTGACAAAAATCACGGGTTTTTGCCAGAGGAGTACGACCGGTCCATCTGGACCGGCTGTACTTTCCCCTAAAAATGAGTTTTGTCACGGATTTTAAGAAAGAGAAGACTGCTGGTTGTGAGAGTATGACCGGTTTAGCTAAACCAGCTGTACTCTCCCCCAAAAATTTTAGAAAACTTGCACTTTGAGCACGGGAAGGCTGGTCCAACTGGACCGGTTCATCGTAAAAGTCACAGGAGAGATGAAGAGTACATACTATCGGGAGAGTACGGCCGATCCAGCTGGACCGGCCGTCTCGTGCTCAATGTACAAATTTTTCTAAAACTTTTCGGGAAGAGTACGTACTCTCCCCTCTAGAGGACGTACTCTAAGGGGAAGAGTATGTCATCTCCCTTGTAGAGGACGTACTCTCTCCCTAGGCTACATACTCCAGATGATAGAATGTCAGTACTCTCTCCCTTAGAGGATGGACCCGTGACAAAAGTCACAAGTTCTTGCTAAAGGAGTATTACTAGTCCAACTAGACCGGTCGTACTTTCCCAAAAAATAAAAATTCGTGACTTTTGTGACGGGTTTTAAGAAAGAGAAGACGGCTGGCCCAAGCCGTCCTTCCTTATGAGAGTATAGCCGGTACTCTTCCCGAAAAAATTTAGAAAACTTACTCATTGAGCATGAGATGGTCGGTCCAGCTAAATCGGCCTGTTCAAACTGGCTATTTATCAAAACTTTAAGATTTATTTTGAAAAAACTCAAAAATTAAATTAAAATTATAAAAAAACTAATGAAATATTTAAAAAATAAAGGATTTATTTTAAAATAAACCTTAAAGTTTTTGGTTTTTTTTTTTGAAAAAAACCTTAAAGTTTTTGGTTTTTTTTCTTGAAAAAAACCTTAAAGTTTACTATTCATCATAAAAAACTTTAACGTTTGATAAATAAGCAACTGAACCAGCCGGTTGAACAGGTCCAGTTGGACTAGTCTTCCCGTGCTCAATGTGCAAGTTTTCTAAAATTTTTGCGGAAGAGTACAGCTGGTTTAGTTGAACCGGTCGTACTCTCACAACTAGCAGTCTTCTTTTTCTTAAAATCCGTGATAAAACTCATGAATTTTCGTTTTTATGGGGAAGTACAGTCGGTCCAGATGGACCGGTCGTACTCCTCTGGCAAAAACCCGTGACTTTTGTCACGGGTCCTTCAAGGGGAGAGGACGTACTCTACCCTAAAAATTTTAGAAAAATTTGCACATTGAGCACGGGACGGCCGGTTCAGCTGGACCGGCCGTACTCTACCGAGAGGACGTACTCTCTACCCCTCTTCGGAGGTTTAAATTACATATTTATCAAACGTTAAGGTTTTTTACGATAAATAGTAAATTTTAAGAATTTTTTTAAAAAAAATTAAAACTTTAAGGTTTATTTTAAAATAAATCCTATTTATTATGGTTGACTAGGGGCGAGAAAAATCCATTCAATTCCGTTTTAGTGTCAAATCGAAACAGAATTAACTATTTTTTTTTACTAAAAAATATAACCAAAATCAAATCTTCTAAGGTGGGAAACCAAAGCGGATCTAAACTGAAAACAAATTAATATTCTTAAAAATACAAAAATTATTAAACTATAATTCTAATGAAATATCAAATTAGATTACTAAATAATGCTTAGGTAATTTACTTGAATAAATCAATTTATTAGTTAATTTATTTTTTAATAATACAATTTAATTATTTATTAATTCATCAAATTATTAAATTATTAATTTGATAATAATATAATATTTTAATCATAATGAGTATAATTCAATAATATATTTACTAATTAAAGTGTAATTTACAAATTAAATCACAAATTAACACAATTTAATAATCTTATTTATAATCAAGTAATAATTTAATGATTTAATTACTAAATAGTCCAATTCGATGACTAATTAGTCAATAATTCAATTAATTTTTTAAGTAATAATCAAATAATTTAATTTTAAATAATTTTATATTTGAATTTTGAACATATAATTAAAATTTTATTGGATGATTTTTTAATATTAAATTATTTTTTAAGTTAATTTTATTTTAATCAGTTTTTCAGTTAGTTCTGATTATTAGATTTTAAAACCGAAATCAAACCAAATTTTTTATGTTCTTGAAAAATTGAACAGAATTTTGGTTTCATAGCTTAAGAACCAATTCAAACCGACTCAAAATCTCTCGATTCGAATCGATTTTTCGATTTTACACACCTCCATACTTGATTCGTTAGTCGGCTCTAGTCAGCTCGACTAGAATTTTTTTAAACAATTTCGTTAGACTTAACTCATTAACTTTTTTTAATCTTAGCTCAGCTTGGTTAGATTACTTGTAGATTCATTTGTCATGATAAGGCTAGCATAAAAGTCAAATACTGACGGTGCTGAGTTAATATAAAAATGACATGCACATGTCAATTCACAACTATAATCATTTTGCATAATGAAATCAACTTAGTCATTTTAGCCATTTCATTATAAAAAATGACACTAAATATGATTATGAGAGTTGGAATTGTTGACTAAGTCTTAAAGATCAACATCATTTCTCTTTAAATTATTAAACACAATTATCTCATGGTGTACGTGTACATCGAAAATTATTTTAAAACATTAGAAGAAAATAATTTAATACATGCAATAACTTATATAGATGGGTCTAATTAATGTATTATTCTATTAATATATTCCTCGGGCTCGGAGCTACCACTCCGTCGGGATATAACTAAGAAGTGGGTGATGGCAGAGACTTGAGCAGCCAAACTCAGAGGAAGTTTTCATGGAAAACACGTCACCGACAAAACTAAGAATCCTTTGTCTTCATGGTTTCAGAACCAGCGGTAAGATTCTCGAGAAAATGATCGGAGGGTGGCCGGAAAAGGTGATCGGAAAGCTGACCCTCGTGTTCCTCGACGGTCCATATTTGGCCAGAGGAAAGTCCTACGTCGAAGGCATTTTCGATCCTCCTTACTACGAATGGTTTCAATCTAACCAGGTTTCCTTTTCCAGACCAGAAAATACGAACTCATTTGCTTGAACTCCCTGCAAAATTTGCCGTAAATGCCTTCTGGGTTTACTTTTTGATGTCTTAGGATTTCTCCGAGTTCACTAAATTCGAAGAGTGTGTTAACTACATTGAAGCTTTCATGGTGAAGAATGGACCTTTTGATGGCTTTCTGGGTTTCTCACAGGTCTTCTTTTTCAGTTTACTCTTAAGCTTTGGAATATTTTCTGACTAGATTAATCTGTGATGGGTAATGTTAGGCAAATCACTATTTTAAGTTATGCATGTGCTACAAAAAAAAAAATGGTGCAATAAAACTACGGGAACATGTTTTCGGGTTTACACTATATTTCAATTCGACATAGGGAATTTTTCTACTTTATCCGTAGTTTGTTATCAGTTAAGGTTTTGTACGTAATATCGATGTTCGTTCTTCGATCTATATTTGCGTTTGATTATTATTGACTTGAAATTTGTCTAATGGATCATTTTTGCTAATTACCCTCTTAAGCAATTGATGTTAAGAGGTATAGTTTGAGCCTATAATTTCAGGGAGCGACTCTAGCAGCCACTTTGCCCGGGATGCAGGCTCAGGTACATGAAATTTACATACTTTGCTCCTTCAATAATCTGATCAGCAAAGTTTCCGAGTAAATTTAGGCCAATTTTTCACTTAATTGTGGGTTAATGTGTCATTCTGAATCGATTAGTCGAAGTTTCTGAGTAAATTTACGTAATTGTAGCGTGTGGCGCTACAAAAAGTCGGAAGAATCAAGGCCTTGATATTGATATCTGCAGCTAAAATGGGAGGATCCAAGTTTGGAGTGCCCAAGCTGGCTACTAATGCCTTCTCATCAGCCATTCACTGCCCATCCCTTCACTTTATAGGTAACTTAATTCTACTACAGCAAGTAACTTTGAAGTTTTAAATAACATCGAGTATGTATGCTTAAATGTATTAGTCCACACCAAATTCTAATCATGTCACGTTGAAAAGCCCTTTGAGACATGGGATCAAGAAAGAATAGGCAATGTAATCTCGCATCACTTAGAAACTGTCACGATCCGAAAATGGACAATGTGACGGCTGATGGATTGAAATAACACAATCGACTATGGTCGCACACCTCCAAAAATGGAATTATTGAAAGGCTTGTGAGCCTTTTTATAAAAAAATTTAATATTTTATTAGAATTTTATATGTTAAATAAATTTTTAATTTGTTAAAGTATTATCTCGAGCTACTTTTATGTTCGTAGTATTATTCGTTTATTAAAATATAATATAATTTGTATTTTTTTTTTACCAATTTTAACCAAAAATTACTTATTTAATACAGTGATTAATTTATAAAAATCAAACCGCAAAATAATAATAGATTTTACGTAAACAATAGAAAACATTGCTCATAGGTAGCATTGATATTGATGAATGATATTATTGTTTAATATAAACGGATAATGTTACGTTTATTTTTTTTTTATCCTATTCTTTTCAAATAGATATCATTGATATCGACAAATGATATTATAGATAATGTTATATTTATTTTCTTATTTAATTTTTTTAAAATATTTATTGTTTGTTAAATAATAATTATTATAATTAATAATAAATTATAAATTATAAATATTTAATTTATTACATTAACTATAGACTTGTTATTTGTTACAAAAGTGTGTACGTCACGCAGGAGAAAAGGACTTTTTGAGAGAAGAGAGTAAGGTTTTACTCAAGTCATTTGTTGACCCTACTGTAATACATCATAAGAAAGGGCACACCGTTCCAAGATTAGGTACCATTTACATTTTGCCTCTATTATTCTTTCTAAAAAATTATCATGCCACAGTAATATTCATGACGGTCGTCTTTTTTTTTTTTTTAATTATCGACGCAGATGAAGAACAAGAAGAAATTATGCTCAATTTCATCGAGAAGATATCTATAAAGTTGTAGGCAAGTTTCGTCCATCTTTTCGTTTTGAATAATGTTAGACGTGTATTTTTATGAGTGCTAAAACTTTAAATTAAGTTTACTCGTCACATGAATTATCTTAACTTTGTGTTACGTGACAATTGAGTTTTACATCTTCTATCAGAAATAATCAAGTGAAATTTATGCACATTGCACATTGCACATTGCACATTGCACATTGCATTTATTTGTTTATGTTATAGTAATGATACGTTTATTTATTTGTTTATATTAAAGTAATGGTACGTTTATTCTCTTATTCTACTATCTTAAAATATTCGCTGACGTATAAAATAATAATTAATATAGTTAATAATTTGTACATATAATTATCAATATATTAAGAAAATAAAATTAAAAAAAAAAAAAAACAATAACGCTTGGAGTTATTTATTAATTCAAGGGATTAAGTTGGGTTTTAAAGTCCCAACAATGCGAGGACGTATAAGAGGGTTGGATCTTAAGTAGCTGACAGAAATACCCTCCATTTCTATTGGCTGTACTGAAAACGAGCTAAAAGAGCGCGTATTTAATGGCGCCATGGCTTGAAGCTTCGTCCATTTTAGAACCCTTCTGAAAAAATTACAGAAATTTACTTCCGTTTCCGACATCCGACGCGATTCCCGGTAAGCGTGCACGCGCCACCCCACACGTCGTTCTGTTCTCTTTTGGGATGGACCCGCCGACGCCGCAGAGTGATGCGAAGGATCAAGATTTTATTAAGGATGGGAAACCTAAGCCCGATGTCCAAGAGGGGAGGGAATCGCCAAACAGGGAGGGAAATTTTGGGGGTTTGATGATGGGATCGGAGACTCAGACTCCGGCGGAGAAACCCGGCGGTCAAACAGTTCTAGCCGGAGCGAGGAAATCGGTGACTTGGAGCCCCGAATTGGTCACCGAATCGTCGTCTGTGTCTTCGCCTGATTATGGATCAAACCCTTATGTTTCTCCGTCGCCTGTTTCGTCTTCACTTTCGTTCAAAGGTATTCAATGCATTTATGTTTCTCTATAAAATTTTTTGGAAGCTATGTGAGGAAAAAGTGTTGTTGAAATTTTGGGAGATTTTGGATCAGAGACTGTGGATACTGTGCGAAATGTACTTGGAAGATGGCGGAAAAAAGTCGGCGAAGCTACGAAGAAAGCTGAGGATCTTGCCGGAAACACCTGGCAGCACTGTGAGTTTTTCTTCTTTTAGTTTTTCCAGGTTGTTTATATTTCAGCCATGGCAGCCTAGCATGTAGATATATTTCAGTTCATCTTGGCTGTGATTTTTGTGATCGTTCCTAGATTCAGACCGTCCATTGCAATAGTTTGTTGAAGTTTTATCATTGCATTTTTTACGTCTTTTGCTGCATTTGCGTTATGATATTCCAAATGAGCTTACTTTATTTAACACAAGCCTGATTTTGAATCTTATAATGATTTTAACCAGATCAGTTGTGTTGCTTGACTCTGCTATGATCCTGTAAATTATGTATTTCAAAAGCAATGGCAAACTGTAGCATAAACAATGAAGAACACATTAATACTGCAATCTTGATATGATTTGAGAGCTCGAATCTACATTATTGCTGCAAAATTCATTATGTTAAGAGAAGAAAACGTATAGAGAGACAGAATAGACACTCTATGAATGTTTTTAATGATTTTTTTTTTTTTTCAAAAAACTGGCCAAACAATAGTGCAGTATGCTCTTAAACTAATAAACACAAGTCAGACTATCAGTAATGGTTTGGATCATGCAGAATTCTTGTGTGAATACAAAGAACTCAGTACTTATAAAAATGGATCGAGAAATGCAAATTTAAGTTTCTTACTTGTGGGATGGTGTAGTCTTACTTGAAATTATTTCAACATAGCCCTTCTATTGTGATAGTGAAAACAAGTCCCAGTTTTACTGATGCTGCACTGGGGAGAATTGCTCAAGGAACAAAGGTCTTAGCAGAAGGTGGATACGAGAAGATTTTCCGCCAAACTTTTGAGACAGTGCCGGAGGAGCAGCTTCAAAATTCTTATGCATGTTACTTATCAACATCGGCCGGTCCAGTCATGGGAGTTTTATATGTTTCTACAGCCAAGCTTGCATTTTGTAGTGACAACCCGCTATCGTATAAATCTGAAGGTCAAACAGAATGGAGCTATTACAAGGTATGCATTAGCCAAATGATTTGATAGTTACAAAAATCTCCTCCAGTTTTCAAAATTGAAGTTTGATTTCAATTGTGCATTATATTTTTTAAGTCTTTTCTGGTCATTCTTTAACCAATATGTTGTGTTGTTTATACGGCCTATATTGCTCTATTCTTTAATCGATTCGCTTGCGGTTTGACTTGATTTTCAAAATCAGTTGTCTCCTTATTGCTTTGGTTTATGTAATTTGCAATATGAACAGGTAGTTATACCAAGACATCAGTTCAAAGCTGTAAATCCTTCATCAAGCAGAGCCAATCCTGCTGAAAAGTACATACAGGTTGTCTCTGTCGACAATCTCGAGTTTTGGTTCATGGGTTTCTTGAACTATGACGGGGCTGTGGAATGCCTTCAAGAAGCTTTACAATCTCAAACTGTTCATCCAGTGTAAGCCTCCACTTCTACACCGAAGCTGGATCTCAACTATTGGAAATTGAAGTCCGATTTCCAGATTGAAAAATGATTTTTACTTGCCGAAGAACAATTGGAGGAGAAATGATATTTTAATTTCCTTTTTTGTTATTTCCAATTCATATAGTTGCAAATTTTGACATTGTAGACACATTTGGAGAGCTTTTACCAAGTCATAAACCTTTATTGTCATACTGTATAGGTTATTATACAAGTCTGCAAACCTTTTCCTTCTAGCTTGGGTTGATACCGGGTAAGCCTAACCAAAACGAGTATTTAAGTTCAGTTGGGTTTGGTTCTGACGTTTTGAAAACCAATTTTTAGAGCAGGGCTTATTCGAATATTGGTTTAATTTTGAAAATCCTGTTGCAATTGAACTGAAGTGGTACAATGTACTTGTTTGATTTTCTCTTAAGTTTTCAGAGACTTGCAAAAGAAAAATCAACTAGAAAACTAAATCAAACTATCAAAACTAGCACAAAATTTGTGAAAATTGAGCTTGAAGCCACTCAAACAATTTGGTTTTGTCCTATCTTCACATAATCATAAAATCATAATTAAATTTATTGGGAATAATGTGTCAATGGAATATTTTTTTTACTGTAATTAATAAATAATTTTTATGATTAATTTTTATGTTTGCATTATTCGATATTTTTTATAAATTCAAAAAAAAAATTTTTGATTATTTGTATAATTTTAAATTTATATATATATTAATATACGTGAAATTAAATTTAAAAAGAAATAATCACATTATTCTGTAACTTATATTTGAAGTATAAAATCTTCAAATTAATAAAGTTATAAATACAGTTCACTTCGTATACTCATATCCCGACTAAATATGTAGTGACATAAAGTGATTGTATTTTATATAATATGATTATATATGAGTGAACCAGATGAAATTATATTGTTCTTATAATATCCATGGAAAGAAGAACAATTAATTTTATCATAATGATGTCCATGTATGTATGATTTTAATTCTTTGTATTTAATTGACTCTTATTTCATTTTAATTTATTATTTGATTTACTCGATAAAGTTTTGTATGAATTACATTACATAAATCTTTTATTTTGATAATAAATTAAATGTGTAGCTGGTAATGCTAATATTGATATAATGAAATCCATAATACAAGATTCATTTGTTTGTTAGTTCAGAGATTGAATAATTAGCGCGCAATTCATAAATATTATAAATTAATTATTCAATTAAAAACTAATGGTAGTCAAGAATAAAAATATGAAATGAGAGATTAACGGATTTTATACGTAACTTTATTATGAATTTTAATAAAGGATTAATATATATGTAATGACTATATCAATACCCATGACTTTGAGTAAATATAATCTATAGTTGTAAGAATACAGAATTAGGTATGTAGTAGAATTACTATAAAATTAATAATTGTGTTATTTAATATAAAAAGTTTATATTAATTAATAAATATTATTGGAGTTGAAGATTATAGGTTCATTGGTTTCTCTGTCGTTTTATATCACTATTTAATTTTCATGTTATAAAAATAAATATATAAATGATTAATTATAATTAATCATTTATAAACACTCAAATGAATATATTATGATTCAAAATATATAAATAGTTTTTATATTTTGAATTCAAAACAAAATATCTTACTAGATGAGATTATTTTAACAGATTTGAATTATATTTGAAGAATCTCATCAGATGAGATTTAATCTTTAAATTTAAATTGAAATTAGTTATTTAACGAATTATCAAATCAGATTTTTAAAATTTGAATAAAATTAGATTTAAAAAATCTGATGAGATTATATTTGATTTACGATTGAATTATAGTTTGTTAATTATTTAAAATAGATATAAATAATTTCATAAGATGAGATTATCTTGAAAAGTTGTTTCTAAAATATTTATTCTAAAAACTGTTTTTAGATTATATAATCAATCATATTCTAAAAACTGTTTTTAGATTATATGATCAATCGATAAATTAATTTATTAGATAAATTAACTGTTAATCAATTTGATTAGATAAGATTTATTTTTTAAAAAAATTAATTTTTATTAAAATAAATCTAAAAAATTATTTTTAAATAGATTTATAAAATTGTCAAATGTGATTTGACCATGAATAAAAAAAAAATATAGAATAGAATGATAGAAAAATAAGATAGAGAGATCTAATTCCTAGAGAAAAAGATGTGACTTTTCTGGATTCGATTTTAGAAAAAAGTTTTTTAAAATCGAAAAGAGACGTCTAATATATTAAGAATACGTCTCTCCACAAATATAAGAAAGTGTTGCTCTCGTAAGTTAGACTCTTACACTTCAAGAAATTTAAGTGAAAAGATTTTCAGAGAAAAGTTGACGTTTTCAAAATTTTCTAAAAATATTTGTTCTTGAGTTAAAACTGTTAAAATCAGAATGAAGTATCTGACCAAAAACGTTTTTCCAAAAAGTATTTTTTATTAGTACTGCATAATCTAAATCTAATATTTTTCATTAATGTAAATTGTTTATATTTTTTAAAAATATATATTTTTTTAAATATATTTTTTAAAATTAACGATTTAATTTGTAATTTTAAAATAATTTTAAAATCACGAGGATAACGCAAGTAATAATATGAATAAAATTGAATTCGGATACTTGTAAGACCACCAACAACCAACAAAACTCTCCTCTTGAAATTACTTAGTCTTGAAAATCAACTTGTCAATATTATCATTGCATTTGGTTTGGAGTGTTTTTTGGATCCTCCTCTTGCTCCTCCTTAGTTTCTGGATAATATCACATTCGCACTAAACCCCGAAGTTCGCAATTTTGAAGCGCTCTAATAAATTGGTCATGAGCTGGTTATATGTCTCACTCACAGCCCCTTCTTGCTCAAATTGTTGCCTATTCTTCAGCCGTCGAAATTTGGGATGCCATCGCTCTTCCTTATTCTTATACTTCTCTTGCACATATTACTGACTTACACAACAAACTTCAACAAATGTGCAAAGTTGGTCTCTCGGCCGCCAAATATGTTCAGTAGATTCTGTCTATTGTTAACAATCTTGTGGCGATTGGTGAACCCGTCTCTCTCGAAAACCAGCTCCTTTATTTTCTTGGCAGATTTGGTAGTGAATATAACTCTTTGTTACTGCAATTACTTGTCACTTCACTAAACCAACAATTGAGGATGTTCATAGATTACTCTTGAGCTATGAATTTTGCCTTTTGCTCAATCTCATGTTGTCTTCGAGTCTTCCACTGCCTTCTAGACTTCAATATTTTGGTCGCATCGTAGTTCTTCTCTTGTACAATCCTTTCCTCATATTAACTTGGGAGTTTTTCTTCTTCGTCGTGGCCCCCCAAGGCAAATGGGTATCGTCCTAAATGTTAAATCTGTTTCAAAGGATCACATTGCGGCAGTGTGTAATCATCGTGCCGAGATTACCTTCAAGCCACCTCCCAGAGCTTTGAACGCTACTTTGGCTTTGCGTGTTGCTGGCAATGCTAACAACAGTCCTTCGATAGTGCCCTCCTGAGCTACTGATATTTCTTCTACTTCCAAGTGGGTAGATTCTGGAGCCTCCACTCATTTCACACCTGATTTATCCCAGCTACAACATGCTACCCCTTACCATGGTCCTGTTCAAGCCATGATTGCAAATGGTAAGTGTCTGGACACTTCTCACATTGGTCAGGTTACTCTTTCTATCAATTGTTGGTTTTTGTGATTTCAGTGCACGGCAGAATTCACTATTATTCATAATAATAGTGACATGCACTACTCACGTGATTTTAAAACTATTTTAAAATAACAAAATTCATGAATTTAGATTGTTAGTCTAAAAGAAAAATATTTTTGAGAAATATGTATTTTTCAAAATATAAACAATTTAAATTGAGAAAAATTATTAGATTTAGATTCTATAGTAATAAAGAAAAATATCTCTTGTAGAAACGCTTTTATTCAGATACTTCCATATGATCTTAAAAGCTTTAACTCAAAATTTAGTGTTTTTTCTGAACACTTTGAAACCGTCGATTCTTCTCTGAAAATCTTTACACTTGAATTTCCTGACGTGTGGACGTCCAGCTTACAAAAATAATACACTCTTATATTTGTGGAGAGACGTGTTCTCAACACATGAGACGTCTCTCTTCGATTTTAGAAAATGTTTTCCTAAAACCGAATACGGGAAATGTCACACCTTTTCTCTCAAAGGAATTAAGTCTATCTTTTTCTCCTTTGGTCTTCTCTTTCAGTTCTCTATTGTCCAATAACATTTGACAATTTTATATATCTATTATAAAATAAATTTTCATATTTATTTTAATAAAAACTAATTTTTAAAAAATAAATCTTATCTAATCAAATTTAATTTGATTAGTAATTGATTTATTTAATAAACCAATTTATCGATTAATCGTACAATCTAAAAATAGTTTTTAGATTATATTTTTGAAAATAATTTTCAAGATAATCTCATCTTATGAGATTCTTTTGATCTACTTTTAAATAATCAACAAACTATAAATCAATCGTAGATCAAATATAATCTGATCAGATTTTTCAGATATACTTTATTCAAATTTCAAAAATTTGATTTGATAGTTTGTTGAATAATCAACTTCAATTTAAATTTGAAAATCAAATCTCATCCGATGAGATTCTTCAAATTTAATTTAAATCTCTTTAAAACAATATAATCTAATGAGATATTTTATTTTAAATTCAAAATATAAAAACTATTTATATTTTTTGAATCATAGTATATTCATTTGAGTGTTTATAAATGATTAATCATAATTAATCATTTATATATTTATTCTTATAACGTAGAAATTAAATAATGATATAAGATGACAGAGGGACCGATGGATCTATAGTCCTAAGCTCCAATAATATTTGTTAATTAATACAAACTCTTTATATTAAATAACACAATTATTAACCCTAGAGTAATTCCACTAAATACCTAGAGTTGCACTTTTAGAACTATAGAGTATATTTACTCAAAGTAATGTCCATTGATATAATCATTACATATGTATTAATCCTCCGTTAAGATTCGTAATAGAGCTAGGTATAAAATCCGTTAACCTCTCATATTACATTTTTATCCTTGACTACCATTAGTTCTTAATTGAATAATTAATTCATAACATTTATGAATTGCGCGCTAATTATTCAATCAATGAACTAACAAACAAGGAAATTTTGTATTATAGATTTCATTATATCAATGTTAGCATTCCCAGCTATTCATTTAATTTATTCCCAAAATACAAGGTTTATCTAATGTAACTCATACAGAATTTTATCGAGTAAATCAAACAATAAATTGAAATGAAATAGGAGTCTACTAAATACAATGAATTAAGATTATATATATATGACCATCATTATGATAAAATTAATTGTTCTTTATTTAACAGATATTAAAAAAATGATATAATTTCATCTGGTCCAGTCTTATATAATCATATTCTATAAAATACAATCACTTTATGTCACTACGTATATAGTTGTGATATAACTATACGTTCTCAACGAAGTGAACTGTATTTATGACTTTATTAATTTAAAAATCCTATACTTCAAATATAAGTCATGACTAATGTGATTATTTCTTTTTAAATTTAATCCCACATATATCAATATATATGTAAATTTAAAATTGCACAAATAATCAATGATTTTTCTTTGAATTTATAAAGCATATCAAATAATGCAAACATAAAAATTAATTATAAAAATTTTTCATTAATTACAGCAAAAAATGTTCATAACATTTGCTTGTTGGACACAATATTCCCAACATCAATTCCTCTACTTCTCTTCCAATTTCTAATATTCTTCATACTCTGCTTATTTCGTGCGTTTTGTCAAGATAATAACCTGATTGTTGAATTCTTTCCCTTTTATTTTTGTATTAAGGACTTGCATTCCAAGGTGATTCTTCTGTAGGGTTCCTGCATAACGGCTTGTACCATCTTCGGCCTTCTTTGCCTACTTCTCATCCGACTCCATTTGCTCTAACAACATCAACTTCCTTTGTCAGATCTCTCTTGCACCAGCCCTTGGACATCCTCATTTACCTACTATTCCTCGTATTTTTTGTTTCTCTTTGTAACTTTTCTTTCCCTAAATCTGCTTCATCAGATGTTTTGCTCCTAGGCTCAAAAGAAAAGTCAATCCACTCCAAAGAGGATCACAACGAGCCTAGTGATAATTCTTGAAAGTAGGCAACAAGAAGATACAAGAGCTAAGAATTTTAGCTTATACAATTTCCTAAAAAGTTGAATTATTGCACGCATAGGTAGAATTGGAGTTGCATGAGTGATTTATTTTAGTTAGTTTATGACGTAGTTGTTGTATTGAGCGATATACTCAACTCATTGCTGATGATTTTGATAAACTTGTCAGGTTGGGATAAAAATGTATAAGGGTTTGGGTACCATCAAGATGGTGTCTTGACTTAGGAAGTCAATGTCGCAACACAAAGAGGTCAGTACTGCATCGCCTAAGCCTTTGGTCAAATATCAACTGTGTTCTATTTTTGGCACTGAGGTGCTACATTAGCTTAATATAAGTTAAGCAAATTTGTTTTGATGATCATAAGCTTAAGTTAACAAATTTGCATGAAGTTTAGACTTATATTATTGGCCTTAGAAATACCCTCATGTTGGTTAGTGAAAATTACTAACATGTTTCTTAAGCCCTTACAACATTTTTTTAAGTCTTAACTTCAAATGTTCGATCGATTTTCATATGGAATTAAAAATGCTCTATTCGCGGTCTCCCAAGGCATACTACGGTAATCCAGTCCTGAGATACATTTTTGAAAGTTGGTTTGCGATCGACGAGATCTAAGTAAGTGGTAGTTTGGTGAAGGAATTACAATAGTCCAAATTAGCTTATGTGGTAATTTACCCGTATCAAAATTATTCGTAACGAACATACTGTGGTTGATTGAATAAAGTCCATGGACGATCGAAGCACTTTAAAAATATTGTAATGGTCATACCACAATTAGGCATATTTTAAATTGTGATCAATGGCTGCCTAAAAAATTGGTGTTTGTTTATAAATAGACTCATTGATGTGCCTAAGAGGTTGGTGGCTCATGCTCGAATTCAAGTACGTAATCTAGCTAGTTTTTTTCTCTAAAACGTTTGTTAGCTTTGTAGGTAGAGACATTGTTGGTAACTTGAAGGGAAATTTGTCTTCTCGACAACAAATCTGTAACCAAGACATTTATGTAATTTTATGTTTAGCAAACACTAGCATGTCTTTTATTATAATTTGGCAAACATTGGCCTATTGTATAAGGCATGCATATTTAGTTAAAAGTAGGATCACTCGTGATCGGGATTGGCACAGAAGGCTAGAAGAAGTGGCGTGCATGGCAAGAGGCATTAGCGCGCACGAACTAAAGGGAGAGACGCACACGGCCAAGAATATGGCACATACGACTAGAAGGGATAGGCGTGCACGAGATGAAGGAATGACGCGCTTGGCATGGAGGATGGCGCACACAGTTGGAGTATGCTCGCACGGGAAGAACGCTGCCGCATAGTAGCTTTGCATGCAAGGAAGAACCAGGCGGGCAGCAGCATGCACGCGCGAAAGATTAGCAATAGGCTCGCGTGCAAGAAAATCATCGAGCACACACGTGGACGAGGTCATTATAAGTGACGTTCGCACCTGGGAGCACACGGAATCAGCGCCGAAGACGGCGTGCGCAAGCAGACGACAGTGAAGCGCTATACGCACCAACGTCTATATTTTGCCAATGACTACACTTTATTTTTGTTTCTGGGTGTCGGGGCCTGATTTCTCCAAGAACTGGATTCCGACGGGTGTTTCGGATTCCCGAAGTGGGAAATAGTGACTAACGAGTTTCAATTCGTATGAATACATTTGTATTTTGTCTAACCCATCCAATATGTACCTGACATCTTAAGATAAAATATATCCAACAAAACAGTTCATATTCTTAACAAGATTTCTAACAGATATCCAATGCAATAAAGATTTCTATATGTACATACATTCCAACATATATACATTATGCATTTTTAAATGTTTACATCAGTTCATCAAAGTCTTACAAAAACAATTATAAACGAAATAGATCACACACGCGTGATTGTTCAAAAGAGTTTATAGAATTTCTAAACTTCCTAACTCAGTCCCAATACAAAAGGAACCATATATCTCGATGGTTGTAGCCTATGCATCTTTTCTTCAAGTCTTTTATGTTGCTTTGGATTTCTCGTCACGGTGAACAATCTCGTTATCTGAAAAATATGAATATCCACAGATTGAGCTTTACACCCAATAAATAAGTCTAAGAGATGAAATAGCTAACTCAGACTCTATTACACTATCTAGGACCACGCTCCATCTTCCACTTATTATTGGTTATTTTTTAAATCAAATTAAATCAATTTATTTTGATTTGAAATTCATGTCATTTATATAAAAATGCATACAGGTTCGTATTGTCAGTTTCTCTACTTTTCACGAACTTTTTTATAAAATTTATTGATTTTTATGCCAAAATGCTCCTCCTCACCGAGTTGAACAACTTATCCTCCAAATGCCAAGTTTTTCACCCTCCTTTTCTTTTTTTTTTTTTTTTTCATTTTCTCTTTTCTCTTATCTCATTTTTCTCTCATTCTATGGCTCTTCCTCCTCTTCTTCACGTAATTCCATAAAACACAGCCACATAACCTCTTTCAAATAGTGTTTAATGGTTAATTACCATTAAACCATAATTATCTCTTGTAAAATACTATTTTACCGTTAGTTCTTTGGTTATTTACCATAAACCCGTGATTAATTAATCATTAATCATCATTAACTTCAATCTAATCCCAATTAAATTAATCTAAATCAAATTTTTATAAGTAATCAAAATTTTAATCAGAAGCAGTTATAAACGAAATAGATCACACATGCATGACCGTTCAAAAGGGTTTATAGTATTTCTAAACTTCCGCACCCAGTCCCAACACAAAAGTAACCATCTATCTCGATGGTTAAAGCCTATACCTCTTTTCTTCAAGTACTTTATATCGTCTTGGCTTTCCCATCACGGTGAATAATCTCGTTATCTGAAAAATATGAATATCTACAGAATGAGATTTATGCCTAGTAATGAAGTCTAATAGATAAAATAGCTAACTCAGAGTCTATTACACTATCTAGAACCATACTCCATTTTTCACCTATTATTGATTATTTTTTAAATCAACTAAAATCAATTTGCTTTGATTTGAAATCCATGTCATTTATATAAAAATACTTGCATGTTCGTAATTCAAACCATTTAAAATCCATCAACCACGATTTAAAATCTATTTCAATGATTAAATCAATATAATGCAATTGCAAAGAAAATCTGCATTATTTAAATACACGATTTAAAATCGTTTTTTACAAATAGATAAATCCAATGCATTATAGTAAATATGCACGATTTAAAACCATCTTTTCTCAAAACACCAAATGTCATTTTTAACATTTAAATTGAAATGTAAAAATGCAATCCACTCTAAACTGACTAATATGACCAACACACATCCCTACAAGTTCTTGGACTTTCACCGTTAAGGTTGTACACATTGTTTTCTCGCAAGATTTAAGAACTTTCAACCTAATGAGCACATATAGTTAATCTCCACATCTTCATAGTCATATTTATTACACACGAAGGGGCGAGTCTAGCCCAATAGGTTCTTATGTTACCATGCATTTCTTACTTCTTTCTTCCTAAATGCATGTTTTAAAATAGTTATAAATCAATGATATACGTGTTTAAAACATGTACTCACTCATGAAATTTATATTTAAAATCAATGAGTTCAAGGTAATTTATTTTCAAAAGTTTGTAAGAATTCGAACCATTACACTGAATTTTTTAGCACCGATCATTCTATTCTATTTAAACCCATTTCTGAATCATTGTAAACATCTTCTGATCAATGGAAAATATGTGAAGTTTTATCTTCAAGTTCAGAAGCATTCTCTGAACCTTCTACATCAGTGTGTACGTCCAAGTGGTTACCACATATTTTCATTTTGGGATGTTCCTGGTTAAACTCGAGAGAACTGACCCTTCTTTGTTCTAATCTTTGCTTCTGCTTGCTTTGTAGGATCGTCACCGCATCCTTCGCCGGGTCCGATCCACGTCACCTTGTATCAGAGCACACGGCGCTGCTGTTGTCGCTGTATTGTATTGTTTTCTGTTTTTGTTTTCTTTGTTTTTCTTGTTTCTGTTTTCCTCGTGCTGCGTCTTTGTGTTTTCTAGCTAGAATATGCTATGTTAGTATGAACTGTGCTATGTTTCTTAACCGATAGCATCTCTCATGAATAATCGTCGTATTCTGTTTAGTTAACCACCTTGTTGTTTGTTGTGTTTTTTTGCTTCGTGTATTTTTGTTCCTAATTATCTAGATTATCTCACGTTTCCATGAGTTAATATTCAGTTTTTCTGTCTTAACAGATAATGTTTTCTTTTGTAAACATCATGCTAACCTGTTTAGGTTTTTTCTTTTTTATTCTGTGTTTTTGTATTTTTCGTGTTTCGGTTTGTCTCTGTTTAATTACCCAGAATTATCTCACGTTTGGATGAATCATTACTCAATTATTTGTTCGTAATTGATAGTGTTTCTCATGTATGAACTTCATGCTTATCTGTTTAGTTATCCAGATCGCCTTGTTTTTTTATTTTCACTGTTTTGTGTTTTTCTTTCTTTGTTTTGTTTCTATTTGTTGTCTAGAATGTCTACGTTGCATGAGCTATCTTCCTGCGAAATTAACCAGCAGGTTCATTTGTGAAGTTAGCTTTTGTGATCTGTTTATTTGCATGGATGTTTTTTAGTCGTTGTGGTTCTGTTTAGTGTGTTTTATGTTTGCATGAGCTTGTTAGCAAAAGAAAAACGTGAAGGACAAAAGTTTGAGGAAAGAGTAAGTATTCATTCAACTAAACATGTTTTTATAGGATTACAAAGGAAACAACCAGAGAATACTAATGGTTAAAAACATAAATATCACCAAATGCTCATAACTCCTAAATCCACAAAGAAACTCTCAAATTAAATACTATCGGTTATACAACCAAAAGCCACACATTAATACAACTTAAATGCCATAAAAACCCCCCCCCCCCCCCCCAAAACTTGATTTGTCACACCAAGCAAATTCCTCATTTTGATGAAAGTTTTCAACTTGAGAGGCTTAGTGAAAATGTCTGCCGCTTGTTCTTGTGAGTTGATGTATTTGAGTTCCACTTCTTTCTTCATAACGCAATGCCGAATGTAGTGATATCGGGTATCGATGTGCTTGCTTCTCCCATGAAACACCGGATTTTTAGATAAGGCAATAGCCGATTTGTTGTCAACGAAAATCTCCATTGGACCTTCCATTTGAAACTCCAATTCCTTTATTAAGTTTCTTAGCCAAATTGCATGACATACACATGAAGTTTTCGTACTCCACCTCGCATGTTGATAATGTGACTATGGGTTGCTTTTTTGACATCCATGTGAACGCTGTTTCACCAATAAAAAACACAAACCCGGTAGTGCTCTTTCGATCATCCAAGTCACCACTCCAATCACTATCACAATAACCAACAATATCAAATTGCTAAAGGAGACATAGGAAAGACCATACCCAATCGTCCCTTTGATGTAGCGAAGTATCCGCTTTGCCATTTTACAATGCGTTGTTGTCGGCTCCTCCATAAATCGACTGATGATTCCAACCGAATAAAGAATATCCGGTCTTGTGCATGTTAAGTATCTTTAACTTCCAACCAAACTTTTGAAATATGTAGAATCTACATTCTCCCCTCCATCTTGCTTGGTGATTTTGACTCCACATTCTATCGGTGTTCCAACCAGATTAGCATGATCCATGTTGAACCTTTTGTGCACCTCTTTAGCATAGCCCTCTTGGGATATAAAAATCTCATCTTCACTTTGTTTGACCTCGATCCCAAGATAGTAACTCATGAGACCAATATCTGTCATTTCAAACTCCTTTTCCATCTCCCTTTTGAACTCATCAAACATGCTAGGATTGTTTCCGGTAAATACTAAATCATCGACATATAAACAAATGATTAGTATGCTTTTACCTTGCATTTTGATGTAGAGGGCATGCTCATTAGGACACTTCATATACTTCTTCTCTTGAAAATATTTGTCAATCTTCGAATTCCATGCTCTCGGTGCTTGCTTCAAACCATAAAGAGCTTTCTTCAATAGAAGCACTTTGTCTTTTTCACCCTTGACTTCATAACCCAACGGCTGTTCCACATAGACCTCCTCCTCAAGAATTTCGTTCAAGAATGCCGATTTGACATCCATTTGATGTATCTTCCAATAATTATGGGCTGCCAAAGCAATAATCAAACGAATAGTTTCAAGGCGAACAACGGGGGCAAATACCTCATCATAGTCGATGCCACGTCGTTGACTATACCCTTTCACCACTAGTTTTGCCTTGTGCCTCTCAGCATCGCCATTTGCCTTTCGCTTTGTCTTGTATACCCACTTTACTCCTAACGGTTTGTGCCCTTTTGGAAGATTGGTCAACTCTCATGTGTTGTTTTTCTTTATCGCTCGAATCTCTTCATCCATTGCATCCTTCCATTTTTTGTTTGCAACGGCTTCTTGGAAACAAATGAGCTCACAATCACCGAGAAAACAATAGAGTACTATGTCATTTTGATTTTCATTTATCTCATTAAGTTCCTGTAGACTTCGGGTTCCTCTTGGGCCAATTTCATTCTCCGAATCGCTGGAAAATGCCTCCGTTCCAATGGACGATGCATTGCCTGGCGCTAAGCCTTCACATGACGACCGAATGGTCGATCGGAGTGATGTTGGAATGGGCAAAACTTCACCCATTTCATCCCTGGTTGGCTCATCTTTATCGTCTCCTCCAAAGTATGGAAGGAAATCATACTCCTCTTCCTGTGTATTCCAATCCCAAGAGGCTTCCTCATCAAAAACAACATCACGACTAATATTTACCTTCCCATTCAAAGCATTGTAGAGGCGATAACCCTTTGAACTTGCGTCATAGCCAATGAAGATGCGTTTCTCGCTTCGATCGTCGAGCTTGGTCCTTTTTTCTTCCGACACATGAGCATATGCAATACTCCCAAACACCTTGAAGTGGCCAATTCCAGGCTTTCTTCCGTTCCATGCTTCTTGAGGCGTCTTGCCAAGTACATTTTTGGTTGGTGCTCAGTTTATCAAATAGACTGCACAAGCTACAGCCTCTGCCCAAAATTCCCTCGGCATCTTCTTCGTCTTTAGCATGCTTCTTCCTCTCTGCCACGCCATTTTGTTGCGGTGTCCTTGGCACCGTTAACGGACGTCGGATGCCTTTTTCATCACAAAACTGTTTAAATTCATTTGGTGTGAATTCACCACCTCGATCGGTTCTCATGGCCTTGATCATAAGTTGCTTTCATTCTCCACACGTACCTTAAATCTCTTGAAGATTTCAAATACTTCTGATTTTTCCTTCAAAAAATACACCCATGTTTTTCTAGAAAAATCATCAATAAAGAGAAGGAAGTATTTACTCCTACTATGAGACTCCGGTCATTCCACATACATTAGCATAGATGAGTTCTAGAGGCTTCTTAGCTCTTGTCATAGACTCCTTCGGAAAATTACTTCGATGATGTTTTTCGAGTAGGCATCCTTCACACACTTGATTTGAATTGTGAATATGCGGCAAACCCCGCACCATCTTCTTCTTCGATAAGTCTTCTAGACTTTCAAAATAGAGGTGCCCATACCGTAGATGTCATAGCCAAGAGAGATCATCATAACATGTCTTCAAGCATTTCGGAACATCATTAAATACATTCAAAGGAAACATTCGATTTTTGGTCATGGAGACTTTAGCGACAAGTCTCTCATGATTATCTCTCAAATACTCACAATTATTTTTCATTTGAATTCCAAAACTTCTCTCTAACAATTGTCCTACACTCAATATATTGTTTTTTACATTAGGAATGTAATAAACATTTGTGATATATCGATTTTCTCCATTTTTTTGATCGAATGAGAATTTTACCTATTCCTTTGATGGCGGCCAAAGAATTGTCTCCAAAAGCAATATTGCCTTTCGCCATCTCATTCAACTCTGCAAACATCTCGCGATTCCCATAAATGTGATTTGAGGCTCCGGTGTCAAGATATCACTTACTATCCTGACTCTCTTCATCTCCCTTTGAAGCCATGAATAAGGTCTCGTTCTCCTCTGCATAATTGGATTGCCCTTGATGGACGTTGGAAGTGCCGGCAGTTGACCAGTCCTTTTGCTTTCGGTAGGTTGGCTCCGAGTAACACTCCTCCGCATAATGTCCATATTTATTACAATTATAACATTTTACTTGAGATTTATCTCTCCCGGACCTTCCACCACGTCTTCCACGACCTCGACCTCCTCTTTCTCTTGAAGATTCACTTGAGTTTTGAGAAACGTTGGTGTTGGGTTCACCTTTTCCACCATTACCTCGACCACCGCGACCTCTTCCACGTCCACGGTTATTCTCTTCCTTGAGTTTGAGTTGGAGAAGTTGTTCTACGGTCTCCTTTTGCTCCATCTTCCTTTTCTTTTTCTCCTCATAGGCTTACAACGAGCCTATGAATTGTTCAATCGATATGTTTTCGAGATCTTTTGTCTCCTCGATTGTCGTGGTGATGATCTCGAACTTTGTATTTAGGCTCCGTAGAACCTTCTCCATGACACGAACATCAGCGATTTCTTCACCGTTCCGTCTCAATTGGTTGACAATAGTCATTACTTTTGTATGGTATTCCGCTATCATCTCTGTCTCCTTCATTTGTAATGATTCAAACTCCCCAAGTAAAGTTTGTAATCATATCTTTTTTACACTGTCGGCTCCTCTATGAGTCGAATGGAGCTTGTCCCACGCCACCTTTGACGTCTCGGCATTTGTAATGGTCTCAAACATGTCTTCGTCCACCGATTGGTACAAGATATAGAGGGCCTTCTTGTCTCCTTTACTGCGTTTTTTTGCGCTTGATCGACTCTAACTTCCGGCTCTTGGAAACCATTTTCCACGATTTCCCACACGTCTTGTGCTCCTAGTAACGCCTTCATCTTGATGCTCCAATTGCCATAGTTGAACTTGGTAAGCATCGGTAGTTGAAGCGGACCCATTCCCCCACCGTTGGCCATTATCCACTCCATTTTTTGTACGCTTTGATACCACTCTGTTAGCAAAAAAAAAACGTGAAGGACAAAAGTTTGAAGAAAGAGTAAGTATTCACTCAACTAAACATGTTTTTATAGAATTACAAAAGAAACAACCAGAGAATACTAATGGTTAAAAACATAAATATCACCAAATGCTCATAACTCCTAAATCCACAAAGAAACTCTCAAATTAAATACTATCGGTTATACAACCAAAAGCCACATATTAATACAACTTAAATGCCATAAATAAAGTTTAATATCAAAACCCTTTATTTTTCTCAACAGAGCTTTTATTCTATATCCTTGAAACATAATTCATTTATGAAGCTTAACTGCAGTAATTGTGTTTAGTGTTGTTATGATCTTCATTAATTTTTGTTTCTGTTTTTTACTTTTGATTTTTGCATGCACAAGCATTCTATTTTCTTCTTAACCCGATAATATTTTCTTTGTGAAATCATTTTGTTTTTCTGTTTTCTGTCGTTTATTTATCAATTGCATATTTTGTTTTGAGTAGTTTTTTAGGTTGTTCTAGTTTGTATTTGCTTCGATATTTAGGCTTAAATTGTGAGTCTCCTTCTGCTATGCAATTGGTGTAAATTCGAAGAGCATTTTGTGTTATATTTGCTGGATGTTTTAGGTCATCTTGAAATAAATAATTGCATGTTTTAATGTATTAATCTTGATTAAATTTCTTGGTTAATTACGTTAAGATTAGCACATTTAATCATTAATCTAACCGGATATTCTTTGCTGTGATATTTTGGTTGTTGCATCATTTACCTATTTCTCTTGTTGATTTTTGCGCTAGATTTTTGTTTAGGGTATTAAGATTAAGTAGATCCCTTATAATGTCAACTAAAAGTGGAATAAAATATATCCAAAATCAGTACTTAAATGAAGAAACAACCGATCCTAAAATGCCCACTAAAGGAAGAACAACCTTAAACCATAATCGGTATCCTAATGAACAACCAACCGTAGAACCTAAACCGATTATTGGAACTCCAAATTGGGATAAGCAAATACATGAGCTTAACCAAAAACTTGAAGCTATCAATCATTGTTTTTTGGAGAATAATAAACCTCCTAAGTCCCCAAGACCCAAGACAAAGATCGAAAATTTTGTAGGTCTTAAAGGAGATAAAACCGGTTATAGAAAACCGATCCAAAAAACATCAAATGACCACCTTGACAATGCAAGACCTTGTAAGATTTCATTACCCATTTTTGATGGTCAATCAAGTGGTTTAGATATTTTTGAATGGCTAGAAGAGGTAGATGAGATGTTCAAACATTCTAAATTTTTGGATAAGAGGAAAATCCAACTAGGCTCTTGGAGTTTTGACATCTATGTCAATGTGTGATGGAACAAGCTTACAACCTAAAGAAGATTGGATGGTAAGAGTGAAGTTTGCACTTGGAGTTTGATGAAGTACTTAATGAAAAAGGAATTTGCCCGAAGACTTGTTGAACAAGAACTTGACTCTCAGCTTTCTCCAAAATCATCAACCGCACTTGAACCACCACCACTTATAGTTCAAGCTCACAATGAACTTGTGAAGGAATCCGTAAGGGAAGAGGAGGACAATGCAAGAAGAAGAAATCATCTACCCAAGGAAGGTCCACTACTTGAGAATGACTGAGAATTGGATGATGAAGTAGCACTTATCTTAATGGAGATTCAAGACTCCCCGAAATCCACAACCCAAGAAGAGGGAGATATCGCTACATCACCAATTGTTTAGGTGTTTAGGAAAAAAGACTCCGGAAAAGAATTATGAAGAAGGGTCCATCCCAACAAATATGGTGCAATTGGAAAAATCACCTTTTAACGAAGAACCTTATCAAATGATGAAGGAAGAAGAACAAAAGTCTACCATTTTTCATTCCAAAAAGTTAGTGGAATCTCTTATCAATAAATAGTTTTACGCTATAGAGGAGTCATACATTTTGGACAAAGGAAACGAACATGGAGAGGAAGTTCATGTTCAAAACGAAAGTCTTATCCTTGTATTTAAAAGGGCCCTAACTCTCTCAGTCCAAAAGAAGGAGGAGATCACATTTACCTTGACTACGAAGAAATTTGTTAAATAATGAAAATCTATAATTCTTGTCAAACAAATTGATTGGATAATCCTTTTGAGCAAGGATCCCTTTTTTAATGCATCTTGGCAACTTCCACTTGGATTCAGGCAGAAATTTGTTGTCAGTTAAATCTTAAATGGTTTGGGTCAATCGAATCAGGTCAAACAAGCTGGTTTGATTTACTATTTGGTCTGATTTGGTTCAATGTTCGATCCGGTCTGGTCTGGTGGTTCGGTTCGGTCTGGATTTTAAAAAAACCGGTTCCGTTCAGGATGAATCTGAACCTCCTCTTCTTCTTTCCTTCGAGCAGAAATCAGAGAGAGAGAGAGAGAGAGAGAGAGAGAGGGAGAGAGCTCCGATTCACTCAGCTAGTGTGAATCTTCGACGATCGTCGGAGGGACGTTCGGCCGGGGAAAACTCTGTCACGCGATTAGGGTTCAGCCGAGGAGAGGTTTTTCGCCGGAGGAGGTAATTTCCTTCTTTCGTTCTCTGTCTGGTTTCCAGAACTTGAGAGAGACATGCTTCGGTGTGATTTCCTCTTCACCGAGTTCCTCAATTTATAGGTAAATTTTTCCGACATTTTCTTAATTTTCTGGTTAGCTCGTAGACGTTGAGGTGTTAGATTCCCTCCTACTCAAATTAATCGTCAACCATTGTGGGTGGGTGTTGGATGTGTTACATATGTGAAGTTGTATTACAGAGCCAAATAATAATCAGCTAAGTTTTTGTTTTTTTGAAGATTGTGTTTATTAACGCGGACGAACAATTGGTTAGAATTTTTTCATTTGTAGTGCAAATTTGTAGGCAAACGCTCTAAACTGGGTTAGTAGTGCAAATTTGTGCTTAATGTTGTGAATATTCTTGAACTGCATTGATCATTGGAATTACATTTTGACATTGTCAAATCGGATGCTCCGTTTTCCATATCGCGAGTTGAGCGAATTTGGTATTGAATAGTCAGAATCTTTATATATGATCAATGGTGTTTTCTGCTCTCTAGCAGTCATGGTTGCATCTCTCTTTAGAGAGGCGTTATTGAGCTTCATTTAGCAATGATGATTTGAGGGACTTGAACATCCTGTTATGATCTGTGAATGTTTAATTGCAATGGCAGTGAGCATAAAATCCGTGAGGTCTCTTTTTAAGATTTCAGATCTTGTCTCCTTCTTTCGTCAGTGTAACTGCAGCCCTCTTTCTTGGCTCTCCCAAAACTTTTTTGCGCTATTGCAATTATTAAACTGCCCTTACATGTATACAAAAATTGTCAATAATGTATTAATTGTCACGTGGTAAAGTGCAATTTAATTTGTTGAGTTCAAATAAAATAAATAGCGGATTTCATTTGATAACGTTTTAAGCCAATTTCTAACAGTTTTTGTGATGCCCTATCCGATTTCAAACTCTGTTGATATTTTATCTGATGATTTCACATTCTTTCAATCGTGCGATAAAGTTCGAAGTTGAGTTTAAAATCACAATAAGTGCTAAAAATTAAGCGAAAACATATTATTAAATTAAAAATGTAATATATTCATATTGAATTTAATAGATAAATTAATGCGATGTTCGAATTGTTGATAACTGAAATCTAAATATTAGTTTTGTTAAAAAAAAATAATTAAGGTCAAATGTACAAATCATTATAACGGTTAGGGTCTAAGTTACATTTTCTTAAATATTATAAGTCAATTTTACTTTATGAGATGATATTTTACATGTAATTCATTAAAATATAATTATATAGTCAAAACTAAAATAAACTTTGAACTATGAGATTTTTTTTAAAACAAATCCTATACTAAAAACTCCTTAACAATGTAAATATTAAATTATCTAAAATATAACAAAATAAATCTTGGCAGCGGACTGATCACCGTCCGTTCTAGGTTCACACTTAAAGAACGGACAACGAATATAAAATAAACGGACCTCCGTCACTGTTCATATGAACAGAGTTGATGTACGTTTTATAAAATAATTCATTAAAATTATAATAAATCGTACAAGTGTCAAAAAAATTTTAAATTATCTTCCTATGATGTGATGAATATGTGGTAAAATTTTTAAGTAAATCCAATATCGTTTGACATTTTTTTTAAAAAATACCTAGTGTTTTTATTTTTTAAAAAAAGAAAGATATTTAAAAAAAATACCAAACGATATTGGATTTACTTCAAAATTTTACCACAAGTTCAACACATCATGGAAGGATAATCTATAAATTTTCGAAATTTTCTAACATTTGTACGAGTTATTGTAATTTTAGAGAATTATATTATAAAACCAACGTAAACAATGATAATAAATCATACAAGTATTAGAAAATCACAAAAATTTTCAAATTATTTTCTTATAATATGATAACCAGATGGTAAAATTGTCAAGTAAATTTAATATTAGTTGTTATTTTTTAAAAATATTCTTCATTTTTTTAAATAAAAACAAAGGATATTTAAAAAAAAATATCAAATCAAGGAGAAGTCAAGTTGAAGATATGGTGATTTTTAAATACTAAACAGATTATGACAATAGATAATTACACAAACTAAGATGATTAAAATTGTACAAATCCGAAACTTAATTGTGTGATTAAGTATGTAACAAACCTTGGGTCGTTGATGAGGCTTTGGATATTGACGTATGTGCACATTTGCCAATAGTAAAATCAAGTGCTCTGGTGTCCCACATTATATAAGACAAGAATTTAGATCTAATATAATATTACAGGAGATTCCCTTAATCCTTAAATTATATTTTATAATGAGTCATACATTTGTCATTTTATCATAGTATCAGAGTTAAAAAATTTGTACGATATGAAAACTGACTAAACACGTTAGACATAAATGAAAGAAAACTTATCACGCTAGACGAGTTGGCGGGTGTTGTCCCATATTGTACAAGATAAGGGTTTAAATCCAATATAAAATAAGAAGAAATTCTCTCAATTCTTGAGTTAACTTTTATAATGAGTTCTATCATTCTGATTCCATCAATCTTATAAATTTGACACATTATCTTTGTATAAACAAGAAGGCAATAAATAAGATAGGCTACTCATGTGTGCTTCCTTCCAGAACAGTGACAAATGTTTGGCTACTATGTAACGTCGAATCCAGACATTGCTTAAAGCCAATCCAGAATGTCGTCTTTGTTTTTTTCTTATGATATGTGGGCCAAGGAAGACCCTTTGTGTTACGAAGAGCAACAACTGCAGCCTGAATCTGAGTAAACAAAAGTAATTAAGCTAAATAAAATGTATTAAGAAAAGACAAATGTAGTCGACAAGTAGCTTCACCAAGAAAAAATTGACAAATGATTTTACCTCTTGATCAACTTCAACGGATTGTGTCGTATTAACATGCCTTCAAAACCTCAAAGAGGACTTCAGCAGTCCCATCCCGACCTCGGACTGTGCCCATTAGGGATTCTTTTCCCAGTCCCAGAATCGGTATTGTGAGTTTCTATACCGAACTGAGTTGAGATCAAAAATTTTGGTCCAGTCTTAGATCGGTAGCGGTTCCTCCCAGTAATTTTTTTGATTTAAGAATTTCTTTTTATTTAAAAAATATTTTTTTAATCCAATCCACTATATCATATATTAATGAAATTAAAAACATATATTAATGAAATTTTGAGTAATTGAAGAATGATTTTTCAATAAAACTAATACCCTCATTTAAAAAAAAAAATATTAAAAATAAACTATCAAACATTTAAATGAAATCTAAGAAACTAAATTAAACATCCAAAATAAATCCAACTATCTAATATACAAACTAAATTTAATTATCAAACATTAAAATAAAATGTAAAAACTAAATTCAATATTCAAAATAAATCTAACTATCTAATATACAAACTAAATCCAACTATCTATCATTAAAATGAAATTTAAAAGACTAAATTTAACATCCAAAATAAATTCAACTATCTAACATACAAACTAAATCTAACTATTAAATATTAAAATGAAAATTATTATCATTGAAATGAAGTCCGTAATTGCAACCATATTAAAACATTGAGGTGTCATCTTCAAGAAAAATTTCATCGATATGGTTAGCAACGTCTGCAAAATGAAAATTTTGAAGGTATTAGTTAATTGTAGATCTAAACATGTGAACAAATAAATATTATAATGTTCGAATCTTTTTCTATTATTGTGATAGTAGTAGTATAATTTTGAGATCATTATCAATGTTGGTAGAAATTTGGAAAAGATTGAATGCTTTGAGCCAACTTTGAGAGCATATAAAAGTTTCAATACTTTGGGAGCTTAGCGAACTCCGAAAGGCGTAAAAAACACAACCACCACAGCTAAAAATAGATTCTGACGTCACCATAGAAATTGGAATGATCAATATATGTTTCGCAATTGCATTCAAAACTCGATACTTATCGGAGTAAAATAATATGTTAGAACTGTTTGAAAAAACCTCTAACTTCTTAAACAAATATAGATCATTCTCTGACATAATAGTATCATCATTGCTCTCAAAAGAATTGTCAGGCCCATAAATTATCGAGCACACTGCACTTGAACGAACTTGACTCAAATAACTCATTGATTTTGGAGACCTTTGTTGACTATTGCTGCTACTTGGAGTCTGTTCTTCATTAGTTGTATCACCTTATATTTGGTATACAACTTTTCAACTACATCTTCTATCTGCTTTGTGTCTTGTGCCGCTCTTTCACTGGCAAATAAAATGGCTAAATAATATGGTAAAAATTTTGTTTCGAAGCTTGAATCAAGAATAACAACAACAAATACAATCATGTTTATCTTTTCAAACGATCCCCAATATTTATCGAATCTTTTTCGCATCTCATTGGTCATTCTTCTTAGCATTATGTTGTCACTGTTAGCATGTTTTTCAATAGCAATTTTTAAATTATAAACCTCACATACGTACATGTTTGATGTAATAATAAGTTTTATATATATATCAATTTATATAAAAATTCTCGTATAATAAGTTTTTGATATTCAACAACTTCTGTCAAAAAATAATCGCAGAAATCCAAACATTTATCCATCCAGCCATGAGGTAGATCAGCTGTGACTCCCCCGAAGTTGTGCATTAATTTTGAGATGTAGAAACATTCAGTGTCATAGGGTGAAATATCTCTAAGAATTTGATATACTCTCGAATGCATAACTAATCTTCAGATATGGGTAAACCTTCCTCTCCCATTTCATGCAAGAAAGAGCTATCATTCTCTACTTATTTTTCAAACGCTGTTTCATACCTTTCAGCGCATGCCAACATCAAATACGTAGAGTTCCAATGAGTAGGAACGTCGAGATACAAATTACTTTTATAAGTAATTTTAACTGCATCAACACAGGTTTGAACTGTTGTAATCTTCTTATGGAAGATCTTACGTACTTAACAACTTTATATACCTTCGCTATGGACTCATGATATTCTTTCAAACCATCAGAAACAATCAAATTGAGAAAATGTGCAAAAGATCTCATGTGAATATGATCGCCATTTAAAATCAACCTTTTCCAATTTTGAATTGTCCTTATCAAATAAGAAATAGCAACGTCAATGGAAGACTTATCAACGGTTATAGTTGTAACATTTTCAATCTCCCAACTAAGTAAATATTTTTCCACTTTCTTAACAATAGACTCACTCTTATGGTTCGGAATCAAGCAAAAATTCAATATCTTCTTTTGCACACGTCACTCTTCATCAATATAATGACATGTGAGCACCATGTAATTCAAGTTTTGAATAGAGGTCCACGTGTTAGTGGTCAAACATACCCTTTGTGATATTGTAAAAACCACTCATTCAACTTGGTTCTTTCTTTCTGAAATATGTAGCGAATATCTCTTGCTACTATTCTTCTAGACGACATAATAAACTTGACATTAAGAAACAAGCAAAATATCTTAAAATTAATTCCTTATACCACTCTCAGTGGCAATTAATTTATGATAATTATCTTTAGAAATTCTCTAGTACTCATTATAATAAAGATGAATGTAATAGCACTATTGCCCTCATTAAGTAAAGAAGAAAGTTTTTTTGTCTACTATCTACATTTTGTGAAAACTTCTTAGATACTTTAATATGCTCTATCAAATTTGAAGTTCTATTTTTCATCGAGTGAGCAGCATAAATCTGCCCACAATAATTGTATTTAGCTGAATCGGTATTTGGTACCTTATAAGAGTGAATCCAAGCTTGAGACTTCCTTTTTTTTCGATTCAATATGCGAATTTTCATTTTGAGAAGTGTCCATCCTACCGTGAAGGAAAAAACAATAAACATATAAACACATTAATCAACATAAATATATGAATTTAAATTTATAAATAGATAAACTTCCAGAATATAAAGCAACAACCAACAAACAACTTAAATTAACAGTGAGCAGTGAGCACATAAATAACAAAATTAACAGCTAACAAATTTAACATCCGACAGTGAGGTAGCAACACTTGTTTATTAACAATAAACGGTGGTAGTAAGCACATAAATTACAAGTTAACAGTGAGGAGTACATAAAGCAAGAGCAACAGCCAACAGTGAGCACAACCAACAAAATTAACATCCAACAACATGCAACATTGAGGCAGCATTAATCGAATTTATCAACATTTTGTTGGAAAAATAAAAAGGAAATTCGGCGGGAACAATGACAACAATACCAAGCGGTATGAGAAACGATAGCAGATACGATCTGAAAAATATCAGGAATATTTTTTCACACCGTAAAATTATAATCGCTAAGAAGTAAGAGAAATAATAGGAAAAATTAACACCAAGAATTTTACGTGGAAACCCAAATGGGGAAAGACCACGGGGACCGAGTCCTGAAAGATCTCAGTATAAAATAGAATTTACAATATTTTTCTAGATATCAAATTTCTAGAAAATATTCACTAAGAGAAATCACCACTCTTAGAATTCTCAATGTGCACAAAAACACTATACCTATTTTTCTCTCTTATCTTTCTTTTCTCTCCTTCTAAAAAATTCTCTTATTTTCTCTCCTTTCTCTTCCTCTTCTTACTTCTCATAACACTGAGAAGTTTTCCTTTCAAATAATTCTTCGCTTTTTTCGAGCCTCTATTTATAGATGCTTGAGAAGACACAATCCTCAATCTGAGGATTGTAGGCGCTGTGAAATGGAGACTTTAATATCTCCATTTACACGCATAAGCAGCAAATAGAGACTTCTCCATTTGTTGCCAGCTGATGAATGGAGATAAAGTCTCCTTCATTTTTATGGTTATGGGTCCTTCATCATAATGAGGGACCTCACAAATCTCCCACTCTCGATTTATGATGAGCTATCTCTAATTTTGCTGAGCTTTTACAGAATTTGTGCTTATTCTTCTCCAAGATCTTTGTCATCATGTTTGTTTGTTGTCCAACACTTCTCGTATCCAATAATACTTGATATCTATGTGCTTTGATTTTGAATGAAAGCTTGGGTTCTTGCTCAAATGATAGCACTTTGACTATCGCAGTACAAGATATACTTATCTTGTTTATGACTAAATTATATCAGAAGTTTTTGCATCTACAAAGTTTCTTTACAGGCTTTTATAGCAGCCATAAAGTCAGCTTATGTTGTATACAATGTCACTGATTTTTGCCGCTTAGATTGCCATGAAACTGCTCCCCCTCCAAATGTAACTAAATACCCTGAGGTTGATCTTCTGAAGTCAATGTCTGCAGCCATGTCTCATCAGTATGGCCTACCAACAAAGACTTCTCAATTCCAAAATACAAACTGAATTCAGAAGTACCTTTAAGATACTTTAGAATCCACTTCACTGCATTCTAATGCTCTATACCCGTATTTGTTAAAAATTGGCTGACTACTCCAACAGAATGTGAAAGATTAGGTATCCAACAAACCATGACATACATCAAGCTTTCAACTGCTGAAGCATATAGAATTCTCTGCATTTCTACTTTTCCTTCTTCAGTAGAAAGACTCTGTTCGGAAGTAAGTTAGAAATTTTTAGCAAGTGCAGTGCTAACCGGCTTCGCCTTATCTATATTGAATGGGCTGAGAACTTTCTTGATATATTTCTTCTGCGATAGACATGACCTTTTGCTCTTTCTATCGCGGGTGATGCTCATCCCAAATATCTGTTTTTCCGGTCCTAAGTTTTTTATGGCAAAAGACCTATTAAGCTTATTCTTTAACTTAACAATATTTTCTCTGTCTGGGGCCACAATCAGCATGTCATCGACATAAAGTAGGAGGATTATGAATGTACCATCTGTGAACCTTTTCACGAACACACAATGGTCTGAGGAAGTTTTCCTGTATCCTTGATTTACTATAAAAGAGTCAAACTTTCTGTACCATTGTCATGTGGCTTGCTTTAATCCATACAGACTTTTCTTCAATCTACATACTAGGTATTTCTTTCCCTTGACAACGAACTCGTTTGGTTATTCTATGTAGATTTCTTCTTCTAATTTACCATGCAAGAAGATTGTCTTCACATTGAGTTGCTCGATTTTCAAATTAATACTTGAGGCTAATCCAACTACCACTCGAATGGATGACATTTTTACAACAGGTGAAAAATTTTTCTCACAATCAATGCCCTTCTTCTAACCAAAGCCTTTCATGACCAGGCGTGCCTTATACTTTGGTTGTGAATTTTAGTCTTTTAGTCTGTATACCTATTTGTTCTTAAGTGCTTTTTGCCCATGTGAAAGCCGGACCAACTCATAAGTATGATTTTCATGCAATTATGTCATCTCATCTTACATCGCATCTAACCAGTTCTTTTTTTGTTGATGCTCTATAACTTTCTCATATCATCATGTTCATCGCCATCAGTGATCATTACATACTCGTTCACAGAGTATTTTCTCAATGGTCGACGATCTCTTGTTGACCTCCTCAACTTTAGTTCTGCTCCTGATTTAGGAGAGATCTCTATTTCTCTTTATTCAACATAATCAGCTGTTTGATCACTATATCCTCTAGCATTTCCCTCGTCAAAAGTTGATTTCTCCATACCAACTCTTACTGGATGCTCTCTCCACATCTTTTTTCTTGTCTTCAATGGTCTAATCTTAAAAAAAGACAACATCTCGGCTTTTGACAATTTTCTTGTCAACCAATTCCCAAAGCTTATATCCGAATGCATCACTTCTGTATCCGAGGAATATGCATTCTTTAGTTTTGTTGTCTAGTTTGGACCTTTCATTTTTGAGAATATGGATAAACGCTCTGCATCCAAATACTTTTAAATGCTTATAGGAGAAGTCTTTTCCAGTCCATAGTTTGTTTGGCACTTCTCCACTCAAAGGTGTTGATGGGGACAAGTTGATGATATTTACTCCAGTATTCATTGCTTCTCTCTAGAATGTTTTGGGGAGTTTTGAATGTGATAACATGCACCTTATCTTCTCCACGATAGTTCTGTTTATTTTTTTTGTAACGCCACTTTGTTGCGGAGTCTTTAGAATAGATCTTTTGTGCTTGATTCCGTGCATCTTGCAATATTCGTCGAATGATCTCATATATTCACAACCATTGTCAGTGTGAATGCATTTTAACTTTTTTCCAGTTTATCGCTCTGTGAAAACATGAAACTGTTTGAAAATGATAAGCACCTTATCTTTGGTCTTTAGTGCATAAGCTCAAACCTTCCTTGAGTGATCATCAATAAATGTGACTATGTATTGGGCACCTCCTAATGTTTTAGTTGACATGAGACAGACATCTGAGTAAACAACTTCCAACACATCTGGCTTCTTTGATACAGAATTCTTCTGAAAGAAAACTCTGTGTTGTTTTCACGCCAAACAATGAACACAACGTGACAAAGATTCATATATGAGATTTGGTAAACATTCTCTCTTATCAAGCAATTAGAGTCATTTTTCGCTCATGTGACCAAATCTTTTGTAGCATAACTCAATGGTTGAGTCATCTTGTGCAACATTTACAGATGCTTGCTTCATGGTCAATTGAGTCACATACAAACTATACTCTTTGATTCCTCTTGCTACAACTAGCGACCCTTTGTTGAGCTCTCATTTTTTGCCAGCTAATTTGCTCTTGTGCCCGACATCATCAATAGCGCCAACTGATATTAGATTTAGTCTAATATCTGAAATATATCAGATATCTTTAAACACCAACTCGCATCTTGTGTTGGTCTGAATACAAATGTCCCATTTTCTAATTATTCTGGAAACGTGACTGTTCTTATTTTGACAATGCCAAAATCATCGCTGGTGTAAGATAAAAAATACTACACCTTTGAAGTAACATGGTAAGATGATCCAGAGTCACACACCCAAAATGATTCATTCATTGTGAGGTTGACATCGTATTCGCATATAATAACATCTTCACCCTCAGAGACAACTATTGCAACGATCCAGCCCCACCCTTGAGAATCTACGAATCGTACGGTCTGGCCCACATACTAATGAGATCCTCAAACCGCCAGCCCAGCTTGCCACACTAGGCAGGATCCGCGTGCTGTGCTCATGACCTTCTCCCTTCTAGATGAAGGAGTTTCATGCCTTCTCCAGCTCTCGAATCCTAAACCTCCAGGTACTTGTACCAAAGGTTACAAGAGCTGATACCAGCATATGGGAACCTTTGAATGTTATCATGGGGTCCAAGGTTCGACTAGCTGGGGAGGGCAAAAAGTTCTCTACTCATGGGGGAAAAGGTCATGAGTGGATAGTGGTACCGCGGATCCTAGGGCTGACCTGGGTCGGTGCATAACCAGTCGCGGATCCTGCCTAGTGTGGTGGGCCGGATGGGCTGTCACAGCTGTAATCGTACTCTTCATTTCTTCTTTAGCACCTTCTTGTCTTATTCTTTTTTTAACTTCAAGCAATCTTTTTTCATATAGTATATCTTGCCACAATGATAGCACTTTACACTCTTTTTGCTTTTCAACTTTGATCTTCCTGACATGTTGGCTCTAAAGGCACCACGTTACATTGATCTCTCTCTCTAATAAAGCCTCCATAGAGAACTGCTTCTTTTTTTCCTTTTACTTTCTTCGTCAAGAACGACAGTTGCGATATCATTGAAAATCAATGTTGTTCTTGTAGTACCATTGAGTAAATTTACGATGAGCTGATAGTATGAATCTTGCAAACTTTGAAGTAAAAGTTCAGCCCTTTCATTTTCGTTGATTTTGTGCTTCATTACTGTTAGTTGAGAAAAGAATGTATTGAAAGTATTGATGTGGTCTGTCACTGTTATAGATTCTGACATCCGAAGGGTATATAATTTTCTTTTCAAGAAAATTTTATTATACCACGAATTCTTCTCGTATTATTATGTCAATGAATCCCTGATCTATTTTGCCGTTACCATTTCTGAAATATTTGACAAAATTCCATCTGCTAGAGTGAGATGCAAAATAGTCATTGCATCCTCATCAACTTTGTTCCATTTCTCGTCTTCAATATTTGTAGGTATGTCGCCGATGGTCATAGCACAACCATCTCTTTGCAATAACGCCTTCATTTTTAATTTCCACAGAGAGAAATTATTTTCGTTGATGTGGAAAATCAGTTAAAAATTGCAACCATAGAGCATACTAGATTTAAAGAGATTAACCTGTGCTCTGATACCACTTGTTGGGAAAATAACAAAGAAATCCGGTGGAAACGATGACAACAATACTACCGCAAGCGGTATAAGAAACGATAGCAGATGCGATTCAAAAAATACGAGGAATATTTTTTCACGCCGTAAAATTATAACGGCCAAGAAGGAAGAGAAATAATAGCGAAAAACAACACCGAGAATTTTACGCGGAAACCCAAATCGAGAAAATCCACCGGTGTTGAGAAAGTTCTCACTATAAAATAGGATTTACAATATTTTTTTAGATATCAAATTTCAAGAAAATATTCACTAAGAGAAATCATCATTCTTAGAACTCTCAATGTCCACAAAAATACTACACCAATTTTTCTCTTAGACTCTTTCTTTTCTCTTCTTCTAAAAAAACCTTCTTATTTTCTTTACTTTCTCTTCCTCTTCTTCCTTCTCAGAACACCGAGAAGCTTTTCTTTCGAATGATTCTTCGTTTTCCTCAAGGCTCTATTTATAGACGCTTGAGAAGACATAATTATCAAATTGAAGATTTTATGCGCCGTGAAATGGAGACTTTTATGTCTCAATTCACACGCATAAGCAGCAAATAGAGACTTCTTCATTTGTGAATGGAGACAAAGTCTCCTTTTATTTTTATGGCTATGGATCCCTCATCATAACGGGGGACCTTGCACATTCAATAACAACAAGTGAGCTACACATGCAGTGAGAGTGAGCAGTAGAGCAGCAGAGCAGGCGAGGGTGAGCAGGCGCAGTGAGTAGTGAGCACCGTGGGCGAGCAAACAAGGGCTAGGGCAACTGAGGGGAGCACCGATTCAGAGGGGCGAGAGCGAGGGCTAGGGCGAGCAAGGGAGCACTGAGGGGCGAGCGCGTGGGCGACTCGGGACGCTTGGCTTACTAGGGGCGGAGAGCTGAGTGGAAATGTCGAGTGTCGAAGAACTTCAAAGTTCGGAAGGAGGCATCTGTGTATTCAAAAGACAAGCCTTCTGAAAATTTTAAACATTTAAAGGGATTCGGTCTTATCCACGGCTCTTTGAGATTTTTGTTTCCGGATCGAATCCCACAGAAAATTGGGTTGGATAATTGGTCTTGGACCAAGAAGATTTGATTCCCGCTCACCGAACTTAAACTGTCGGTCCAATTTGATTTTCGGTTTCCGGTCAGGTTCTACCCACTTTTCCTGTGCACTAGAAATAAACAACGCAGACAGTCAAGTAAAAAGAAGAAACAGTTACTACTTCGAAGCTTTACCAGCTAAAGAAACTGTTTATCTTTTGTGAGAACCAACCCATCAGCCTTGTCAGCAGCATTCTGCAATGCTTGAATAAACTTTTTATAGTAATGTTGATAGAAGCTCTGCATCTCTCGTGCGTCACTTCTGTAAACTCTTCCCATTGATGTTGAACCATTCTCCTGAAGTTTATTAGTATTATAAATGTATAAAACCATCATGAAAGAAAGCATGGTGAAAAGCCAAAATCCTAATAAAGTAAGAAAACCAACGAATATAAGCAAAGGTAACCAAGCATTGACGAAGCTACACGCATCGAGGCCACGACACATTCTGAACCACGTCTACAATCATGTATCCAAAAAGAAGCTGTAAAATCAACTAAGCATCTCTTGGATTGCTCTTCGTTGGCAACAAGAAGAATTGGTGCAATCTCACTGAGCCACGATGGCACTACCTCACTGTCAAATATCGCCTCGCTGATGATATTCACGTGTAATTCCTTAAAATATAATTATAGAGTAAATATAAGAGAAAAAACCAAAATAAACCTGAATAATGAATTTTTTTTTAAAATCATAAACTAAAAATTCTAACCATTTAAACTTTAGACTATCTAAAATGTAACAAAACAAATCTCAGCTGTTTACTCTAGATTCACACTCACAAAACGGACGGCTGATCCAAAATGAATGATCATCCGTTCACTGTTACATAAACAGTGTTGGTGGTGTTTTATAAAATAATTCACTAAAACTACAATAAATCATATGAATGTTAAAAATTATAAAAATTTTCAAATTATCTTCTCATGATGTGATAAATATGTAGTAAAATTTTCATGTAAATTCAATATAAGTTGGTATTTTTTTAAAATACCCCTCGTTTCTATTTTTTTTTTTTAAAAAGATGTATATATACATATCTACACACACAATATGTCCATATGTATATGTATACATGTATGTATATGTATATGTTATATATATATATATAAGAGAGTTATAGAACACATACATCGTAGGACATGCATATGCATTAGTGATTAATTAATCTAATAAGAAGATTAAGATTGTGAATTTTAATTATATATGAGATTAACATATGATTAGATGCAATTTAAAATTAGTTCAGTGAATTCTTAGATCGAATTTTTTACGGATAAATGACAATGGCGAAGACAAGTCAAAGATGTTATAAAAGAAACTGTCGCTACATAGGATTAGAATACTTTTGTTTATCTTTTTCATGTACTTAATTCTAGTTATGCCACGTGCCCATAAATAATTTTGGTGTATATTTATACGAGAAAATATCGTAATATAATTATTTCAAATGTATAATATCAAATTTTATAATATATGATGAGTACGGTTGTCTAATATATAATTAATATGTAATTTATCAATTTCACTTAACATTGTTTTAATTGATTCTAACTTTATCTTGACAACAAAAATATGATTTAAAAAACTAAAATAAAATAAATAATAATAAAAAATCATCAACGAAAATTTTTAATTTTGAGAAAATCCAGAAAATTGATTTTTGAAATATTTTTTATAGTATTTATCAAACTAATATTCCTTAGTTTAAAAATATTTATAAACCGAAAATCTTAATTTGTCAAAGTTCCTTTCTTGAGTATCAAACTAACCTTAATTCATAAAATGTTCAGCAATTTTATTTTCAATGTTTTTTTTGTCTCTGATCTTCAATTTGAATTCTTGTAGTAAATTTATCTTATGAGTCTCAATTTGGCATCTTTCTTCGCCATAAGATAATTGCTTAATGGGTAGTGTAGACTATGAGTTTCTTCTCATCTAAATAAGCTCTGTTTTTCTCAAATGCAAACACCATAACTAACAACTTTTTTTAATGTTTGTGTAGTTTAGTTTGACATTGGTCAAAGACTTGCTAGCGTAATAAATAGAATGAAAAACTTTATTGTTACTTTGACCAAAAACTACTCCAACAATGTAATTACTAGAACCATACGTGAGCTCGAAAAGTAGATTCCAATCTAGTGCAACAATTATTGGAGATGTGATAATCAATTTTTCAAATCTTAATAATGTAACTGTCACGACTCAAAAAGGGACCTAACAGAAACGTTAGGTTAAACGATCAATCTTTGAGAGGTTTACCGTCTAATGTAAGGCTGAGTGGGGAAGATTTTTATGAGCGATCCCAGAACTTTTTGAAATAATAAATGTGAAAATACAATCAATAGTAGAAAGATAAAAAATGAAAAGAATACATGTTAATGTCCAATACAATACCAAATGAAGTCCTTGTATAATACAAATATTAAGATAAAATATCTGAGGAAATCTACAATATCTGAAACCGAACAACCTCGATCCCTATTCTTTTTTTCTCTACTTGTAGAACGGGGAGTCGTTAGGGTGATTGACAAATTCAGTATGGGATGTTATACCTACCACTTATCTCATTATGCATGCCCGCTTAAAATCAATGCACGTGTTTTAAAACTCAAAATCGATTTCAATGTTATTAAATTCTCTTCTCATTTTTAAAACGACTGATGGGGCTAGTTTCAAAAATAACGTAGATGTAGTAAAAACCCACATCAATCATACTATCACATAAAATCAGGTGGACAATGAAAAATGAGGTCACTCCAGGATCCTCCGAACCACACCACAAGGAAAGGCAGCGATAACACTGGCAGAGTCTCGTAGTGAGAAGGAAAAATGTCAACCAATCAGTAGGGAATCAAACGGATCCACTCAACCCTGGGCCATCAAGGATACACGCACAAGAGCACACCAGGGAGACACAATCACCCAACCCTAGGCCCAATGGGACCGCACAATGGACTTATAAATCGGGAGTAGTAACGAACAGACACTGGCTAGGTCGGGTAACGGAGCTAGCTAAGCTCAGAGCTCATCACTCGTTCAGTGGGAAGTACCGCACAGGACTAGCCAAGCTCAGAGTACTGCTCCTATTCTCAAAAGGAGTACCCTATACAAACAAGTGTGGGGAGTACCACGATAACCCTCAAACACGGGTGCGTATGGGCAAAATCTCATGATACTCTCAGCGTATGGGTCCAGCTGAGAGTGCCGGACGATTATCTCTAGAACCAACTACAATAGCACAACAAAAATCAATGACGTGCATAAGAAAACCAATAGATGAATAAAACACATATGCATGGCAATATAACAAATCTCACGATAAATCTCAAATCGAGCCCGTCGGCAAGGGCGAGTAAAACATGGCATCCAAACTCAACTAGGTAGTTTAAATCAAGCAAAACGTGTACATGCCTAGTAATGAAAAATGGACATGATCAAAAAATTGCGACGTCAATATGGGTGGTATCCCACCAAAAATAATATACGTGCATGCTATACTAGGTATAACGTAATAAGTATAATAACTCATACACCTGTGGCGAGTTTTCCTAATCTCGGCAGTCGGTAACTCCTCAAGAATCGTCTCAAACTCAACAAATTTCTTCAAATCTGGAAATTAACACAAAGGAGAAACGTCATTAAAGTCTAATAGGGGTCATAAGCAATATGAACGGGGAGCCGAGGCGAAAATGAGTTCAAACGGCTCAAATTGACTTTTTGACAAAAAGTCAACGGGACCCGTTACGGTCCAATCGGAGTCCGAAACAATATAAATGGGGAGTAGGGGTGAAAACGGGCCCAAACAACTCGAGTTGACTTTTTCGTCAAGAATCAACGGTCAACGGGTCAAAGTCAAACATGCCAAATCTAACGTTCACGGTCAACGGTCAAAGTTGATTGTTGACTTTGACCTCGATTTCGGGTCGGGTCAGACCCGGTTCAAGTCGATCCGGTCTGGCTCGGATAGGTTCAGGTCTAACCACTTAGGGTCGGGTCTATGCGAATCCAACCAATTTGGGTTGGGTTGAACCGACATGGGTTGGGTTGACTCGACTCGGCCCACACAAAGCTAGCCTAACTGGGTGAGGGTCGGACCCAGACTGGCCTAGGCCCAACTCGGCCTTGAGCCTGAGTTAACTCATCCTAGAGACCGAGTTGACTCAACCCACAATCGAGTTAACTCGGTCGCCAATGGCTGATCACCGGCGAAGGTTTAGGGTCGCGAAAACACGATTCCTGACCTTGTTCTTCGTCAAATCTCGTTCCCAACATGTTTCTCATCTTAAATATGGTTGAATCCTGCAAAAACACAGATAAACAACCTCAAATCTTAATTTTTTCAAAAATCTAAAAACTCAACTCTTTAAACTCAGATCTAAGGCCAACGAGAGCTCACCTTTGACAACGTTCTTTACCAATGTTAATCTACTTTTCGAGACAAAACATTTGACACCAAAATCGCTCCGAACGGAAGTTGTTTGGCCGATGTTGTGTTTCCACTCTCTCTCTCGACCGTTCTCACTCTCTCTCTGTTGTTTTCAGAAAACAATAAGAAACTTGAAAACAATAAGAAACTTATTGTTTTAATAAAAAGATATTATTTTATTAATTTAATTTATTTTTATATTAAACCCATATAATGGTTTTTAGTTTTTTGATTATTGAATTTTCTCAAAAAAATTCTTTTCGATAAATTTCGATGTTTTTTATGTGTGAATTAATTTATTTGAAACGCATGAACGTCAACATAAAATTTTTAATTTATTTACTTTAAATTTCTCCGTGCGGATCATAAGTGACCAAAATTCGTACTTCACTAGTTTTCAAAAATTCGTGCATACGGCGTTAATTTACACTAAAAAAAATTCGCGAAAAAATTTATACGAAATTTATCTTCAGTAAATTTTGACGGATTTTACAGTGACAAGCTTCACCAATTCAAACTTTGTATTGTGCTCCAACAATGAGCGCAATGGCTTTTAAACTTTAGAAAATTCTTTGGGAAACTTTCTATATAAACAAGTAGAGATGTTAAACGAGTTGGTCGAGTTGAGCCGAACCTGGAAAGGATTGGCTCACCATGCCTGCTGAGCTTAACGAGTCGATGCTGACGAGTCTAACGAGTCGAGGCAAAAAAAATTTTCAACCCGATCCGGCTTGCGAACCACAAGTCTAACGAGCCGAGCCGAGGTGGCCCAATGAGTTTAACGAGCCGAGCCTAATGAACTGAGTCTAATGAGTTGAGCGTATATAAATATTTTTAAGTTATATTAATATAATTAAGCTCAGCCCGCTGCTGTAGCGAGCCGACTGGGTGAATAGCTGGCGAGCCAACCCCCTCGTTAAACATCTCTAGAAACAAGCATGACCCAAAAAACTTCTAATTTCCTTAAGTGATACGGGAGGTGACAAGTTCCTGATTAGTTCTATTTTTTCTCAGTAATCTCAATCTCTTTCTTTGAAGCTTTATTGCAAATGAAAATTCCTTCCCGCACCATGAAGTGACATTTCTCCTTATTCAATACGAAGTTGGTTTCTTCACATCTATGCAAGACGTTCTCTAAATTTTGTAAACAGCCAGAAAAAGAATCTCCAATCTCTTAGAAGTCATCCATAAAGGTTTCCTTGATTTAATCCACCATGTCTGAAAAAACACCTCTAGAATGTTGTTGGTGGATTGCATACGTTGAATGACATCCTCATAAATGCAAATAATCTATAAGGACAAGTGAATGTAATCTTATCTTGATCTTTTAGTCCTGTGACAATTTGATTGTAGCATGAATAACCATCCAAAAAGAAATAGAACTCTTGTTAACTTCAAGTGATTTAAGATTTAAAGTATTTTGATGATGAGTGATAAACGTATTTTGATGATAAGTTATTATAAATATAATTTATTTAAGTTGTTTATTGATTTATTATATTATTTGAAAATACCCTTAATAAAAGGTATTTGGTTAATCTAATAAGTTTGTTTAAGTATTTTTAATCAACAATGAAGCACGTAGAACTTAAATGGAAAAGTAAATAAAAATCAATTTGAAGTTCTTTTTGGTTACAAGTATGAACTGCTTGGAAGAAAGTGTTTACCACCAAAAGACAATGTCAATCGAACAATGTTTCATAAAAAATACAGAGAATTAAAAGTGTTGACCACTAGAAGAAAATGTAAGATCGTGCAGTCTACTATAGTGTCGACCAATTTGTTGAATGACATTGTGTCAACCAACTAGAAGCAAATGTCAATTGCTCTAATGTTTTTTTACAGACTCTATAAATAGAAGTGCAGTCTTGTGTAAACCACTGAACTTGAAAATCACAATTAAGTGTTGCCGAAATTCACTTGTATCACGATCTGAGGAGGGGTTGGCGCAGAAACATCGAGTCAGATGACCCCTTTTTTTGAAAAGAAACCTGGTCGCTCAGTCCAAGAGAACATGTTAGTAGGGGAAGCCCATTTAGTTTTAAAACTAGTGAAGTTTACAGTAAAAAAATTTCAACGAGATAGAATAATAAGTTGACACTTGTATCATTATTCAAACATGCATGGAAATAGAAGTAAAGCTCAATCTAATAGGTAGGTTACAAACACAAATCTAAATAGAGTTTACAACTAAAGTCTTACCAAAGAAAATACAATCAAAGGAAAATAGAAAGGGAAACAGCCCGACCTCCTCCCACACTCCACTGAATCAAACCCTAGCTTGTCTTCTCCTTACTCGGATTTGGGAGGAAGAAGTTTTAGGATGAGTGACTCACTCAGTAAGAAAGTTATATTTTATGCATTCCGATTAAAACCAAGTTTTTTTTTATCTTTTTTTTTTAAAAACGTGATTTACATTTCAAAACTATGCATAGATTAAATTAAAGAATAATTGAAATAACTGTTCTTTTTTTTATTTAAAACCCGACTCCACGAGTCGTCTATGAGGTATTTACAAAACTCGTCATATACATAAATAATTATACAATCAAAATACTCTCACAGTTTTTCATAGAAAACATTCTAGTAAAAAAAGAATGTCACGTAAGAACCACTACGACATACTTCAAAGAAAGACGGTGATCCAAGGATCACATTTTATGAGCCAGAAAGTAAGCATGATGGCAATCTAGAGATCTAGCCCATCACTCAAGCGATCAATGACCAATAGCCAACAACGACACAAACCCACACAAATATCTGATCTGATCAGGTTAAGGTGTTATAAGGCCTTAAAGAGACGCATCATCACTGCCCTATCACTCAGTGTAATACGTGCAAACAAATCACCTCACGTAATAGAAGGGGTACTGGGATAGGCTCATAATGTATTGACACTAAACAACTCATAGCATCAAGAAGATTCATCCTCTCAATATCCACAACAAAATCATCATAATATATGCTGAATTAAACGCAAAAGAAAATCTATATACATATACGTATAAAAAACGACGTGCTGGCGATCAGATCCTGTCATAATTTTATAAGTGGTAACCCACCAAAATTTAAGTTGTTAACAAGTCGTGCAAAGATAGTTCAAAAACATAAAACTCTTACCTCGATGACAGTTCCTCCGCTTCCCCACAAAAGCTCCAATCTCGAAGTCGACTCTAAATCGATGAAATCGTTTGAGAAAACAATAAGAGATACCCAAGTAAAAAACAAGGACAAAAGTAGAGATGATCGTAGTAGTCTGGTCTGGTCCAATTTTAAAGAAAATTGAGATCGAACTAATAAAATTCACTTTTCAATTTTTAGAACAAAGACCATTAAAAAAATTTTTATGACCTGATCAGAATTTGAATTTTAATTCTTGGCCGATTTCAATTTTCTCATTATTAATTATTTTTTAATAAAGAATTTCAAATTCAAAAAAATAAATAAACAATTAATTTAATTCTATTAGAAATAAAAAAAAATATAAAAATTTAATTTAACATTAATAAATAAATAAATAAATAAATAAAAATATATATATATATATATAATTAAATAATCATACTTTGAAAAAGATGATACGAAATAAAAAGAAATTATACAATACCATTAACACAACAAATATTCATAATATCTATTATCCAACTGCAAAGTTAAAATCATTATAAGTAAAGCAAATTAGTGAGCTACAGAATGAATTTTATTCTTCTTATTCTATTATTATTGAAAGGATTGATCAGATTCAAAGAGAAAACATTGTTGAAATTTCATTAGGCATTAAATTCTTGAAGATCTTTGTTACCTCATGTGAATTGCCAGTAGATTTCCAAATCTTTTTTAAGTTTGTATCAGCTTGTGGTAATCAAAATCATGACTTTCTAAGCAATATTTGTTCAGATTTATTCAGTTTAGTTAGAAGTTTATTTTTTATTTGAAAAAATCAATGAAAATTAACGATCCCGTATGTTTTGTGATAAGGTGGTCTCTGTTTACGCTTCGAGTTCTTTCCAACACAAGAAGCCATTTAACATGTGAAACATTTGAAACACTCATATGCTCAAAAAAATTAAGAGTTAGAGGAGAATATAAAAGATTAGCAGAAATTGCACAAGAGATAATCTCTCCTACAAAATATTATAGTCATAAATATTGAATAGGTTTTATATATTCTAGATAGTACATATAATTCATAATAAATATACCAAAGAAAAAATATTTGAGTGAGGAATGAGTAGATATCATCATATTTGAGTACATCTGCAATTCAATAAAATATTATTTTGGTAATCCAAGTTAATGAGCTGCTCACCAATTATTATATTACGAAATATCAGTCATCATTTTACAAACTTGTAAAAATACTATATATGGTCACAAAAAAATATAATACTAATAAAAATGTAATTAAATTGAAAATGAAATAAAAATCAATCAAACATATATTGAGGAAATGAGATATTTTTACTATTCATTAATTTTAATTAGTTCAATATCTCCATTTGGTGATGTAAAATCTGCAAATATAAGTCCAAAAGTAAATATAGAATATATAGTAATTACTAGAAAAAATAAGAGAAATTTTAAACACACATTTTTCAAACTCATCAATCATATCATTAAAGTTTTCTAAATTATGTATTTCTCACGAATCCAACTTTGAGTACAAATAAGCGTCTCGACAGTCTTTGGTGATAAAAAAACTACGAAAAGAATCCAATACACGTCCACCGTTACTAAAAGTTGACTCCAAAACAACTGTGAAAATATGAATAATTAATAATCTTTTGCAATTTTACTTAATATTGAATATTTCAATAAATTCATTTTTCACTATGCCAAATTATTTCGATTGTTTGAAAACTTTTCTAAACTTTTATATAAATATTGATCAACTTCCGTCCACCTGCTTGAAGCATTTCGCTTACTATGACAGTTACAAAATATCTCATATACCTTATTGTAGACAAAACTAGTACTTTGTCCTGTGATTGAAGATGTTGTAACACTTGTTATACTATAATCCTATGACATTTCAATCCTCAAATCCATTTGATATTAAAGATATAAAATCTATTAATCACTATTCGTAATTGACTCACCAAATCTATTGCTTTATTGTTATCAACTAACATTGTAAGGCAATGTTACAAAAACTCTATCTTACATCTCGGATTTAAGACAACTGCAACGTACATCAAGAAATTAATATTTTCACAATTTCTCCCGTACTTGTCAAATTTTCCTTGCATTTCAATAGTCATTTTCCTAAATGATAGATTGTCACACTTAGCATACTCCGTGAAAATTATTTTAAAATTGCATATTTCACTAAAATAAATATTTGATGTCACATGTAAAAAGACTAAAACAATCACAGTCGTATCATAAAATGTTTTTAAAAACTTAACAAGTTTTCTAATATTTGCCCAATCAATATTTGATGTCACATGTAAAAAGACTGAAACAATCACAATCGTATCATAATTTTTTTTAAAAAACTTAACAAATTCTTTAATATTCGCTCAATCTGTTGTAGTAGGAAGTGTTTCCCCTCTCAAATCACCAACGTAATTACTATCAATTTTTATTAACTTGTTCAAAGTTTTTTCAAATTTTTCAGTGCTTGCTAACATGAAAGATGTAAAATTTCATCTTGTAAACACATCAAACGAAACACTATTTTTATATGCAATCTTAACATTATCAACATAATTCTTAAAATTTTGTAACCTTGCAGGTGAAGATCGAACATATTTAATAACTCTACGTACTCCACCAATAGCCTATTGATGTTCTTTCAATCCATTACATACAATCAACTTCAATATGTGTGCAAAACATTGCATTTGCATATATTCTCCATTCAAAGCAAAACCATTCTAATTTCGAACACTTTTGATCAATTATGAAATTGCAACATCATTAGAGAAGCATTGTCAACTGTGACAGTAACACATTTTCAATTCCTCATTCAAACAAACATTTTTCTAATTCTCTACTAATTGTCTCACTTTTATTATTCGAAATCAAACAAAAATTTAAAATCTTCTAATGCATAGTCCAATCACTATCAAAATAATGGGCAGTTAAAACCATGTAATTTAAATTCTGAACAGTAGTCCATTAATCTGTAGTCAAACATACTCATTGTGATGTTCTAAAGTACTCTTCCAATTTCATCTTTTCCTTTTTATAAATACTCAAAATATCACGAGTAACAGTAAATTTAGAAGGTATAGAAAACCTCGGTTGCAGATATTGGGAATATGCTCTAAAACTTTCTCTTTCGACAAACTTCAAAGACAATTCCTCATTAATTATCATATTCGCAAATAATTCTCAACAAGTAGTAACACTAAAACATGAAATTTGTTGTTCCTTATTATTCATATCCTGAAAACTCAAATTCTTTTGTTTCACATATGAATTTACCAATAATTTTACACAAATATAGATGTCATTTTTCAAACTTGATGTCCCATTTTTTAGTGTATTAAATTTTTCAGCAAAGACTACATTTATCTCTAAAATTATTATCATCAATAGTAAAATAATTCCAAACATTAAATTTTTTTGTCATTATCTTTTAGACACTAACAGTAGAATTAGTCAAAGGAGGAATCTTTACATTTTGATTACTATTAGTGCTTTTTATTTCCATCCAATAATCAAGCATTAGCCAAATCCAACAATTTAATAAACATCTAATAATTTTACAATAAATAAATCAAAATACAAGAGATTCGGATTAGGATGCTAAGTTACCTGTTTCTATTTTTCGATAAAGGTCCTAGATTGGAATGACTGAATCACGGGTCTTATATACGGTGTTTCTTACTGTTATCGATTGCTTGATTTATGGACATGCGGATCTAGACTTAGACCTGGAAGACAGAGAGCATTCCTTAGACAATGAAGATGTGCACTGAAGCGAACAAAATCAAATTCAATGGGTAAAGACAAGTATATCGTTGACCAAGTAGGTATAACTGTTGACTTTTGTATATGTTAACTTAATGGATCATGTGTTATTTCACAAAATCATAATCTAAATCACCATAAGAGTCCAACACATTGAGATATTTGATGCATATCAAAGTGTATTAACTTCCAGACATATAAGGCCAAGAACAAAAACATGATACACTCATTAATTCAAAACAATCCCAAAAATTTGTTACACTTGAAGATCGTTTCATGTTTCGACTTCATCGTACTTTGATAATTAAATTTGGATATCACTACAACTCAGAACTTTATAGGTAACATGGTTGTAATAGATAAACTCAATATACCACACTTTATGATAATCCACTATTATGGTTCATAATAATCTCCAAATATTCTCCAACAAATTTTAATAAGAAATGGCAAAATATAAGATCACCTGGTAACAGACTTATTAACCTGACATTTAAACAGAACATAAGCTTAGCCTTCAAGTTTTACCGACAAATATTTCAAATTGGATGTCACTAACTTAGCCTATTTTAACAAGTTTCTATCAAAAGGAAATTGAAATTGTTCTGATATGTACCGAAATAATGAAACATATAGACTACAAAGGAAAGATTATCCACATTTATGGAGAGAAAAGTCATGAACCAGAAAGTGACTACGCATTGCAAAATAAACCCAGTAATCTCTGAATTTGAACAAAATCACATCCTCTTCAAAAATCAAGAGTTTCCATTAAAGATTGCAAACAAAAGGTTCAATAGTTGCACAGATATTAACTCATAAAATTAAGAACTAACCAGAGGATGAGTGTTTCCATCTGGGAGTAAATAAGAAAACTCTTCCAGCACAGCCAAACAAGGATTAAAATTTTTCTTCAGTCTCCCTTCTTCCTAAAAGAGCACCCTTTGGTAAGTCTGACCCGACCACCTGTTGGCTGGCATATAACCGTTTGACAACTCAACGGTGAGCGGCTAGCCGGCATGTGCAATAGAGGGTGAGCTGCGAGTCGGCATTAGGAGACGGCGAGAGACTGAAGATGAGCAACGACTTGCGACTCGAGTCGGCGAAGATGAGAGAAGACTCGGACGAGAACTCGATACTTAGGGCCTACTGCCGTGTTCCGGATTGGGTTCACGGGTACTGTGTCATTAAAACCGAGAACTAAACCAAAAATTGCAGTTCTAAAAAAAAAGAACCGAATTGTGTTTTTTTTTTTCTCAAAACTGACTAAATCGAGACCAAATGTTGGTTCTGGTCTGGTTCGTTGGTCTGAGCTAGTTTTTGCTCTAGAAAACTGGGAAAAATATTAAAAAAAGAGGCCAAAACGAGTCCCCAGTCGATTCGGTCCGGGCCGAGATGACCAGTTCGGCCCAGACCGAGATGACCAGTTCGGCCCAGGCAAGACTACCAGTTCGGTCCACGCCGAGACGACCGGTTCAAGTCCAGGCCAGTCGGCCCTGTTGGGGTCGGCCTAGGCCTCGCAGGCCCGGCCCGCGACATGCGCTAGTCCAGGCTGCAACCCGTCTCAAAGGTAAGATCGCAGCGCCGAACGGGACGATCGGGAAAATGAAAAAAAGAAGACGGTAAAACTCTCTTTTCTTTTTAATTATTTTATTATATTATAATATTAATTTTATTAATAAAATATTAGCATAATTTAATAAAACATATATAAGATCATATCTTATTTTAAAGTGCGACGAAACTCGACTCCGACCCTCATCCAAAATTCTACATGCCAACTGATACCTTGCACATTTTACTTGGCAACGCCAAATTCACCCATTTCTAACTTATTGACTAAAAAAGTACACGTGGAATAAAATGACAAAAATGGGTCAAACTTTCAACATGTCATGCAACAACGCAAAAAGTTTACCCATAAATTAATATCGTTAAAATATCTCAGTTTTTATAACTTGTGAATCCAAGTCTTTAGATCATTTCACACCTCTCTCACTAAATCAACTTGAGATTCTATTCATCGAGTCTGTTTGAGATTAGTATTCATTTGGTTTCAAACCTACTCTTGTAACTTCAAAAAATGAGTGAAGGATGATGCCTAGAGAAAGAGTCTTATAATACATTTGATTAATAACCGGAAGGTTAATCTAGTATACTCGAGGAGTTTAGTTTAGAAAAATCTCCCAGATGGAACTTAAAGCACGAATGTAGGCCATGTTGGTCAAGTCGCATTCACAAGTTGTTTGTCTCTCTTTCTCTCTTATTTCTTCATTATTTCTATTTAAAATATATTGCTGATTAATTTATTTGATATAGTTAAGAGATTTGAATATATTTGAGCTTGCAAATGATGAGACTATTAGCTAAATGTTTACTCAATTTACTAACATTACTAATAGTTTGAAAGTTGTAGAATCTATCCAAATAAAAAAAGAAAAATTCTTCGATGCCTTCCAAGATCATGGCAACCTAAAGTTATCACCATCCAAGAATCAAGAGATCTCAAGTTCTTAAGATGGAAGAACTTATCAGATCCATCATGACTCATGAAATTACCATGGAATATAAAATGGAAAAAGATGAGGTATGAATCGTTTAAAAAGAAAAAGGCATACAAGAATTTCTTTGTTGGTCCAACTACTTGTAGTTTATGTAATAAAATTAGTCATAAGCTATTTGTATTTCCTTTAAAGTCATTTGAGAATAAATTATCTACTAGTTTGAATTGAGTTCCTAAAAGAACCAAAACGAACCACAACAGGCCCAAAATGATTTGGGTACGTAAGAAAACCAATTAAATCTCCTTATAGGTTATAGGTTCTCCCTTGAAGAATGTTTGGTATCTCGATAGTGGTTGTTCAAGACATATAACGGGAGACTATTCAGGGTTTACTCTCATCATCAAAGAAAGAAAACGTCACCTTTGGAGGTAATAAAAAAAATTGTTGGCATTGGAAACATAGGTAATGTTTCTAACTCAATTATTGAAAATATTTTATTAATTGATGGTTTAAAGCACTATCTTTTGAGCATTAGCTAATTATGTGATAAAATATATAAATTTATTTTTAATAAAAAATTTGAATAGTTGAGAATAACTCAAATGGAAAAATCTTGTTTATTGAGTACAAAAATTAAAAATGTGTGTACAATTGACTTGGATCATATTTCTTCTTTTAATGAAAAGTGTTTTATGTAAAATTGTTTTATTGATAGTTAGTTTTGGTGTAGAAGATTGGGTCATGTACCTAGCTAAGATTTCTAGCGAAATCCTTGTAAGGGGCCTTCTAAAGATATCATTTGAGAAGGATGAAATTTGAGATGCTTGTCTAACGTGGAAGCAAACAAAGGGTTCGTATCCCTCAAAAAGTGTTGTTTATTCTTCCAAACATCTCCAACTTTTTCGTATGGACTTTTTCAAACCATTCAAAACTGCTAGTTTAGGAGGTAAGCATTATGTAGATGTTATTGTTAATGACTTTTCTAGATTCACATGAATTTTCTTTCTAAGATCAAAGGATGAACATTTGACATATTTTCTAGTTTTAGGAAGAAAGTTCAAATGAGAAGGGTATCTCGATAGTTGTTATCCATGGTGAAGAATTTGAAAATGAAAGTTTTGAATTTTTTTGTTTTAAATATGGTATTGAGCTTAATTCTTTTTTATCTAGAACATCTCAACAAAATGAAGTTATTGAGAGAAAGAATAGGTCTTTACAATAGCTACGTAGAACTATTCTCAATAAAAATAATCTTCCCTCATATTTTTTGGCTGAAGTTGTTACAAGCGTGTGCTATGTTCTTAATCAAGTTTTCATTAGACCTATCCTCAAGAAAATCCCTTATGAGCTTTGGAACAGTAGAACCTCAAACGTTAAATACTTTAGGTCTTTTGGTTGATAGTTTTTCATCCTTAATACAAAGGATAATTTAGACAAATTTGACTCTAAGACGAACTATGAGATATTTTTACGTTATTATCTAACTAGCAAAATCTATGGAGCGTTCAATAAAAGAACTCTAGTTATGGAGGAATCATGCATGGAACATTAATGCAATCTCACGTCTGACAAATAGTGCGGAGTCAAATGATAATTTATAAGGGATATGGATTCTCTAGTTCTAGGTGAAAATGTTGGTATAAATTATGAGAACACCTTCTTAGATCATCCTTCTAATGAATTAGAGTCTACTCTAATTGAGAATACTAATAGGTACATATCTAAAGATTGAATATTCTAAGAGCCATTCTACAAAGGATATTTTAGGTGATCTCTCCTAACGAGTAAAAACTAGAGCCTCCGTTAGAAATTTTTGTGTAAAAATAGCTTTTCTTTCTCAAATAGAGCTTAAGAATTTTGATGAAGCTGAAATTAATGAAAATTATATTATGGCCATGTAAGAAGTTAAATAATTTCAAAAAGAATAAAGATTGGGAACTTGTTCCAAGATCAAAAAGTTAATCCATTATTGGTACTAAATGGGTTTTTAGAAATAAGGGTCGATTAGTTGCTAAATGTTATAACCAAGAAGAAATGATTGATTTTGAGGAAACTTTTACTCCGATATCTAGGTTAAAATCCATTCGCATGCTCTTAGTTTTTGCTTGCTTTAAGAATTTTACCCTTTTCAAATAGATATTAAAAAAAAATTTTCCTAAGTGGTTTTATTTTGAATAGATGTACGTATAGCGACCTTTAGAATTTGAAATCCATGATAAGCTCGATTGTCTCTATAAGCTTAATAAGGCACTCCATGGGCTTAAAGCAAACCCATAGAGATTGTTATGATGAATTGAGAAAATTTCTCTTAGATAGAGACTTCAAATGGGTAAAATTTATTCTACTTTGTTCATCAAGCTAAAAGATAATGATATGTTATTGTTCAAATTTAAGTCGACAATATTATCTTCAGTGCAACAAATGATTCTCTTCATAATGAGTTTGCAGGATTTCAAATTAGACAATCTCACGAATGAACCTTTTTTAAATCAAGAGAAATATATAAAAGAGCTTTTTAAAAAATTTGGCAGTGACTCCTTAAAATTTTCAGGTACCCCTATGAGAACCTCCATTAAGTTAGACAACGATGAAAAAGGGAAAAATGTGAATTTGAATAAATAACGTGACATGATTAGATCTTTGTTGTATCTAATGATAAGTAGACTTGATATCCTTTTTAGTGTGTGTTTATGCACTTGGTTTCAAGCGTCTCCTAAGCAATCTTACTTAAATATAGTTAAGAAAATATTCGAATATTGAAGTGAGACTATCGATTTGGGTTTATGGTATCCTAAAAGAACGTATTTGGATTTAATTGGATATTCTGATATCAATTATGTTGGAAGCCTAGTTGATAAAAAAAAAAAAAAAAGAACAAGTGCTACTTGTCTATTTCTTGGAGAATCTTTGATTTCTTCGTTCTCTAAGAAACAAAACTATGTGGCACTCTCTGCAGTCGGGAGTAAGTATATTGTCGCCAAGAGTTGCTGTACTCAAATGCTTTGGATGAAGCAAATTTTAAAGGACTATAAATTCTCATTAGATGTGTTAATACGAGTGCGATAAATATGTCGAAGAATCTTATTTCACTGTCTAAGACTAAGCATATAGAAATCCACTATCATTTTATTCGAGATTATGTGCAAAAGAGAGATTTAGTGCTTGAATTCGTTAATTTTGAAAATCAATAAGCAGATATTTTTTACTAAGCCTCTAGATGAAAAGGCCTTTAATGGCATAAGAATTAGGTTGGGCTAAGTAGGATTGATCAATAGTGATCAAATTTTTTGTGATGTGTTGCAAGTGTCTACCTATACGTGAAGATTTTCAACTTAGCTAAATGAGTCGACTCGTTGTTATCATCTTTACGATCGTTAGAATCTAAATTTCAATAGTTGAACATTGTTTAGGTTACTCCACAAATTTCATCACCTTCACTTGTTGACCATGAACACAGTTCTCCTTTTTTGTACATCTGTAATTGTTCTTCTAGTGGTTAAAAATTGTATGCCTAACATTATAAGAATATCACAATTAACTTCATAATCCAATACAATTCAATTAAGAATATAAATTTATGCACTTTAAGTAGCACAATATGTAATTGTGGATGTACATATATAAATGTTATGTGATGGTTAAATTGGAAAGAAAGGGTGTATTAAAAATAGGATATGTTAAAAAGATAAAATTTGATCAAGATTAATTTAATTGTGATTAAATAAAAATTAATTATAGTTCCATGAATATTTTGAATTGCTTTATCTTATTTCTATTTCTATAATATATGTGAAAAAGTAGGTGGTGGTCTAATAATAACTTGTCATTTTGGTCGTTGTTTATGCGATTTTTTGTAGCAAACTCTTTTTCTGGCAACTTTGGTGTAGGAAACTCTTGCACTATTTGTTTTACAAGATGTTCTTCCAACTCTCTTATATTTTCTTTCTAGTGTCTTTTCTATGTTTCAATAATGTATATAATATTAACATTCAAGGCGATAGATTTGCAATGCTCCTTAGTCTCTTGTCTTGGATTTTCTGTGTGCACATTGAGGTCTATTGTTTGATAATCGTTGCGCAATTATCAGCCCATGTGTTACGCGCTTATTGTTTTTGAGTTCTGGTGTTATCCCCTTTTGGGCACCGCAACGCTCGTATTCTTGCGCTGCATCATTGGGTCGACAGAGTTGCCTTCTCTAAGCGGCAAGACCTCTTTGAACCAATCTTCTTGAGCCTTGTTCTCGATGTTCCTTAGGCCTTGTTTTGTCCATTATAGCCCATTTTATGATGGTATTTGTTTACCAAATATTTGCAGCTGATGGTTACCAATTTGGGTTTTTATTCTTGTATAGTACCCACTTTTATCCCTAGTATTTTATATAGGATTTTGACATCAATTTGTTTTGACATATAATGTGAAGGTCGGAGTCGAGATTAACAATTATAATCACAATTAAAATAATTAAATGTTATTCAAAAGTATATGTAATACTTTGAATTTAAAAATGAAAGTTGTTTCATTAAAACGCATGTGAATACAAATTCTATAACAATTGTTGTGATAATTGGATTATATTAATGTTTACATTGTTAAAGAACACACAACAATGAAGATAATGACTTCTGATTGAAAGGATTTGGATGTATACAAAAGTTATACAAACTTGAAATTAATTGAGCTATATTTTATTTCAAATTTCATTTTTTTTTTTTTGTAATTGACTCTAAGATTCATCTTAGAGAGAGAATTAATTCTAATACTTTTAAATATATGACTATATAATAAAATGGAACAACCAAAGAAAGAGTACCACATGTCACTTATGAATTAGTACTAATTATGTGATTAAGGTGTAATTAAAGGTGTAGAGAAAATTAACTAATCTTGATTAATTATGTTAATCATGAAGATTAATTTAAAACTAATCAAGATTAATTAGTTTAAGTTGAGTGGGTTTAAAAGATAATAAAGCATAGTCTTTTTTAAATTATCCATGCAGTTGAGGTAAACTTAGATAGACAAAATAGATAAAAGTGTAATTTTAACTTAATAATTCTCTAGAAAATGGTGGAGAAGGCTGAGAAATAAGTCATTTTCATGCTGAAGAGAAGACGGGAAGTGAAACATGAAAGGGAAGAAGAAAGACGAGAAGAAAATGAGGAGGAGAAGGTTTTGACCATTAGAGTCTTAAGAAAAGATACAATTCTCTTCAAGATGATTTTTTTGAACCAAGAGACAAAGAGTGGAATGAAAAAATAGAGACATCAAAGTGGTAAGAGCCTAACCTAATCGTTTTCTAAACTCTGTTGATTATTTCATAGTTTGATGAATAAAGTGATGTTACGAGACATCAAAGTGGTTTAGGGTTTAATGGAATTGCATGTGGATAACTTTTGTTTGTTAAGGGTTGATGTTTTATTTTAGTTGTTGAATATAAGGATGAAATTGATATGATGTAATGGTTAAAGAACTAGTATATAGAACTCTTGACTTAAGTGAAATCATCAAATGTTTAAGATGAAAAAACATGAATTATGAATTTGATAATTATATCAAATGCTGTGTTAGGATTATATTAAGTTGGTATTGAAGTTTTAATGATTGATTGAAGGTGTGAAAGTGATTCATTTTGGTTGGTAAAATGTTGATTTGATAATACAAAAACATCAATTGTTTAATTGTTAGCATTAATGAATTCTAATGTTTGGTTTTTAGATTAAAAATATCTATTTTGAGACATATAAATCTTAAATTTGTTTTATGGAATGATAAATAGAAACTATTTTAGAACATAATGAAATTTCTAAGAAAATAGCTCGGAAGCAAGCTCACGGTGTCCACAACGGGCGCTCGGAATAGTTAGACTAGACAATTCTCTTAAGGTTCGCACTTTCAAAGTCTAAGAAGGGCATCCAAGAGTGTAAATAAGTAAAAAAACTCTCAGGTTTGAGCTTTCAGCCTCCAAGACTGGACGTATGCGGAAGAACATTAGTCTAAAAAGTTCACTAGAGCAACGCAGAGTTGCTCACACAAACTGAAAAATGTGCCCAAAATATGACTTTAAATAATTTAAGAAATAAGTTTTCATGAGATTTGGAACATCATTAGAGTACCTAAATAGATGTATACTCTTTATTCATGCATCATTTTACTTGACATTTAACCAGATTTGAATGTTCATATACTTGCATTGTTGGATTGACATATGCAGAGTGAAAATGCTCAAATCATCTATCATGAAATTGTTTACATGTAGAAACAGTGGTGCAAGAGGTACTATTGGTAATAATTGAACCCAATGAAGATATCGTCAGTGGATTGTGTGACATATGTGAAGTCGAAAAAATAAAATGAGAGAAATTGTGAATCCTTCTTAGGTTATAAATCTCTAGCCCTATTGAAATGTATGTTGCGAGGTACAAACGCTACAGTGAAATAGTCAGTAGAATGTACACAGATGTATTTTACAAATTTTGGTTATTTCATAATGCATATTGACAATCATTTTACATGTTAATAAAGATCCTGTATATTAACATTCACATAACATATTAATATCCTAAAAACTATCAATTATTTTAATAAAATTTCATGAGTAAATTTTTGCATTTTTAAAGATCAATTTGACTAGCATCAACTTAAATTTTCGTAACTCGTTTTTTACATACACATTTAAATTTTTAGTCGATTGATCAAATCGATGCAAACTTAACGTTCACGTGTTAGTCAAAATCGGAATTAGTTATCAGTGGATTTTAGGTTGACTCATGAAAACACAAGGGATAATGTGGAATTTTCTGATCGAATCAATATTAAAAAATGCACTCTCTTTCTCCCTCCTTGCTTTTTCTCTATCTTTTTCAAATAATCCAACAACCACTTTCAGTGTCTTATCGGCTGTCAGGTTAAGGTGTTCAATATCTTCACCTTAAATCAATAGCCCTCCCTTCAAGTCTCGATTTGTTTATAAATTTGTAAAAAATGACTTAAGCCATTTGGGAGAATGGAGCTGTGGAAGTTCTAACTGAAATTTCAAACGCTCGCGCCTTGATTATTCTGAATTCCAAACTCAACATTCAACCAACCATTGAAAAGCCCTCAACGAGGAGAACGGAATAGACCCAAATATCGTCCGAAAGAGTGGCTAGACGTGGTCCCTAGAGCTTCACACGAAAATCTTATATGCTACTTTAATCGGAGATTTCAGACGTTCTAGGCATCATCACGAACAATCAATGCACCCATTAGATTCAGGACTTGACACGTTTGAAACTCAACCCGTTTGATCTACTGTCCTTTTCTGTTCTTTGAAAAAGTAGTTATCGCCGATCATCGTTCGTTGGAGTAGCCGACAATAATATCAGCATGACGTGGTGTTGACCTGCAAATGTGGCGTTATTCTGCTGATGTGACATTGATTTTTCTAACATGACATTTGACGTGGCATGTAAGTTTGGGTTGATTTTTAATCTCACAATAACCATTGACTTTAACTTTGACCTTAATTTTTTATTGTTAAATGAAGTCAAAGAATTTAATAGACACTATTTTTCAATTGTTTTGACGTTCTAATGCATTACTGGTCTTTATTTGTTGAAATTTCATCACAATTCCTAAGCACGATATTCAGGGTGAGGTCTAAAAGTTCCTTTATTACTATATAAGTAAAAAATCTTTAAATTGGATCAATAGGTGTTTGAAGTTAGATAAATGCCTAACTTTTTGTACTTACGAAGTTTCAAAAGTCTAACGTACATGACTAAAACTTTTGAGTATTAGTGCAAATCCACATATGCTTATGTGAAATTCGAAGTCATTTGTGATTTTCTTCAAATTTGGATTCCTTGCCCCAATTTAAGACCATCATATATCCATACTATTTTCAAATGGGGATGTTCGATGTCGAATTTTTTTTAGGTTCTAACTATTTTATAAATTTTGATACTTGTCCTCGGTAGCACATCTTGACTAGTAGGTAAGGCTTAATTTTATTTACTGTATTGCATTCAAAAGCAATATTTTGTGAGTTATCCCGTAGAAACCAACATGTCTTGTTTAACATGCCAGTTTTATGTTATATGAAAAATGGTTTTAAACTTTTATTTTATGCATGAATGATATTTTATTTTTGTGATATACATGTGTGTGTGTGTGATGGACTTCCAATTTTTTTTGGGTTATGTTCGGTCCTTTTGTTCAATGGACCTCTTGTTGTTTGGGTTGCACTAAAACCAAACAACCAACGCAACTAGAGGCTACTCCTCTATATCTTGTGTTGAGTGAATGTGTTTTCGCAATGTTGGATTTGAATCCCCAAACTTTATTAGGATGTTTTGTTGTTATGTTTCGTATGTGATTTACTAGTCTCAAATAGTCCTTCTTTCTCTCTTACATGGTGGACTGACAGATCATCATCATTCTTTTATAGGCCCTTTAAGCAACCTCTAAAAATAGGTATTTTTAAAATTTATTGATTTTCACGTGTCAACTTTTTTGCGTTGTAAACGATCAACATGTTATGAGTTGACTCATTTTGTCTTATTGTGACCACATTAGATTTTTTGGTTAATTGATCAAATCGATAATTTGGAAAGTTACTGCATTCTTAAATTGGGAGAAATTAATATTTGATAATTCAAATTTTACCTTGATTAAAAATTTGGGCAACATTCGCTTTTTAGTCTATTCAAAATTTAAAGATTTATATTTAAGATAAATATAGTAATTTATATTTTATATATTAAATTTTTAATAAAATAATTATTTTATTTAGAAAGAAAGAAACCTATGATTTCTCTTTATTGTTGTGAGGCCACAAAGGAATGAGAGAGAGAGAGAGAGAGAGAGAGAGAGAGAGAGAGAGAGAGTTGTAAATTTTCAAGCTTTGAGATGGAAATCATGTTCTAGGGATTGAGAGCAACAACTTTTGTGAAGGAACTTGATGGGTAAATTGGTTTCTTTCCTCCATTTTTTAACTTAAATTTTAAGGTTTGTTGGATTCAAATTTGAGCTTACAAACTCAAATCTATGAGTTATTTTTTGTCTTAAATGAGTACATTTAAGGTTTAAATAATTAGTTGTTCGATTGAAGCTGAGAAACGGCAAATAGAGGCGATATCCGCGAACTTTCTTCATTGAAAATGGCAAAAGTGTTAATCACTGTTAAGGTTCAGTTGACACTTCGACCCCTACAGCATGAAATAGAGCCTAACAGGTGCTGACTTCTTGGGTAGGTCGGTCAACACCTTAAAGTGTCGATACTATGGTGGAGGTGTCGACCCTGCCAAAACTTGAGGGGATTATGAGTCGACGAGTGAGGTGGACCCTGGCTTATAAGTGTCGACTAGTATGGTTGATCCATTCTTATAAGTCGACCCTCGTTCATACAGTGTTCGACAAGTGTCAACCTCTACCTTATAGGGTCAACCACTGTTGCCACGTATGGTTATTTAAGAGAAATTTTGTCACCTTGATGAAGTTTTGCGATCATTTATTGTGTTTGAGTTTGGGCTCTTAGTTCTGGTATAGGACCTAATCATTTGTCCAATGTTGGGGAATGACTCCTAACCCTAGTATTTTGTGATAGATTTAGACGAATATACAGATTTCAAACCGGTTCTAGAAGTGGTGGTGCAAGTAAGAAGAGTCAACGTCGAGGTATAAGTTTTGTACTTTTTGCACTACTGTAAATCATTAATTTCTAAAACTTTATTTTCGTGAGTTTGTTACATATGAAAAACCTAATGGAGCTTGGAGGCCAGAACATTAGTTTTTACGTTTATTTATAAATGATTTTTTACGTTTACTTTCAATGTGCATAATATTATGCTTTTGTGGTGATATACTTGGGAGGATGAATCATCTTGATGCTTTGGCCATTTTCAGTATCAAAGCATCATGAGGCTATCCATACACACCTTCTATAGCATGAAGATTATATTATTTGCACATACAACAATAGTAATAGGGCGCTGATGACGTGATTATTGGGTTTGGAATCCATAAATTTGATTAGGGTGATGTTTTTGAAAAATTGGTATCGTGGCAAACTTTTAGTCACGGGCCATTCTGCTATGCATTGTATTAGTGTTGTCGTGGCAGACTTTTGGTCATTGGGCACTTGAGTGACGTTGTTGGATCTCCAAATCATCATCACGGTTTCTTGAATTTCGGCACTTGAAGTGTTGTTGGATATCCATATCACCATCTTTTTCAGGTTTATGTTGGAAGGGTTTTTGACTTACCCTCCTTTTATGTTGGGAATGTTTTCTATAGAAAACGGTTAAGTTTATTTTCAATGTATAGCTATCTATGTAAGTGTAGATGTTTTATAACTACTTTACTGAGCACTCATGTTACGGGTGTTTGATTAAAATTATGGAAAGAGGTCTTCTAAATTGTTTTATAAACTCATGCATGGTTTGAACTTAAATAACAGTTTGGAAATTAAACATTGATTTGAAAGAAAAGATAAATTGATTTTGCACTTCGCATGCACTTAGTATAACATCCATATTGAGTTAGTCACTCACCCCAACGACCTAATCTAAATTAAGGTAAAAAGAAGAGTCATTAGCTACGATAGAGGTTGGAGGTTTTGCTCACATTTATAATCTCGTAGAACTTGTTGACTTTTTATTGAGCTTATAAACTTAACTCATTGGTTGGATTTCTTTATTTTCTGAATGGTCGGTTACTTTTAAATTTATATATTGCACTAACTGTTTAGGATTTCACTATGTGTACATCAGCCCATTCAAGGGCTTTGGCTTTGTATTTCCTTAAAAGACTTCTGCTATAAATCTAACTTTTGCTTGGGTGATTGGGTTCCTCCCCTTAGAATTGGGTCTCCTGACTAAGTGATTTAGCTCTAACCCATCAAAAGGTCGTGACACAACCGTTGCTCAAAGGCCCACGAGTGACCTTTTATTCATTAGTACTATTTTCCACGAAAAATGTTAGGGGACTATTTTTGTGTATAGCTATCGACATACGTAGCAATGTTTTTGAATTGGCCCCACTGATGACTTGTAAAGGGTGTTTTAATATGACAAAAAGGATTTTGATATTGAAAATACAAATTTATGAATTTAACTACATGCATTATATCTTTTTATTAGCTCTTGCAAGAGTTCCCTATTGAATTAGTCACTCACCCAAAAAGACTATCTATTTTCCCAAGGTAAGCTTTGTGAAGGATGGAGATAGTTGTTTGTTGATTTCCTTTTGGTTCTTTATTTTTTTCTTGCGTGATATACTTTCATTCCTTGGTGAGTATTTTGTCATTTCTTTTCTTTCTATATTCCTCCAAAGTTTGTATTTATTGTTGTGATAAAACACATCGCAATAATTAATCAAAAAAAATATAGAAAAAATCAAGAACACATATTTACGTGATTCAAACAAAATCTTCCTACATACATAGCACAAGATTCCAGTAGCGAATTGTATTCATAAATGGCGAAAACAAGAGTTTTTTCCAATGTTGTAGCATTGGCGTAGCATTTTTCTGAATACAATCGCTCCCCCTTCAAGGGTACCAAATCTCTCTCACCTATATTATCTTACTCCCTTGCAACTCACTTATTCTTTCCTTTTAGTTCACTCACTCATTTATATGAAAAAATAAAAATAAAGCAATATTAGTAAGGAAATAATTTGTTGCATAACCAGATAGAATAAACAAAATCTGAACCAATGTCAACAATTTCCTCATTGGTTCAAATTTTGAACACCTCCACACTATTATCCAAAGTTTGTGTATCCTCTTACCCAGATTGGCCTTCCTTCATACTCACCAAGCTTAAACAAAATTTAAACTTAGCAACGGAAAGAATTTTGGCAAGAACATCCACCGAATTTTCTTCGGTGTTATTTTTATGAAATTTGATTCTACCTTAACCTTCGTGTAATTTACAGGTTCATTACTCCCAAGATAATTTGAAACAAAAAGTGCATATGCAATAACATTTGCATATCTGAGATGTTGAGTTGGCCTTATCACTCTTTTAGTTTTGCCCCGAGCACGTTGATAATCAATCACTCTTCCTTCCTCAGACTCCTCTGATCCAGATATTACTCGTTCAATATGCTAACCATCATTCTGATAAACATTCTCGGAGCTATTTTCATCTAGCTCCTCATAAAGCACAATTTTTCCTATTTCACTCGGCTCAAATTTCATTCCCCAAGCTAAATCCTCCAAAAACACTATTTTTCTTGCTTCCCACGAATTAGTCTTTATTCTTAGAGCTGACTCTTCGTGAAGTACTATTTTCCTATTTCTTTAACATATTTAAGCCTCAAATGTCATAACCGAGCCTTTTCTTTCACATTGTTAGAAATATTTACTGACCCGCTAGCAAGAGTTTTGCCACCAAAAAATTTAAGTCATTTCTGAACGTCTCTTTCACCATAGTCATTCATTCATTAATGACTTTCATACAATATTTTTCTACTTTCACCATACAACTAGAATCATCAACTATGCCAATAGACACTAGATTCTTTTTTAGTTGCAGGACGTACATGACATTATGTATTCTCTAAATGCGACCATCTAAGATCATAATATCCACTGATCTAGTGCCCTGAATGGTGCACAACTTGTTATTCCCAATCAGTACCTCTCCGTCATTGCATGGCTGGAAATCTTTAAACCACTCTCTTCTCAAACTCATGTCAAAGGAAAATCTTGAGTCAAGAACTTATTGTTCACCAGAATCCTTTCCTAAAGCAACCAGAACATTAGAAGAGTCATTGTCATCTGAGACTACCAAAGCATCACTAGTTTTAGTCATCTTCTCGACTATCCCTGTCTCTCATTCATAACAGTCTTTCTTGAAATGTCATTCTTTATTATAAACGAAGCACTTCTTGCATTCTCTTAATTTTGACCTCGGCTAATTCTTCTCATCATTCAATTCACAAATATGTGGCCTGCACCTTATCGATAACCTCTCTCCATCAAACCCTTCATTATGTTTAGCTTTGCGCAAGAGCTCCTTTGAATTCAACATGACTTTCACCTATGCCGTTATTAAGGTTTGTTTTTCATAGAGCATGGTATCAACAAAATGCTCAATTTCTTGGGTAACGAACTCAATAGAATGATCAATTGATCCTCTTCTTCAATCTTGTTGCCGATGTTATTCAAGTCTAAGATTATTTTGTTGAAATCATCAACATGTTTATGCAACTCCTTAGAGAAGCTATAAATATGACTTCTTTTCGTCCTTTGTTGGCCCGTTTAGCATATGATTCATTCTTTCTCTGTATAGCTTCTCTAATTTGTTCATGCAGACGTTTCACTTGAGTTGTTTTGTCTGCTGCTACAGGGTCGGCAAGGTCCTTAATGGGAAGTGGTAATAAGTGTAAAGGAGTCGTAGGGTTGAATCCATATACCACATCGAAAGGTGTATGTTTGTTAGTTGAGTGAACACTTCTGTTATATGCAAATTCTAGGTAAGGAAATTGAACATCGCATTCACTAATTTTCTTTCCTACCACACTTCTAAGAAGGGTTCCTAAAATTCTGTTTACCATTTCAGTTTATCCGTCTATCTGTGGGTGAAAGGAATGCTAAACAGTAGTTTTATCCCAGACCAAGTATGGATTATTTGAATGAATGATGATGTCTTTTGAATTGACCAACGCCCCTAGCACTTTTATGCGATTAATGCATCATGTGCTAAAAGAATTTCTATGGAAGTTTATCGTTGTATATTCTGACAATATTCTAGTCTACAGCGAAGATTTACCATCACATGTAGAGCACCTAAAAACACTTTTCCTAACCTTAAGTGATGCGAAATCATTCGGTAATTTACAAAAGTGTTTTTTCGCACAAAATAAGGTGTACTTTTTAGGTTTCATCATTACTAAAGAAGGAATAGTAGCTAATGAAGAGAAGATTAAAGCCATAAAAGAATGGTCTACACCAACAAGCATAACTGACGTCCGTAGTTTCCATGGATTAGCCTCATTCTACAGAAGATTTATTAAGGATTTTAATGCTATCATGGCACCAATCACTGGCTGTACGAAAAAGGGCAAGATTTTTGAATGGACGCCAATTTGTCAAAAAAGTTTTGAATTAATAAAAGACAAGTTGTGCCAACCACCAATTCTGGCGCTATCGGATTTTAGTAAAGTTTTGAAATTCAATCTGATGCACCCGAAGTAGGAATTGGTGCTGTTATAATGCAAGAAAGTCGATCCATAGCTTATTTGAGTGAAAAATTAAAGGGACCCCTTCTAAATTATTCCACTTATGATAAGGAGTTTTATGCGGTGATACGTGCTCTAGAGCATTGGCAGCATTATCCCCTATCAAAAGAATTTGTTATCCATATTGACCATTAGGCGTTGAAACACATTAAGAGTCAAGGAAAGCTCAGCTTAAGACACGCCAAATGGGTGGAGTACCGATCCCCTCCAAATTGTGTTTCAATTGGGCTTATTTTAATACTCTTTTTGATTGTTGAATTATAGGTGCTCTCGGATTTAGCCGAGAACAACTCATTGTGATGTTTTCTTGTATAATCTTTGTTTTGCATACCCTAAAGGTTATCACCTTCTCAGAGACATCCATGAGTACTGAATCTCCCAAACACAGCAATAGTGCGTTGTGCGCTTTGGAATCCATCGCAGACGTCTTATCTCTCTTAAACTATTGAACCTTCCTAAACACCTCGGCATCAATTCCAACGAACAATCCTTGATGAACCAATAGAGTTTTTATCTTGACACATCATATATTGAAATCATTCTCGTCCATTAATTTGTCAATTTTGAATCTCGCCATGAACACTAAAAGAACAAACAACCCACACTCACTACACCAATTGTTGTGGTAAAAACACACCATAAGAATTGATCAAGAAGAATAGAGAGGAAATCAAAAACACAAATTTACATAGTTTACACAAAACCATCCTACGTCCACAACACGAGACTCCAATAGCTAATTGTATTCAAGAATCAAGAAAATAGGAATTTTTCGCATATTATATCATTGCACGTAGCATTGCCCAAATACAAGAATCGCTCCCCTTCGAGATCACTCACCTTCTCTCATGTATATTCTTTCATTTTCTCTCTAATTCTTATTATTTCCTTATAGCTCACTTATTCTTTTCTTTCCGCTCACTCGTTCATTTATATTGAGATAATAAATAATATAATATTACTAAGGAAATAAACCACTACAAACAAAATAAGAAAGAATAAACCATAAAGTCTGAACCAATATTAACATTTATGTTGGATGTTCTTTATTTTATTTCTTGCACATCATTTCTTTTGATCATTTGTAGAACTATCTTATTATTTTGTGATCACTATATGGACTTCGACTCATGTCGTGTGGGCTAAGACTCAATTTATAGTTAGGTCTTCTGGTATAAACAAAGTCTTGGACTAGGAGATCGGGTACTCTGTAAGAATCGGATCGTTCAACTCAACATTTCTTTCTAGGCTTTCCTCCGAGTCGTAACAAATATGATACTTGATAATAGTGAGACCAATTAAATAATATGAAATATAAACATGTTTTGATGCACTTCTCATAGCTTGGGTGGAAACACTTACAATTATTCATTTATCATAGCACGAGTTGTGTGTGAGAGAAAGATACTTCATCCTCATCACATATAATTAAGTATAGAATGAGAAGTTTGGTGATGTATTTATGTTGTGGTGAGATTCATTATATGTGAATCCAGAAGACATGTAAAGTGTAGAGTTATGGCATTTAAGCAATGATTTATATCATTATGTATATTGGTGTGTATGTGTGTCTATATATATATATTCCTACATGTAGAGAAGTGTAATAAACATGATTTGAGAATAGATATTAAGTAGAAATATCTAAATAGGTTTAGTAAAATACAAATTATGAGATAAGTAACTGATATGTATATGATGTTCATAGTGCAGATGGTTATGTCTAGAGTGGATAATGAAATACATGGAAAGAATTGCACATGAAGAAAGTCGGTTCTTGAAAAATAATTGCACATAAGAAATAGTGAGGCTATGATCACCTAAGTCATATGTTGAAACATGAATATATATGCACTATACATTTTTTTTACATAAAGAGGCACGACAAATTATGGAACATTATGAAGAAGTGTTTAGAGTATATTGTTGATACATAAAACATGGGATGTATGATTTTGTGTGTTGAAAAATTTTTGAAAATTGAAGTTTAAGTTGTAAGGACTAATCATATGAGTGTTAGTATATAATTAGATTTGATATCAGTTTAGTTTCGCTAATCTTTATATTATAATTCTTATTAGGCTTATAAAGCACACCATATGGTTTTTTTTTCTATTTTTCAAGAGCAAAGGGTATCAGTTCAAGATAAACCAAAAGGAAAGGTAAAAGCAAGTACGATTGTCCCGCTTAACAACAACATAAGCCTAGAAGTATCTTTTAAGTTTATCTTTTTCATTTATTTTAATTTAGTATGGCTCATACATGTAAGTAAAATTCTATAAAGTCTAATTTGTAACAAGACTCATGTATGTTACCTCTGAGTTTGATTTCACTTGTATCTTATGGGTCTATCTATATGCAAAGATAATTATGGTGATTTTCCATTAATTATTCTGATTTTACATTTCTACCACCTCAATCTTTAAATTAGGGTTCGAGCCTTGACATACAAAAATTAACATGTTCTATTTAATAGCATTTCAATTTTTATATTATATTTACGTTGGTTTTACATGTTTATTTTCTCTACATATGATATTTCATATTATATTTGGAAGGACCTCTGGCTATTTTAGTCTCATGATTTGAGACATTTGTTTTCTACACTTCTTCTACTACGTGATGTTTTTTATTTGTATCCGCTCTATGGTACTGTGATAGTGTTGATGTCTTGTCCTCAGACTTGGATCCCTAAACTTTGCTAGAACATTATAATTTTTTTTTATACGCATTGAATGGTTTCACGACTATCCTTCTTCTTTCCCTTCTACACCTACGAGCATACATTGTGTAAAGATCCACGAATGACTTTATTTTTACTAGAACTGTTTTCAATGAAAAATGCCGATGACACTATTTTATACAGAGCATCTATGGTACATAGTAATATTTTCAAGGCTCTCCCCACTAATAGCTAGTGAAACGTTTTTTTAAATAGATAAAAATCGCTCTTGAATGTAAATCCATGCATGCATTTTTTCACTATTTCACTATTTTTTAATAATAAAGTGAAAAACAAATATCATTTTTCTCGTGCATTAGGCATAGTTGTAAGATCTTTACTAAATTTAGTCACTCATCTTAAGAGACTATCTCTATTTCCCCATAAATAACCGAGTGACCAAGAATAGTTGTTCGTGGAGACTTTTTTTCTTTCTATATTTCTCCCTTTTGAAGTGTTTATTTTTACTAGTAAGGAATCTTTCATTTTTTCTAGTTTGTATTATTATATCATATATGAAATATTTTATTTTTCTTACATAACACTTCTTTGAAGTATTTTATTGCACTATCTGTATACTCTAATGATCACTACGTGAAATTTGGCCAATCTCGTGAGGGTTATAGTTGGTTTAAAGACTTCCGTCGTGTACCATGGATCATGTCTTGGGTTGTGTTGTCGGTTCCTCTCTGAGCATCGATCGTTCAACTCAGCCTTTTTTTTTTGTCTGCCTCTAAGTCGTGATAGAAAATATGTCGCATGTTTATAAGATCTTGGAAAGAAGAAAATTGTGAGGTAGAGATTTCTTGATGGATCTAACCACGTCCATTATGTGGTGGAAAATGATGTGTTTGAGATTAAAGGAGTTGCACTAATACACTTTCTCAAGAATGTAATATGGGCTTTACAATCAAGTCTTTGGCTCGATGCTTGTAATAGATATCAATAAATGGAATCTTATGTATAAATTTTACATACGCAGCTCAATCCCATTATTTTTCTTAACAAAGTCAAGATCCTTAGAAGTGTTTAATAGGTATCCATTGATTCATGTCTTTTAATCCTCTACAGATACTTAATTTAATTGAATTTAAAATAATATCAGTACCAATCACAAAAATTATAGCCTTCAGTGGTTAGAGCAAAACTTCAAAACGCATAACTGACCTTATGATATGATTTTAAAATCAAGAAGTTGGTCTACATATACTTTCTCCATGACAGTCATTTAAGAAGACCCTCTTTACATTCATTTGAAATAAGGTAGAATCTTTGTATGAAGCAAAAGCAAATAGCATACAAATTGATTTGAATCAAAATACTGGTGCTAAAGTCTTTCCAAAATCAATACCCTATTCTTGGTTATATCCTTTACCTATTAATCTAGTCTTATTTCTTATAATTACATCATTTTCATCCAATTTATTTCTAAATACCCTTTTGTTTTGATTATTGAATAATCATTTTGTTTGGGACTAATTCTCATACTGGACTTCTTTTAAATTGATTTGTTTCCTCTTGCATAGCTACAATCTAATTTTCATTACATTCGACAACATTAAAATTCTTTAGTTCAATTTGAGAGACGAAAGTAATATTGGCACAAAAGTTTGTAAGAGATGGTCTAGTCATTAATCTTAAAGTGGGAACACCTAAAATCTTGTTAATTATATGACTACTCTCATACTTCCAATCTTTATGAGATGATCACTTTCTTCTTCGTAAGGACAATCCTCCTCTTCAACAACTAATTCTTTATGAGAGGAACCTAGCACCTTGAAGATTATAATTTAGGATTATATATCTATTTGGTTCTTTATTTCATCACTAGTATCATTTTCGTTTGACATTTGATTTAATTTACCAAAATTGACATGCATGATTTTTTCTCCAATTAAAGTTCTTTTGTTGAACACTCTGCATGCTTTATTTGATGTAGAATATCCTAAGAAAATCTCATAATTTATCTTCAAGTAAAATTTTCCTAAAATATCTTTGATATTCAATACGAAACGTTTACGCCCAAAAGCCAAAAAAATAATCAATCTACAGAGATACTATTTAGAATATAGCGTGTCATCCTACAACCTGAGCCCAAATGATTTTAGGAAGATTGTTCTCATTGAACATGAATCTTGCTAACTCGTGTAAAGATCTATTCTTTCCCTCACAACAATGTTTTGTTAAGGTGTCCTAGGAGAAAAGATTTTGTGTACATGGTCATTTTCACGACCAAAATGTTCAAAGTAGTTTTCATGACAAAATATGTTCAAAGCATTGATTCTCAATTTTATTGCGACAATCCTAAGATCCTTCTTCATTAATCTTCTTCTTAAAGCTATAAAATATACCGATAGCATTATCCTTATTTCTTAAGAAAAAGGCAAAAGTAAATCTACAATAATTTTCTACTATAAATAACATAGATATAATACTTACAACTTAAGCTTATAGTTTTAGAGGGACCATAGAGGTTCGTGTGGAGAAGTTATGTTTGCACAATGTTTTAGGCACAAACAAACTTAAGTTTGTTTTATCATTTGACAAGTATTGCAAATCTTGTCTTATGAAATGAGACCTTGGGTAGGCCTCTAATTAGATTGTCTATCCATACACACGTCTTACTCTCTCACGTCTATTGTTCATGTGGAGTCCCCAGTTCTCGTAGTACAATATCATCCAGTTTGAACTGGATCTCACATGATTTTATTTTTGGGATTAGACCAAGATATGTTGTGCTATATAAGGAGGAGAGCTCTACTTATAAATCATTCACTTTCCACTCTTTCAACTAATGTAGGATTGTCCATCCCTAATAAGTATTGTGCAGTCTTTGTCTTCACAGAGTGAGTTATCATAATCTTCCCCACACTTGTGACCCCGACGTCCTAGTCGACCACAATTACAGTTGGGTTTTGGCTTTGATACAATTTGTAGAGTCTCTAGTCCTTATAGTACAATATTATCTGCTTTGGCTAGAAGACTGCACAGTTTTGTCTTTGAAGTTAGTTTAAAACGCGTTGTACTATGTAAGAAGAATAACTCTACTTATAAACCATTCTCTTTCCACTCTCACAAGTGATTTAGAATTGTACACCTTCACTTGTATAGGTTGAGCTCTCATAATCAACAGAATCTAAAATAATCATTTCATTCACAATGTAGGCTATTACATGTCCCCGTCGACAACACTTCTTGTTCGACTTTGATATCATTTGTGTAGTCCACAATCTTCGTAGTACTTAATTGTCTCTTTAGGCTGAAACCCTCACTGTTTTGCTTTTGAGGTTAGCCCAAAATATTGTACTAGATAAAGAACAAAACTCTATTTTTAAATCATTCATTTTCTACTCCTCTAAATAATATGAGATTGTGCACCATTATTGGTATGGGTTGAAAATTACAATCAACAAAATATTGCTCAATTTTTCCTTCACAGGATGAGTTATCACAAATCATTTCTCTTAATAGAGATTAGACACTTCTCATGTACTCTAGATAGCTTATTGAGATCACTATTACACATGTTTACATTTTGATACACTTCCACTGCCCATTATTCGATAACAATCGAATGCCCAATTTTCAATTATTTTTTATGCTAACAAGTGCACTATTTTTGCAAGTGAAGGCCTACTGGATTATTTGGACCAGAAGACAACCTCTTAAGACATAGACAAGGCAACCAACATGCTTACATGGGAGATCAACGAATGGACAACTAAAATCAAAGAAGGGTCAACTCAAATTCAAACGGCAATTTTTGTTTTGTTCTATATATTGCATGTATGCATTAGATTGTGTGGTTAGGTTAAATGAATGTTAAATTTGTGGTGGTCAAGGTGTGACACACAAGGATTGAAAAACTAAAAAAACCAAGAGGTTCGGCCCACACTCAAAGGAGGAGCACGCACCAACATGAAGTGTTAAACCCAATCCACATTAAAATGAAAGTCATTCCACTCAACTAATTAAAGGGAGGGTCCAAATCACTTGAGGACCATTCCACTTAAGAAGAGGGCGTTCATTTTTAGCCTTAAACGAAGAAAATGGGAGCTCAAATATGGCTCAATCAGACGCATAAACAAAACCACACCCAAAAGCACATCAAACCCAATTCATAAGAAGAGGAGCGTCATTTTCGACATTCAAATTTGAATAAGTCATCAGCTGAATTCTATTTTTATGGGATTGAAGATCACTTGTTGAAGAGGAAGTCATCTCCTCTATTGATTGAAAATAGAAGCTACAACTCATTCACGGCCAAAATTGCTCCTTGTGTGAAATTATCATAATCACCTTAGGATTTTACTTAAGCATGGTCATTAGATATTGTATTTTTCATATTTGATTTTGGAATGAGAACAAGTAGACATTTTCTCTGTAACCTCACTTCATCAACTTCATCATCATCGCCTAAGATTTGTCCTCGAATTGTTCATCAATTCGAGTGGAGATTGCGCCTACAATTATTGTCAAGTCCGTAGTTACTTGGTGACTCTTAATTCTCACATTCTATTCTTCCTATCTAAGCCCTTAAATAGGAGAGAAAAGCTGAGTAGTTAGTCTTGTGGCGTTGTAATCTTCTTTGGAAGGTTACATTTCTCCGATGGTGCTATAGGTTGCTCCTGGGGCCGATTACGGGTCTTTTGTCATAACTTTTTCGTGTGATTTGTTTTTAACCTCAAAGTTTCAGGTTATTTTCATCATCCATCAAATAAGATCCCCTCCGAATTTTGTTTAAATTAGACTTATTTTAATACGTACTTGATTTGCATATTTGAAATTTATTGATAGCACGTTCAAACCATTGACATTGACAAGAGACCGATGAAATTTTATCTAAACCGTGGTTGTAGAATCTTATGTTAGTTCGATTATTGTGTTTAAGTTAGTATTTGCAATCGAATTATTATCATTCATTACATGATTCGTTGAATTGACTTACTCATTGCGCATAGGTTAAGATTCAAAATTTGAATTTGAAAATATCTAAGTTGTAACTTTCTTGATTTTGGATCAGTTTGAGAATTACTTAATCACTCCCTTGATTTAACACTCTTAAAATCTTTCTTACTATTTAGGATCTAAGTATTGCCAAAAAGTAAAATAAATAAATAATAATAAAATAAAATAAAAATTTCTTAAAATTTAGGATCTAAGTGGTGTTTATTCATGACAACTAGAAGTGGACTTAATTATAATTCCACTTTTGAACAAATTCGTGATGTGAACACTCCCCAATCCAAAAATCCTCAAATAGGTGAATCAAGTCTTCAAGGCCAAATTGATGGTCTTAGTCAAATGATGAAGCAAGTCTTGGATCCCCTCGATGATCGGGATAAATCTAATTAACGTAGTCAGAATCTTTGAGAACCTTTACCAAAGGAAAGAAATGATTCAGATTTTAGAACACCCTGGCCTAAAAGAATGTACGAATCGAAATTTCCTGAACCTTTACCAAGGAAGAGAACTGGACCGGGTTTCTACGAGTCCATGCATCAAAATGACGAGAAACCCCCAAGGAATAGGTTTCAAGACCGAGATGAAGAATGGATTGATGGATGAGAGGATTTCATTCCACACCGACGAAGGGACAATGACATTTTAGGCATGTCAGGCTAACGATACCATCATCCAATGGAAACTCATTCTTGGACTGGTTAGATAAGGTCGAAAAGATTTTTGAATACTATGGATATACAGATCGTACCATGATACAGCTTCACACCAACGAAGGGATAGTGACGATTTTAGGCATGTCAGGCTAACAATACCATCATTCAATGGATCATACAATGGAGACTCATTCTTGGACTTGTTAGACAAGGTCGAAAAGATTTTTGAATACTATGGATATATAGATCGTACCATGATACAACTTGTAAGAGTCATGCTTACCGGTTATGCGTCCTTATGGTGGGAGAACTTGAAAACACAAAGATGGCAAAACCATGAAATTCACATTACCACATGGAGAGAAATGAAGTACCTAATGAGGAAACGATTCGTACCAAATCACTATCGACAAGAACTTTTCATAAAATGCAAAATGAACAATCGGTAGAAGAATATCTTACTAAGTTCGGAATGTTAAAGATAAGAGGAGAATGGAAGGAACCAAAAGAACAAGTGATTGCTAGGTTTCTTCGTGGATTAAACTGAGAAATTAGTAATGTAGTTGAATTGCATCTTCTCAACTCATTGGATTCGGCTACTCAAATGACTGTCAAAGTCGAACGACAATTGAAAAAAGGGAGGGAAGGACAGCCCCTAGCAGATTTACTCTCAAGGGCTCGAAGACTAACAAGAAGATCATTAGGGTGGAAGAGAAGCAATCTTTCACCAAAAGTTGGCCAACTAAGGAGATCAGTAAGAAACCTACAATAGCGAATGTTAATCAAAGTAGGGCTAGAGATATTAAATGCTTCAAGTGTCAAAGTCATATACACATAATGGCTCAGTGTCCTAACCGTAGAGTTATGGTAATCCAAGAGGGTATTGGAGAAATAGAAAGCGAGGACGAACAAGATGAGGAGGCTATAAACAAGGATGAATTTGAAGATGAAGTTTATCATGCCCACGATGGACATCTTCTGATGGTCATACGACGAGTACTTATATCAAAGACTATAGATGAACAATGCCAATGAGAGAATATCTTTCATACTTGATGTCTAATCAAAGATAAGGTATGCTCGTTAATCATTGATGGAGGAAGTTGTACCAACGTAGCTTCCAAAGACATGACTGAAAAATTAGGGCTTGACACTTGTCCACACCCGAAACTTTATAAGTTACGATGGTTAGACGATAGAGATGACATGAAAGTCAATAAGCAAGTTACCATTGAATTCTCTATCGAAAAATATAAGGACTTTATTCTACGTGACGTCGTACTTATGAATGTCAGTCATCTACTTCTAGGACGTTCTTGGCAATATAACCACAAGATAACTCATGATGGATTATCAAACCAATACTCCTTGAAGTTCAGGGACAAAACAATTAGATTAGCACCTTTATTACCCAAACAAATAGCCAAAGATGAATAGGGCAAGAGGAGAGAAAATGGCAAAACTAGCCTTTCTATATCAAAAGGAGAATTAGAAGGTAAATTTGTGCCAACAAACTATGAAGGAAAAGTTAAGATTACAGAGCTATTGAGCACTTTAGGAAAACAACTTCCTAACAAAGATCCCTATCTTGGAATGGAGGAAGAAAAATAAAAGTTTATCTTCTTCAAGACCAAAGAGTTAGTAGAACCTCTTGTGTATAAAGATATTGTTAGTTCCATACCGACCAAAGAAGAAAAGAGAATGTCATCTCCACTAATAAAAGAGAATTTATTAAGCATGTTGATTGGACAGACCTTCTAATTAAGGATCCCTTCGTTATTAATGCACCCAGGCTGCAACCAACAAATTTTTGAGAGATGAGAACACCTCCTTATGGCGCTTTCTTGCGTAACCTTGGTTTTACATATCAGAAAGATTATCACATTTCTATGATGAATGCAAGATTCTACTCTTGATTCAATGGTTATTTTAAATAATGTATCACACAATTGAATTATATTAAGTACATTATGCTAAAAAATCAACTCACGTGTATATTCATATCAACAACCCAAAGAAAAGTACTTTGAAAATTAAGAAAAAGGTAAGTGAAATAATGAAAATATGACAACTTTATACTGTTTTTGAAATTGAATGCAACCAAAGAATGAGTAAAGAGTGTGATTTAGAAAGAGAATATCTGTTTGGGTGCAAGGAGTAATGGTAGTGGAGAGTGGGCATTTCATATTGCTAGCACAAATATAGAACTCTTTTTTAAATTTTTCTTCCCCCTTTCAAACGCACTCATAAAGTAAACCCATGCCTTGTCCATGGTTATTAATTTTTACAGTGCCTACCTACAAATAAAGCCTAACCTTTTACTTGATTTCATGTTAAAAAAGGGTAGGCCAAAGATTTTGAGAATACAACCTATGTTAGAAGAGTTGCACAATCTTACATCTGTCCGAAGAGAAATGTAGAAGACGATTTATAGATAGAGTTGTTCTCTCTTCTAAGACAAGACATTTTAGGACAAACGTAAAAAAAAATGTTCCCGACTTAAGGGCAAAATAGACAATATTTTGCTAATCATACCAATACATAGAGTAATTGTGTGAAACAATGATGCTTACACTATTTTCACGACTAATAATTCTTTCTCACAAGAGCTTTTTAGAGTACAAAATTGTGAGTTCTTTTAGTTAAAGTAGAGCATTTATTAAGAGTTGACATAAGGTTCAAAATAATGAACACCTTCTGACATTCCCTCAAAATTCATGCATATGCAAATCTAAGTTATGGAAATACCTTAATGTCCTCCATACCTTTGAAGGGTTTGTGTTGGTTTGGAAGAAGTAAATAAATAAGAAACATCTCCTTCCTTGTCTTAGTTCATGTAGTTTGAATTCAAATTCAAATGACTTATGTTGAATGGATTATATTACTAAAGTGAATGAACAAATCAAAGTAACTAGGTTTGAAGTTAATAAATTAGATTATTATTGCTTCCATTTAATGAGCTAGGACTTTTAGGCATAATGCACCGTTGATCGTCGTAATTTAAAATTTAATTGTCATAGTTTTAATTATCTCAGTTTAAGTTCTTATAGTTTCTACTTTGTTTTTAAACAATTCTTCATGCATCTTCAACGTGTCTACACCAACAAAAACATCTTATTTAATTGTTTTTTTATGTAAATGACGGGTTATAACGATCTCTCTGGTCAGTCATTTATTTGAATCTAAGTCGAGCGAGTATAATTTTCTTAAGTAAAAATGAAATATTAAAGTCGATATGAATATGATAAAATTGATGAAAAATCGATGGGAGGTGGATCTGATAATGGAAGTGACAATGTAAGAGGTTAATTAAGAGTTAAAATTAATGGGATAAAATTCAAACAAAGGGTAAACTATTGAACATTAGTATAATATTTTACCCTTTTTTGGAATTTTTTTGAAGACCCATATCCTTTTTTTTTTTTATTTGGGTGCCCTCTAAACATTAGGGTAGAGAGAGAGAGAGAGAGAATGATGAATAGAAGAGTTTAGGAGCATAAAGGAAATGAGCTTTTATGTTAATGGCCTAAGCAGTGTTGGTGTGGGTGGAACTGTCAGCCACTCTCTCGTCATCTTATGAAGAAAAACCAGACTCTGCTGTGCAGTCTTTAATTATCTTTTTGAAATCCAATAAAAAAGAAATTACAAAAAAACCTCTTAATTTTGTTTTGAATAAAATGATTTAAAATTAAAAATTTGTTCCACTTGAATTTTTTTTTTTTAACAAAAAAATTTATTTTACGTGAAGAATAAATTAGAATTGATTTTGCTTAGATACAGAGTTGTTGATGTTATAAAATTTATATTTTTTTAATTTTAATTTGAAAAATTAATCAAGAACCAGTTTTACCGAGTCTAAAAAATGTAAAATCGACCGAAATCTGAGTACAAACTAACTCAAAATCACTCTAAACTAAAATTCATTGGTAACCAAATCAAACAAAACCGAAAATAATTAGTTTAAAATTTATTATGTTTTTAGGGCAAAGTTTGTCATTTTGTTAAAAAAACCATTACTTTAGTTTAAAAATAAAATTCAGGGTAGAATTTAATTTTTCATTGAATATTTAGTCAAGACAAATCTATATCATATCTTAGAGTGGTCCTCTCTCTAATTATAACACACACACTCTCTCTCTCTCTCTCTCCATCTCTATCTCTCTCTTAGCATAATTCTAAGTAAATCTCTTCAGTAAATTTCCTATTTCTCTCCTGTTTCATCTGTTTGAGATTTGGAATCCAATGGAGTTAAGTGTAAATTACAAGCAAAAGACAACAAACTGGAGATGGGTTTTGCTTGTTTTGTTTTGGTATGCTATTGCAGCGCAGGAAATTAACAAGCTTGAGGGGGGCCATGGCCGTTGGAGAGAGAAAGAGAGGAAGAGAGAAGGTCTAGAGAGAGAAAGGCTGCAAAAGAATATAGAATTGGAAATCACGGTCGACCCACTCTTTGCATCGCCTTGTCACTATCCACCACCCTTTTCTCCGCAATTCTCTCTCATTCACACAAACATTCACCAGGACCAACCAGAGCCGGAGACTTTCTCTCTCTAACTTTCCCTCTCTTTCTCTCTCTACCTCTCATTTCCGGTGTCCTACCTTGAAGCTGGATTTCATCAACAGTTGGAAACAATTATGTGGGTTCTGAGAAAACATACGAAATAGAAGGACACGAGGAGAGAGTTAAGAGCTACTGTTTTGTAGAAAGAGAAAGAGAGGAGAACTGGTGTTAAAAAGATTGGGAGTTTAGAGAGAGAGCGAGAGATGGAGCACTGTGCTTTCTAATTCTGTCTCTGTTTTTTAGCGGTTTCCCGCCAGCTGACAGACACCATATGCAGCAACTAAAGTTTTTAGAGAGAGAAAAAGGGCGGAGAGAGAGAAGCGTCTCCCTCTCCATCCCATCACGACCACCATGATCTCTCTTTCTCTCTCTAACTGTCCGCTGGCTTTGTCAGCGATATCTCGTCAGATGTCTCTCCACCCGCTTGGCTGTTCTAGGGCTCACATGTCTCCCCTATCTTCTTTGCTTCCTCTACTACTTCTATCTTCTTATCATATTACAATAAATAGAAAATTAGATTATCTTATTCTTTTTATTATTTATTTATAAATAACTAAAGAAAAAAAAAATTAAAAAATAAACTTAAAATCTTCTTTAAAAAAAATACTAATATGAAGACTATCCTTTAATGTTAAATTTAAAACTCATATAGTAAAATTAAAAGATAAATTTAAGATTGTTCAAATTGTATGTTCATTTTGCTTTATTCGGCTTATTTTAAACATTATGCAGCATAATTAACATACTTCACCTAATTCTATTTCATTATTTGTTTAATAAATATAAACAATTAGATTAACTGATTTAGGCGATATTCAAGAAGAGTACTGTGGAGATCAAATATATTCATATTTATTTCTATGATTTTACAAAAATTCATAGCTTTCGATAGAAATAGTTTTTTTTTTCCTTACCAATTATAATTTGAATATGAATATTAGCAAAGTTGGAGTTTGCAGGATTTAACTGAAGAAGAAGATGGAGAAAAAAAGAAGGAAGATGAAAGCGGCAAGACGAAAGATTACCTGTAATAATTTTTAAGAAAAAATGTTTTACACTATATATGTACAGCAGCTCATGATGAGCATAGAAAAGAGGGAAAGAGAAACTAAACTAGATTAATTAAACTCTAACAAATAGTCATACTCTAACATCCTCCCTCAAGAGTAAGTCCGGAGACCGAAGATCTTGGAAAGAAAAACTAAGAAGGTGGAAGGTGGAAGCGGCTTGGTGAAAGCATCTGCCAATTGATGACCTGAAGTAGTGAATTTCACCGACAAAGTCTTGTGGAGAATTTTTTCACGCACAAAGTGAAAATCAATCTCAGCATGCTTTGATTTAGAATGCAAAACTGGATTGGAAGTGAGGGTACGCGCATTGAAGTCATCACATAAAATGAGAGGTACCTCGGTAGAGAGAACACCCAATCATTGAGCAGAGATTGGAGCCACAAAAGTTCGGCAGCACCATTGGCTACAATACGATATTCGGATTCGGTACTCGACCATGAGACAGTTTTCTATTTGGTGGAAGACCACGAGATGAGGTTGGAGCCCAAGAAGATACAGAAGCCACTCGTGCTCTTACAGTCATCGGAACAGGATGCCGAATCAACATCTATATAACATACCAAATTGGAGGCAGGAGAGGATGAGAAGGATATACCCAAAGAGGGAGTACCCTAGAGATACCATAAAATCCGTTTGACTGTCTGCCAATGGATCTCTGAAGGGAAGTGCATGAATTGGGAGACCGTTTTGACAGCAAAAGCAATGTGATACACCAAGGAAGCGAATCACACGCTCACAAGGTATGTCATACAGCTCACTAATTTTTTTACTAATTATTGCTCTCTTTTTGCAGATGAAGTACTAATGGATTGCTTGGAATAGGAGCCAACTCCGCAAGACATTAATAAACCCACCAACATGCTGACATGTAGCATTGGAGAAGAAACTTTCCAAACTTTATTGAGCATAGGAGTAGCAGAAGAAGGAATTTGTCTTCCCATTGACAACTCTATGTAATTTATTACCTCCATTGGGCTTTGGAAAACTTTGGATGTATTTAATTTGTATTTTATTATCTCATTATGCATTATAGGGTGCTAAGGAGTTGTTGGCCTCAAAGGCTAAGCAACCTTAATTGTTGGTTTTTCCAAAAAAGGCTATCAATTTGACCTTTGAAGATTAAGTGACAAACGCAATAGCTTTGCCAGCCTTATTACCAAACGTGCCCTTCATGAAGATTGTAGCCAACATTTGGATCTTTTAAGAATGGGATGGATCGTAAAATTTGGAAGCCATTTGCTTGGTCAACCAGACCTGTTACCAAACACCATTACGGCTTACTTAAGCGTGCAAACCCACTTAAGCGTGCGCCACCAATTTGGCCTGATCCATTAAAGAGTTTGGTGCCTCATCCAATTCAAACTCAGATGTGATGAACCAGCTCACTCTCCCTTACATGGTGGAAGACAAACTTACCTTACATGAAGGCAAATCCCACGATTGAAGATAGTAGGCACACACTGGAGCGGCTTGGATCAAACTGAGTTATCTTTTCCATTTTTATGTTGTCTCCCTATCCCTTAGCCATCCAAGCATATTTAAACTTCTTTTTCATAATTTGTACGCAGTTTTTGAATCACATTTGAGGTATTTTTCATAAGCTCTTGTGCATTGGAGTTCGTCTCAAAGGTAATTGCCTCAGTCGCTTGCTTCTGAGAGGAGTTGTGCCTCCTATTGTCTTCTAAGCCTGAGGTTGCTTAGGAACTCTTATACTCACATTTTTCTGCATCTTGTCTAAGACCTTAGATAAGGGAGAAAGTGAGCCAAACCGATCTTGTGCCGTTGTAATCTTCCTTGGAAGGTTACATCACCTAGAGGTGCACCAAGTTGCCTCTCGAACCGGTTACGGATCATCTTTGCATAACCTTTGTGTTTCTCATCCTTTTCTCACAAAATTTGCAAGGATTAATCTTAACTCATTATATTAAGTCTCATCAAAATTTCATTTCAATTACACACCATTTACTAATTTTTCACCTTCACTATTTTGGATGTTATCAGATTTAGCCGAAAACACCACTATCTTATCATATTTCGCGCTAACCGCCTCTTTCCAGGGTCCAATTTGCATCACAATGTCAGGTTAAGTAAGGCAGCAGTACTGCAGGCTTCCAACTATATTGCGATAAAGAGAGCCGTCACGGAGAGGGATGCTAAAATTCTTTGAAAGAATAAGACCTGAAATCATTGGAGTAGGAATGGGTTTGCATGAGACCATATTAGCTTTGTGCAATATTTCATGAATATATCTAGACTATGAAAAACTCATTCCTGTATGAGTATAAGTGACAGAAATCCCGAGAAAAAAGATGATGGTCCAAGGTCACACACCTTAAATTTAGAATTTAAGTACTTGAGAAGCTAGTCGAGTAGAGAAGTTGAGTTACCCGTGAGAATGATGTCGTCAACATAGACCAGCGTAATAATAACGGAGGAGGACTGGCGACAGATGAAGAGAGAAGTATCTGACTTGGAAGCAATGAAACCCCAATCTAAAAGAGTTGTGTATAGCATTGTGTACCAGGCCCGAGGAGATTGTTTTAAGCCATAAAGAGCCTTGCGCAAGTGACATACAACGGATGGATGAGAGGAACACACAAATCCTAGAGGTTGCTGCATAAACACTGTCTCAATCAAATCACAATGTAAAAAGACATTACTTACATCCAGTTGTTTGGTGATCCAACCATAGGAGATGGCTAGGGCAAGAGTAGTATTGATGGAAGTAGGTTTCACAACTGGAATAAAGGTTTCCTCATAGTCAATGTCCTCCGTCTGATCATATTTCTTTGCCACTAAACGAGCTTTGTATCCGTTGATCGTGCCATCGGAGTTGAGTTTAGTTTTGAAAACCCACTTACAACCGATAATCTTGACTCCTAGAGAAGGAAGAGGAACCAATGTCCAAGTAGAGTTACCAAATAGAGCCATCATTTCCTTATCCATAGTAGCCAACCAATGAGGGTGTTTGGAGGCTTGGTTAAAAGTTTTGGGTTCAATGGTAGTTTCTACGGAAAAGGCTTTGGCCTTAAAAATACTTTGACTCTGGTGCGCATGGGATGAGTATTTGTTTGAAAAGGAGGAGGCCATGGTAGGAATGAAAGTTGGGGTAGGAGAAACAGGAGGTTGGGGAATGGACGAGGATGGTGGTGAAGGTGTAGGTATGGAGAGTGGATTTGGAGGATTAGATGGAGACCAGGACTCTGACTGCGTGCCTGTTGAAGAATGAGCCGGCGACTCATAGGCAGTGGCTTGGTTAAGGGAACCCACCGGAGCCGTAGCGAAAGCGAGTCTTCATAGGGCAATTGTCACTGCTTATGGACCCGAACCTGGGTGATCTATCCATGACCAGGATGAAGCTTGGAATGTGAAACAGGAATTGAAGGAGAAACATTAGAAGAAACTGGTAGGAGTGATGGGTGACTCGAGGTTATGGGAAGTGAAAATGAGGAAGGAAGGGGAGGAGATAGATTGAGAGAAAAGAAGGGAAAAATGGATTCGTCAAAACTAACATGACGAGAGATGTATAGTTTGTGGGATCGAGGTTCGAGGCAAAGATACCCCTTGTGATTGAGGCTAAGACCCAAGAAGACACACGGAAGTGAGCGAGGCTGGAGTTTATTGTGATTATAGGGATGAAGAAAAGGAAAGCACAAGCAACCAAAAACATGGAGAGAGGTGTAATCGGGAAGAGAATTGTACAAACATTCGAAAGGTGATTTATTGTTAAGAATACGTGTAGGAAGGCATTTATGAGGCTCGTAGCAGTAGTAAAGGCATAGGGCTAGAATTTATGAGGGACGGAAGAATGGAAGAGGAGAGCGAGGCCAGTTTCGACAATGTGGCGGTTTTTACGCTCTACATGACCATTCTGATTAGGAGTATAGCAGATACGGTGGCGAATGCCAAGAGATTTAAAAAGAGGAGAGAGGGTTTGGAACTCCCCTCCCCGGTCGGATTGAACGAGCTTAATAGAGGAACTAAATTGTGTTTGAACATAGTGATGGAAGTGAACAAAAGAAAGACGAACATCACTTTTTTATTTTAAGGGGAACATCCAGGTAAGACAAGTGCAATCGTCCACAAATAAAAGAAAATAACGATCACCAATAAAATAAGGAAAAGAGGATGGACCCCACACATCTGTATGCACAAGCTCAAAAGGAAAATTGGAATGAGATTCAGAATTAGAAAAAGGCAATCTGTGAGATTTACTAATTTGACAAGGATTACAAAAGTTTGGCATTTCATTGTGTACAAAAGGAATATTACAAATATTCATTACGCTTTTCAAAATAGATACAGAAGGCAGGGGTGCTAAAAAATGAGCGATGAAGGAAGACGAGGGAGGTGAGTGGGTCGGGTTATAAGGTTATAGGTTGGGTATGTATAAATAAGAATATTGGGCTAGGTTGGGTTGTGGGTAGTGTTTTGGGGCAGGTAGGCTGGCTTGGTAAGCTGAAGGAGGTTAGGCTGAGAAGGCTGGTGTGGGATTTAGATTAGGTGGGCCAGGCGGTTAGGAATTGTTGAACCGATAGAAGCAAGCTGAGGTAGAGTGGCCTAACTTATGGCAGATTTGGCATTTGGGCCGATTGGTTTTGTTGTTTGGCCGGTTTGGTCGCCAAGTGTGCAGAGCCATTGATGAAGACCCAAACTCTATTGAATACTGATGGATCGGAATGTTAGGGTACAAACCTAGAGCTCCAAATGGCCGAGGAATCGACGCCGGTCGGAAGGGCTGCTGAGCGATGGCAAGAGCCTAAATGGAGTTAGGCATCTGGAATGAGGCGGCATGATTCTGTTTCTCAAGACGAAACTCAAAGCCCTGCAACAAACTGTAGATATCTTCCATAGAGGGATCATGAGTCCGATTTGTAATGGCAGTGACAAAGGAGTTGCAATCGCTGCCAAGACTGCCTAGAAAATAAATCACTTGATCTTTGAGGGAGACCGGCTCACCAGTGTGTTGCAGATGGAGGTAATTTTTTTAGCGTACTGGGAAACAGAGAGGCCATGTTTTGTGAGAGAATGGAGTTGGCCTCGTAACTCTGTGATCCGAGCAAGCGATGAGGATGCAAATCGGCAAGACAGGGCTGTCCACATTTCAGTGGCAGTGGAGTAGGAGACAATAATTGGAAGAAGTTCTTCTGATAAGGAGGAGAAAACCCAGCTCATCAGTAGGCGATTGAAGTGCTGTCATGTAGTAAACTCGGGGTTAATCTGCGATGAAAGATTATCCTGAAACTATGGAAGTTGAGGAAGAGTTTCGTCTATAATAGTTTTGAGTCCATTGGCAATGACGATGTTGAGCAATTGTGCTTTCCATAAGAGGTAATTAGTATTATTGAGTTTAATGTTCAAGACTTGATTTGTGGTGGGGAAGGGCGACAAAGAGATAGATGAAGGGGTGAAGAAGGGGAGGGTATTGTCGAACTTGGAGACGTCATCCTGTAGCTCTGATACTAAGTTGGAGTTTACAAAGAAGAAGATGAAAAAAAGAAAGAGGAAGATGAAGACGGCAAGATGAAATATTACCTATAATAATTTTTAAAAAAAATGTTTTACAATATATGTATGTACATTTACTCATGATGAGTGTAAAAAAGAGAGAAAGAGAAATTAAACTAGATTAGTTAAACTCTAACAAATAGTCATACTCTAACAAGCAATTTGATTAAGAACTTAGTATCATTTTTATACTAACGTTAAAACATGAGTTATTATAACAATAATATTATGTTTAATTTCTAATCTTATCTCATGATTTGACAAACATTAGTCAGTGTAATTAATATAATAAATTATAAATAATTAAAATAAGTCATTAATTATAACAAATCAATATTTTTCTCGGTATATAATTAGAGAGTAAACTTCTTATTACAAATTTGCATTTACAATTTTCTTTTATTTTTTATTATTTATTTTTGTGTTATACCATCCTTCCCGTGTTAGCATAGTAGGGGTTATTAGTATCTAGTTAGAGTGATATAAACATAGAATTGATTAGGCAGTGCACAGACCCATGTTTATGTAATAAATTTCAAATGTTTATTCTCAATTATTAGTTCAAAAATAATATTAAATGAAATATTCATTATTTTCTAAAATAAAAAATTATTTTCAAAGTAATAATTGTGTTGACACACATTAGATAAGATGTTATGGCTTTTTATGTAATATTTCAAATAATATTTTAAAATATAATAAGAATTAAAAAGTAATTCCTTCCAAACTAGAAAATAAAGTTTAAATGAAATTAATTTTTATTTTTTAATATTTCTTAAATAAATTACGATAATGGTTAATTTATTAGTTAAAAAGTAATCAAAAATAAGTGATATTGCATTTATTTTATTTAATGTTCATTTGGTGAATTTTACGTGATTAGACACCTACCCATCATTTTTTTTTTATAATATTAATGTATTTTATTTTTTTTTTAGAATTAACTTTAAAATATTTTGGATAGAATGCCTTGTTTTGATTTTAATTTAGCAAAGTAATTACAATTTTAGTTGAAGAGAATATTATTTATTATTTTATTTTATTAACGTGTTAAATAATAATTAATTTAATTAATATAATAAATTTAGTGTTAAATAATAAATGGTCCATTGGTCAAACTTCTTCAATAAATTTATGACAAAATATCATGTCTTTATTTTTATTTATTTCAATATATTTATAATATCAAAAATTGTCTTGCCTAGTCGGAAAAAAACGTCAAAAATCGCGCGGTCAACAACCAATATGGGTTTAATCGACTGATTAATTTCTTTTATGACAAATGAGATGATTTTATTGATTAAAATAAGATTTCATGATGAATGTCGTTAAATTTATTAATGAAAATTGATTGCAAAAGTATTTATGAAACTACAAGAAATTAATTAAGAAAATCAAAACTATAACTACTAAATTGAAACAAGTCAACGGATGACAAATAATATTATATTATATTTTATATTTATTTATGCAATTTAGTGTATCATTCCTTACTATGATTTACAACCAAATTTCATAAAGAAAATTTCAAACTTAAATGAGGCATGCACTACACACTTTAATATAAAAGATTAGTAGCTCATGCATAAGATTTAGTATTAGTAATAAGATGAGTTGTTATTTTTCTTGTTTATACAAAATTGTACGAAAAACTATTTTTTTGTTAATCAATTGAAGGAATCATGGTCGTGGGTGGATTACGCTAAAACAATGTAATGCATGGTATGAGTTTCATGAAAAAAAGGTAAATGCGTAATAATACAATAAATAGACATTGATTCCAAAATCTTAACTTTATTGATTTCACAACCTGAAGGCGGGCTTAACAAAACATCAAGTCGGACGATTCGATTCTAAAAAATAACCTGATTGTCTAGTTCAATACTCCGTTCGTAACAAAAGACTTGAACATAATCAAATCTTTAAGATCTATAGAATGATTACAAATATAATAATGCAATAATTAAATAACAGTTCGATCTAAAAATTCAAATCTAAATTTTTTAGTTTTATACATGCCCAAATAAAATAAAGTATCCACCAGAAAATTAAATAGACACTCAAACAAGGAGATAAATTAATAAACACTGCTTCCAAACTTCAACTACTCACTTATATTGTTTTTGCCTGGAAAAGGAAGGTGTCGTTTGGAGTGAATGAGTAACTCAGTAAAAATATTATACTAAATACAAATACTTGTGAAACTTCTTTTACCTTTCATTTCACAACATGACGAGACAATGAATAGTTTTCAAACATCTTTATAAGAAAATCAATTTCTATCTTTAAAAAAAAAAAACATGCTATACGAGCAACTGATATAAAATATTGTTGTATACATAGATAAATATATTAAAGTAAACCATCACCGTACATTTCTTTTAAAATCATCATAGTGAAAGAGTAGAGTCACACAAAGACCCTTCAACATAGAAATGTGGGTATCCGAGCCCCCTTTCTTCACAGTCTATAGAGACAAAGTGTAAGACATGTGCAAATAGTTCGTCGTGGAGGAAAGAATTGCCCACCTTTGCACTTCCATTAGTTATAAACAAACCAAAAAGATCCATCAACACATCATGAGTTAGAAGAAAAAAGAAGTAACTGTGATTCAAAGATCCATCAATGTTAACTTAGGTGGGCAGCGAGTAAGCTCTTTGATAGCACCACCTGCAACCAAAATAAATAAACATCCTTGATTAGGCTTAGAGACTCGAAACTCAAGAAGCTCTTTATCACAACCCTATTATTTATTTTTGCAAATAAGACAATCTTTATGCATTAAAATGTGTACTAGAATAGCCTCGTGATACTTTGTCACAGAAACCGTCCAAAATATCAAGAAGATTCATTCCCACATATCACATCAAAGATAAAATTCCATATATCACATCAAAAATAAAATACAATCCAACATTAGTAAACATGTAAAATCAACCGTACATATACGTAAAAGACTGATGCGGTGACTATCAAGCCATGTTAACCATGGAATGCAGTGAAAAAAGTATAAACTCTTACATTGACATGAACTACTCTTCCTACGTACGGGAACAACTACTTTAGTACCAGCTCATAGTCCACAATCTTTTTTGAGTCTAAAACAAAACCAAAATTATGAAAATCCAACTCAACATTAAGGGAAGACATAAGAATGAACCATATGTTGGGTCTATAAACTCAATCTAGAACACTATAAAGGATTGTGCGGTCAACACTTTAAGTCGTAGATCAACATTTGGAACTCTCGAGTTTGACCTGCCATCGAAACTTCCACCTAGCAGTCGACATTTGATACCTCTCGAGTTGGCCTACGATTGACACTTCAACAAAAGTGGTTGACATTTGAAACCTCTTAGGTTGGCCTATCTTCGACACTTCACCAAAAACAGTCGACACCTTGAACTCTTTGTTTCCAACAGTATGGTTCGAAGTGTCTACGGATCAACACTTAGGGCGAATTCTAACGACATATGGTCACGAAAATTGCCTCCCTTCATCGTTTTTCACAACCAATCAACCAAATGACTTATACAAACTTTAAATATACTCAAATAGACCAAACATAACATTTGGATTCGAGTTTTAAAGCTTGAATCCAAATCTAATAACAACTCTAACTTTCAAAATGTTAAATGAAGGGAAAAACTTACAATCTCTCGAAACTCCTTTGAAAATGTTAGTGCACGACACCTCGTGACCACTTCTTCGTCCTTGGAACACGACAACATTTCCTTTTTTGTTTTCTCTCTCTCTCTCATATGCGTCAGTGGAGAGTGAGAAAGGAAATTGGGGTTCTCCTATTTCTAATAATTCTCTTTTTAATTTAAGTAATTTTTATTTAAAATAAATAAAAATCTTTTATATCATTAAATCCCACTTCACCAAAATATGAAAGTTGTTCAACTTCTCATCCGAGCTAAAATTTTAAATTATCCAAATATTATTTTCTCCAAGTAGACCACACGTTAATTTTTCAAATTATCGATTTGACCAATTTACCAATAAATTCCAATGTGGCGACAATATGACAAAGCGAGTCAAACCTTGACTCCCTAACCGTTAATAATGCAAAAAATTTATTTAGAAACTCCTAATAACAAACAATAGCAGTTTTACAATAGTTAAGAGTAATTTAATCAACTATATTTTCTTAATGGCCATTCTGACATGAGTAATCATAAGTTTACTTTCTTATTCTACTATCTTAAAATACTCGATGATGTGTTAAATTATTATTAGTACAATTAATGTAACAAATTATAAATAATTAAGTTATATATTAATGATATTAATCATTATTTCGCATGTCAACGATTATTTTAAAAGTGTAGAATAATTGAGAGCAAACGTAGTATTATTTTTCTGACGTGTATATGAAGTTTATGAATTAAGAATAATTTGCTTATTTTTATTTCTTAACATAATGTACACAAAGGTTAATAGTCTTCATTTTGTAAATGAGCATACCTAAAAACTAGGGCTAGACTCTGCAAAAGTCAACATTAAATCTTAAAGAGATCGAAGAAAAAATGAACAATGGGTACAAAGAAGACAAATATAAAACAACAAAAATTAATAATTCACTTGTAAATCTAATCCAAAGATTAATTTCACCTTTTTTTTTTTTTAATGCCAAATATATGAAATTTGCTTCTGAATTCGGGCATCAAAATGGCCTGTAATTCAAGTAATTTCTATTGCATGGATGATGTGACTATCGTTAGAAACAACTTCCAAATGCGTTGATATGTGTCATATCAAGAGTGTATCAATGATTTTTTGATGTGTCTTTTGTGCCTCTTTCCACAGGTGATATTGAATTTTGACGCTATTTAAATTTTATTTGGATCAAATTAATTAAAATTTTATTTTTTAAATTAATATAAATTATATCCGTAAAACTCTCAATTATATTTTAATGTTCATCCGAGATTTATTTTTTAATTAGTGATTTTTTTTAGAAAAACATCGTAATTTTTTTTACATAAATATAATGTGTTTTACATCGTAATTTTTTTATTCCAGTTATATATCAAGCAATTAATTGAATTATTTGTAATTTATTTGATCCATAAATTTAAAAGCTTGAAATATATTTAGGTGTATCTCTATTTTTATCATATTAACTTTTTATTTTTAAATTTGGTGAATTACTTAGGTTAATGTAATTGGATGGGCAGCTAGAGCTATTAGTAAGACAGCGACTGAGCACCGTGGTCCAGCTTTGCAACAAGTGGCGCGTTTACGAGACGCGCTACTTAGGAGAGTAGGGAGTGGAAAATTTGACTTACCTGTGCGTTTTGTTTAACACGGGATAGAAATATTAAATGAAGGTTGACGCAAATAGCGCGTCACGGTTGTCGGAAACGACCGCACGTAAGCAGCTGCCTTTAATGCCGAACATTTATTTTTTCTTGATAAATTCCGTGTTCTTGTCCTCTTCCCTTCTCTCTATCGATTTCTGCCACTTGTTTGCCTCTCTTGCAATAATTTGATGAACCTCTCCCACGCGCCACCTCTGAATTCCTTTAGGCCACCACCACATTATTATAAATATGTGTAATCCATGCTATGGTTGAGCTTTTTAATTGTTACAACCTCTATGAACTTGTTGCACTCCATTCTATACGATTTCATGCATCCTAGAATGATCCAACGAGGAGGGCGACAAACTTAGTGTCATGTAAATACGTTAAACTGGATCAAATCTCGACATGTTGTTCAACAATAGCAGTGAACTAGTTCGGATCAGCCCAATCTATGAAAATCAAGACCTTATCTTGTCTAATAGACTTCGGCTTAAATCGAAACGATAAGGAACGAAAATTGATGATTCCAGGTAAGACTTGAAAGCTTTGGACTATCGAGTCAATCTGCAATATGTTCTTTGATCATTTTTACTAAATTTGAAAACTAAAGTGGTGACTCGCGACGTTGGAGCATGACCCAAAATAATCTTCGATGGTGAAATCTCTTGTGCTAGGACGCAATATGTGAAAATTGTCTCCAACGTCTAGAACTGCAATGCTAACTCTTGAGCTGCTACTGCAAGTATAGTTTATGAAAAAGATAGTTTTGTTGGTGTCTCCAATGCTAAGATTATATGGGCTGCAACACTAGTTATGCAATGACCAACCCATAGAGTTATTTTTTGAATCGGTTATAAGTAGAGTAGTTGGATAAAATCTATAAACAAATTTTTTATTTAAAATTAGGTTTAATTTTAGTTTAAAATCAGATCAGATTTGATAAGATATGTCGTTAAAATAGTAAAAATTCAATCCAAAATCAATCCGGCTAAGCAGTGGCCAAGCCTGAACCGACCATTTGACCTTGAGCTTAACGATCATATTAAACTTATTTCTTATGATCTACTATAGCCTAAGGTAGGAGAGTAGTCATTAAGTGACATACGGAGAGATGGCGTGTGAAGCTTAAGTAAGAGAGCTCTCTGTTTGCCACCACGCACCACTCTAATAAGCCCAACGACACGCGCCATCTCTGATTTGCAAAGGCCCACCACACGTCAGTTCGGTTCAGGCACGGGAATGCGTGCAATGACACCACGAAATGACCTGCAGGTTTTCAGTGTAATGGCGCGTGCAGCTCAGATCACCCGTTTTCCCACTCCTCTGCAACCTCCTGACGTCAGTTCTGAAACACAGCCACCATTTTTACCACGCAGTAACAAGATAAAAGGGGGAGGAATTATGACCAGGATGGTGAAAGTTACCGGTCGCCGGAGACAGTCGGTGGGTGGGGTTTCAGAAAACGGCAAAGTATATGAATAGCTTTGAAGAAAGAAAGATGGGTCCTTTTTGCAGAAGGGGGGGAAATTGATGACCACACTCTCTCACTTCTCTTATCTTCTCTGTCAAAAAATATTCTCTTTTTCCGATTCTTTTGCCTTTTACCCTGAAATACAGACCCTTTCTCTCTCTACCCTTCTCTCTCTCCAGAGGGTAGAGGTGGAGATTTTTCATTTTCTGAAGATTTGTTACTGTAGGTGTTGTTTTCAATTTCAATGGAGTTTGACGACCAAGAGGAGCATGACGAAGAGATGGCGAGCTTCGACTCGCTCGGAAACTCCGGGTCGAGGGTGAAAATGGCGAACTTGGAAGCTACGAGTCCGCAGAGTAGGAAGCCGAGGTACAGAGAGTGTTTGAAGAATCACGCCGTCGGCATCGGTGGCCATGCCCTCGATGGCTGCGGTGAGTTTATGCCGGCCGGAGCAGAAGGAACGCTGGATGGGCTCAAATGCGCCGCCTGCAACTGCCACCGGAACTTCCACCGGAAAGAGACTGACGCCGGAATAGCAGTCGGAGACCATTTCCTTCTCCCTCACCACCCCCACCCGCAGTTCTCACCTTACTACCGAACTCCGGCGGGGTACCTCCACGTTGCACATCACCAGAGGCCGCTGGCCCTTCCATCGACATCAGGCGGCGGAGGAAGCCATAGCCGGGAAGATCAGGAGGACATTTCCAACCCAATCAGCGGCCATGGAGGCAGCGGAAGCGGAGCTTTTGGGAAGAAAAGATTCAGAACGAAGTTCAGTCAAGATCAGAAAGAGAGAATGCTGGGTTTAGCAGAAAGACTCGGATGGAGGATTCAGAAACACGACGACGCCATCGTTCAACAGTTCTGCAACGAAACAGGGGTTAAACGACAGGTTCTTAAAGTTTGGATGCATAACAACAAGCACACTCTCGGAAAAAAACCCTAATCTAAACACACAAAATTTCTTAATGGGTTTTTGAGATTTCAACAATGGAAGCTCTATGTCTCCACCCTAAGTCTCCAAAACTGTGTTGCTGCTGTTAGCCGCTGACTTGCTGAGAGAATTTTCTGTCACTTTCTCAGGAAAAAGAAATTAGATTTAGGGTTCCTTTCTTCATTTAACCATCTCTACAGATTATCATTACTAGGTTTAGTTCATTTCGATGCATGGAAAACAACTGGAAGTATATTAGATGGTGAATGCTGATTCAAAGTTTCCTTTTTCCTCCATTTTTCTCGACACTCTCAGTTTAAACTTTTCTAAAACAGGTGAAGAACTGGAAATGGTGGAGGTACAGTCCAGCTGAAGTTAACTCTAGGCTTACTGTTGGTCAAACTCCATGGATTTTGATGAAGCTTTTGCTTTGCTTTCATCGATTCCTGTTGTTTTTTGTTCATCTCTTTTGTTTTGAAGGTTCCGGGGCGATGGAAATCTGGCATTGTTTGATCATCATGGGACCTGCAAACTGTGGTCTGGTTTCTGATTCTGTTGCCAATTGCCATGTCGTTGTTCTTTCATCTTCTACCTAACTGCATTTACTTTCTCTCTCTTCTTTGCAGACACTGGATCATCATTTTCCTTTTCTTGCAGAAATAAATATAGATGATATACTTATGTTTTTTTTTTTTCATAAATCTTAGGTGAAAATTAAAAAAAAAAAAAAAGCTTCTTTTTTTAAGAATAATAATATTATTATTTGACAAATCCGGTGATTTTCATTCCAGATGTTCTATAATTTTATATTTGTCCTCGTTTTTGATCATTTGATTTTAGATTTATTCTTTTATGATTGTTTTTGAAAGAAATCAGGATTACTGAACTAAATTCTTTTCTTGATTTTATTTATTATTTATTTATTTATTTTTATCTTTGAGCTTTGTTCTAATTCAGAAAGTTAGCCATCAATCTACAGTTACTTTTCATTATTTATTCTATGAAATTACATTGTAATTGTATCTCAGTCGCCTTGTTTTTGCATCTCTAGTCCATTGTCTATCATTGCTTAAATCTCAGACGGCCGGGATCAAAGTTTTAAGTTTGTCAATTTTTCATTTCTACGATATTGATCGATTTCGGTTGCTCGGTTTTTTTTTTTTGAAATATACGAATTGGACTTTGCAGATCAACGACGATAGGCCAGACAAGTTTTTCACGTAAAATCTTAATTATCGTATCGAAACACGACAACAACAAAGTAAACCGATTGTAAGAGTGGTTCTTTGTTGGGACCCATGTTGTTTTTTTTCATCAGTTCTTGATGTAGGGTTTGGTGTTTCAAGTGAAGTAACAAGGACATGCTTTGTTTGGTGTTAATTTTCTTCTTTTGGGACTTGAGGCATTCCAACTGGCAAACTCTACGACATGCTTTGCTCAATTTGGAGAAGCCTCATAAAAGCTGTTAGCTATGATATTTGCTCAAAATTTATTAGTTTGATTTTTAAAATCCCTAGAAAAGATATAATCACAGTCTTTATGTCTTCCTTTGGAAATTCAAATGAGTTCTAAGAAAGTTAAGGCTTTTCAGTCTGAAAGTGATCTTTATTAGCTCTTTTATCAAGCGAGTCTCATTGGGTTTTGGCTGAGTTCTGTCCTTGTCAACTTCTAATTGTGTAATTAACCACAATGGTTGAAATTTTTTGAAACGAGATAGAGAAAGGAAAGTTGGTCTTACTCCTTTGAATATGATCACAAGTCATCTTAAATTTGGCTGATTGTTGTGGCAGAATGACCCAAAATCGTGATAAACTATGAGAGCCTAGTTCAAAGCAGGAGGGTTATGAGCTCATCGTTTGAGTGTGATTGAGTTGAGTGATTCGTATGTACGACCTCATCTCCAACTAGTGTAATTATTTTTTAGATCAAATCCAAAAATAAAATTGTGCAGGCCTAAACACAGAGCAAATAACATTTTATTACCTGGTGGAGTTTGGGTTTTTACTAATGATATTAGAATCAATATCCAATCAAAAGTACGTCATTGGAGTGTCGGGAGTTCACAAAGAGAAGTGATTGTGGCAGCCCGTTTAATTCTAGGCAATAATTACTAAAGAATGCTCAAGTGTTGTGGAGATAAATAGTTAATGTGTAGGATCTTATCTGTAATTAGTACAAAGTCTTTTAAGGAAAAATTCAAGAAGTCGTGCATTGTCAAACGCAAAACAGACAATTGTACTATTTGGTAGAATTTGGATTTTTACAATTGCCTAATAAAAATGAATAATCAAATCAAACTATCACGTTTTTTTTCTAATAACTGTGACTTCTATGATTAGAAAATAACTATTCCCACGTTAGAGTTAATACACCCTAGTACGATATGAAGGTATAATAAGAGCGATCACAAAAAATTTGTAATATCATAAGCTTTTCAACTCGTCATGTGAAATTCACGCTCCAAGATCAAGTAATTGTGAACAACTATATCACATCAAGAAAATTACATAATCTCATAAATGCAATAGATCATTCTTGTGAGGAATTGAAGCCCAAAAGCATACAATGGTATCACAATTCGACATTGCTTAGGTATGGTTGTGATACATGTTATACAAATAAGATCTCATATCCAACTATTACAAAGCGTTTCAAGGTAAAACCAAAGAACCAACTCGTGCAGGTCTAGACCCAAAACAAAAAAATATTATATTATTTGATATAGATTAAGATATTCACAAGTGGAATTGGACTAAAGCCTAGTAGGAAATGTAATTGATTAGAATGTTGGTCTCCTAAGGGCGGGAGTGAGTGTTATATCCCATTTTTGTGAGCGGTTGAAGCCCAAGACCAAGACCAAGTATTGTACTACTTAATGGAGATCAATATGTTACAATATTATTTAAAAAATGTAAACGTGAGTAGTTTATAAATATAATTTTTTTTTCAATTTAGTACAACATATTTTGAAATAAAATATAAAAACAAAACCGTGCAAACTTTTGATCAATGCAAACAACAGACATGCAAGAGGTTTATTAGAGAATTCGACGAAGAGTACAAGTTGGTGGGGTTTCCAAGAGACTTTCAAGACCACCAAGGTTAGTATGGTAAGCAAGAACAAGTTAGACTAATGGGTCTAATGGCTCACCTTCACTCGTCCTCAATCCTCAATATGTGATAATCATCTTGAGTCTCTCTTAAACCACTTTTTATACGACACATTTCCAATTGTAAAGTGTAAGTATAGTTCTTGGGTTTGAATGAGACAAGTTTGATATAAATGAGAACCACCTTCTAGGGTTTGAATTTCGCTTTTTAGTGAAAATAGAAGTGGCAAACGAGCGTACTGATGAGTTGGCCTTTTCGTTACAGTAGCAAGTTGACCTTTGCTCAGTTTTAGACAGCGAACCGAGCTGAGCCCATCATCTCAGGCTCGTGAGTCCATCTGAAACTAGGCCAAATGAGTTAGCTCGCGAGCAAGACAAGCGAAGCTGGTTAGGCCCGCCTGCTATACAGCCCAACATTATTTCAAAATTTAATTTTTTAGTAAACTAGTGCTCGTGAGTCCATTCCTTGTTTTTTTGTTTTTCTTAATTTTTATTTTTCACTTTTATTTTTCGATGTATCCCCACCCTTGCTACTACCATCTCACTTTAGTACTTGGATTTGGGTGTTTTATTTTTATTTTTTTACTTTTTGAAATTGTTTTCTTTCATTTCTTCTACTTTTTTTTAAAGAAAAAATAAATTGTATTTGTTATCTCATTATCTACATTTAATATTAATTTTCTTTTAACAATTTTAATATTTTAAATTAAATAGTTTATTTTTTTATCATCATTTATAAATTTAACTCCTTTAATAATGTTTTTTTTTTAAATTTTATCTCTTTAAATTTATAATAATATTATTTTATTTGCTAATTTGATATCTTTAATATGGTCAATACTCGATAAAATTACATTATAATCAATAATATTGATTAAAAAAATGAACAAATAAATAAAATTCATGATCATCTCAATTTAGCATATTTATTTTTCGGGTGAAGTGGCTCGCCAGCATGTCCACTTGACTAGGCAATTCTTTATTTTTCACTGAAAATCTTTCAATTTATTTTTCTCTTTGAAATTATTGAAAATATTTATTTATGTTCGGCTTGTTAGGTTCATTGAACCGGCTTGGCTCTTGGCACGCGAGTTGAAATTTTTTTTCATGAACTTGTTAGGCTTCATTCGTTAGTCTCGGTGAGCCAGACTTTTTTTGATTCGATTCGGCCTATTCGTTTGTCATCTCTAAGTGAAAACTTTTGATATATCGGAACCTAATCATAGAATTACTATTGTAGTGTAACATTAACATAAACTCAACTCAAACCTGAATTTAACTCATGATTCGACCAAAATTCGTCAATACCAAACCCAAACTCGAGTTAAACATTATTTTTCACTAAAATTCTTCTTCATTTTTATTTTTAATAGAAATGATCTTTCTTAAGGTTTGGTAGATGAGTGTTTCACCATAATATCTTAGACAAAACTTGTGCTCAGTGAAAATGGGCTAAACTAGTCATAATGACTTTGGGCTTATAATATAGTTAGGTACTATGTGCTACATGAGATTAAAAACAAACCATAGTTCATGAACAGATAACTAACTCCAAATTAATTTCAAATAATGAGAACTCTTTTGGGTTGTGTGTGAGCCTGGGTAATCTGAATATATTGTGTGAGCCTGGGTAATCTGACAATTGTACATGTATATCAATTAAAAAAGGAAGAAAATGGATGCCTCACATTGAAGTTAAAGTGAAGGAGGGTGTTTTTTACATTTATGATGTGCCTACGTGTAGTTATTGGAAAAACTACATGTAGCAGTTAATTAAAAAGGTTGATTGTATGGCCCGGATTAGAACAACACTTAACTTAATAACTTTATCTTCTTCCTCCTTACGTGATCAGCTCTCCCTCCCTCCATTGACGATTTTTCTCCACGCCAAGGCCACTTCTCTTTCAAGGATTTAAGGTAAGAAAAAGATAAGAATATTGGTTATGCATATTATAAGTTGCAAGTTGTGAGTTTAGTACAAAAGTTTGAGAATTTTGAAAACCACAAAAATTATAAAACTTGCTGGTTTTTCTTCTTTCAATTGATGTTTCATCTAGATTTATGTGATGATCAATGATGGAGTAAATGGATAGAAATGTATGTTTGAAGCATTGATTGGAAACTAAGTTTTTAAATCGGCTAAATAGAGCAGTCCACGGTTTTTGAATTTCTGACCTTAATTTCTATTCTCGTTTTTATAAATGTATGGCTCTGTGATAAACTAAACATCTTAAGGTTTAATTTGACTGTTGAATCGTCAAAATCGAACAAGAATTGAATGAGTTATAAATTTTTGAAATTTTGTGCAAAAACTGAAAATTGCAATGGATAGTTTGGTTTTTGGTTTCTCTGTCTTCATTCCGAGTTGCTTTTGAGAAATGGTTGATACTATGATAAACTAATCCTTATAAGGTTTCCAAAACATGTTAAATCATTGTGATTGGATAAAAATTGAAGAATTTATGACCGTTTGAAGTTGAACCTAAATTTGTTGAGAAATCCAAGATTTTTTAATGGTGTTGATTGAATTGTTGTAATTGATTTGGTTTAAACTAGTTGAATTGGACTTGGATTATGTTTTGCTTGGTTGAGTAGTTAATACCTATGTAATGTTATTAATAGATTCAAATATTGTTTTAGGTTATTGAAATTTCAAGGAAACGTCAAGGTTTGCATCAATTCCAAAGGATCAAAGGTAAGATTATATTGCATATATTTAGCCCTTAAGACCTACATCATAAAGGTACTAGGTTTTATACGCTCTAAGGGGTACATGTATGGGTAGTTAGGTTATTAGTAGTGGTTTTATGTTAAGAATTGTTGTATTGTTATATGTTTTGAGGACTTGTCTATGTTATGCATTGAGGATTGTCTTTATTATAAAATATGTTATATGCACAATTGTATGTTCATGCATCACAATTTCAAGAAAATCATGCAAAATGTTTTGATGCATATGTTTTATGTAAGAAAGATAAAAAATGTCATGATATGAAATGAGTCGGTTAAGTTGTGAGACGAGGAATGACAAACGACATCGTTCACCGTAAGCCCTACGAATCTCGGCATTGGTCTGGGCCAAGGGGCGGATAAGACTCCACAAATCCAAGGATTGACCTAAGCAAGAGGGGGCATATGACTTGTTTACAGAGTGTACTCTCCTAATATGTCCCCTTAACCACTGTGTTACTAGAACTAAATAAAATGTAAAGTATGAACGTGTTTTGAAAATGATCATGCATAGCAAGAGTATTTTATAGCATTGATATGATCTTGCTGAGCGTTAGACTCACTAGTTAAACTTTGTGATATAGGTACTGATTGTATAGATGAAGAATTCGAGTCTCAAGTCAATGAATAGATGCAGTTGGAGTAACGAGTTCTTGGGAGTTGGTTGTGGCAGTTTGGCGACATTTTGACTCATGGGTGACACCTTTTTTTATGTTTAAAGTACTTATTTATAGTCTTTTGAATAAGGTTATAGCTTTTGAAATTTGAAAAATACTGGAACTGTTTGATAGTCTTTTTTGTTTGTATGGATATGTTCAGCTTTTAGAGTTATCTATGCAATTTGTTTTTGTAATTTTCACTAAGTATCTCGAGTTTTTAATTTGATTGAAAGGTTTTAATACATATGATGATTTAGGTGTGTGCCACTCGTGGCCCATGTACAGAATTTTTTCAAGTTCAAACTTAAATGCGACTCGTTCCTATTTTAAACGAATCCTTTTAAATATGTTTTAAGAATATTTCTAACTTTTGTTTAAGATATTCAAAGGTCCAAAAACCAATTTAAAGTTAAAAAAAAAAAAAATTTACGTCCAAATTGCTTTAAAGATTAGGTACGTCATATCAAGAATCGTGACAAGCCATTCGGGGTCGTTACACTTTTTATTGTGATTTACCATTGCTTTATTGTAATCTTGCATAATGGTGTTCACTACGATGATTTTTAATATGAAAAGTATGATGATAGATTATTTTCGTATAGTTGTCTATGAATATACTAATGTTTGATTTATTGCCTCATCGGTAAATCTTGGAGTCTGCTTTCTTAAAAGCATGCAAATAGATTTTCTTTAAACGATGTTTGAAAATCATTTGTAAATTATTCATATTTTGATATGAAAGATAAAAAATTTTTTACATGTATTTACATTTAATATAACATTTCTACTGACTTAGTCAATCATACTAAATGACCTTCTTCTTTGCCAAGCAAAAATAAAACTTATCCGTAACTGGAGCTCAGTGAACTTGTTTACTAGTGAAGACTTGTCTTACATTTTGGGTCTATATAGGATCATTTGAAATTTGAAATTAGATATTTAGTTTTACGTTGAACTGTTTCTAAATTATTGCACTATTATATATGCAATTACTATGTGGACTTTTAAATTTTGAAAATGTGTTCAATTCTTCTTTTGCAAACCAAATCTTGAGCTATGCGATCAAGTTCTCTCTAAAACTTGGATCATCCAATCCAACGTTCTGTTAAGCCTGTCTATGGGTCATGACAAAAATAATCGAACATAGTGAAGAGTTTAAAAAAACAGATAAAATAGTAAGTGAATCCTCTTCAATTGTCAACCATTGAAGACCAGCTTTGTTGTAGCATCCAAGTTCTTCTTCTCCATCTAATTCTATGAAACTACTCCTAAAAACTGATGCTAAAAATTGCATACCTTCCTAAGGAGTGGCGTCCGCTATTTAATGATGAAGTACTGGGTGTTATTTAGGCAATTTTCTAGACTTGTAAAGCTTCCAAATCAGAAGTTTTCTAATATTTCCAGCATCTGTCCTTTTGCTTGACTTTCTTAAATTTGTTTGCTAAGTTTATAACATCTGGTTTTAGGTAACTCTTCATAATTTTCTCTTTTAATTTTATGGTACCCACTAAGATTTTTTCCTGCCAAAATAACATAAATCATTAAAATCCACCTAAAAATGTAAAAATTTAACAAAATTGCTCTTAAACTCTTAATTTCGCTGTGTTATAGCAAAAAACAATTATTTGCTATAAAAACAGTTACAATATATGATTAGGTTGTCAAAATTCATGGAAAATCAAACTTTGTTAATGAATGTCATTCTTCAGGTACGAGGGATATCTTTTGATGATATCTTCATTTCAGTTTTTTGAGTGCGGATATAATAATGACTCACATGATTGAGTTTTGGACAAGTAATTTTGTTTGGCTTAGTTTCTTGGAAATTATGCTCTTTCAAGTATGGTACTTCACTATTAACTCAAGATTCTATATTTTTGTTATGGTAGGATAATGCTACTCTAATTGATTAATAATTCAGATAATCTTTTGAGACTCTAAGAAGATGTAGTCGTCGTGGTTCGAGGGCTTCTCAAAGCTAGTCAATATTACTTGTTGTATGTGTTTTTAGGATGAACAAGTGAGCTGCGTTGCAGATCTCTTTAAAAGGTTTTGTGGAGGAGGAAGATGTGCTTGAGCTTTGTTTTTGCATTGTAATTTGTTTTGAGGGATTGTCAAAGTACAGTACTCTGGATTCTTTTTTAGATCGATTAATGAGTTTGTAATCATGGATCTCATTTATAAAATTCAAGTCAAAGTGGAATTCGATATAACCTTAAACTCTATTTGGGTCAAGCCGATAAACTATTGTTGTAAATCTCAATTGGAGGTTTGTATTTTTTTTATTAGAAATTTATTTAAGTTAGAATCGCAAAATTAGTGGTTGTTCTTCAATCTTCACATAGTAGTTTTATTATATGCCTATGGTTCTTTTTTAAAAAATTTTGATTTGTAATTTTTTTAGGGGTTTTTAACACTTAAACATTAAAGTACGAGTTTTTTTTAAACTAAACCTTAAACTATCAACCGTAATAATTCAAACCTTATACTATCCAAAACTTAACAAATAGAACCCTGGTGGATGGTCGTTCACCGTCCGTTCCCCTAGAACAGACGGCCGATGTAAAAAGCACGGTCGTCCGTTCCACACACGTTGGATCGGCCGCACGTATACGAAGTGAAGGCTGTCTGTTTCATGTGCGGTGCACGGGACTATGGAACAGACGGTCGTTCTTTGACGAATGGTCTTCCCTTCCACCTGGAAAAATGGATGGTCATTCTAGGGAAACGGTCGTCCGTTTAACAAAATAATTAAGTTACGGGACAGACTGTATGGAAGAACGGATGACTGTTCTAGTGGAACGGTTGTCCGTTCCACCAAATAATTGAGTCACGAGGCAGATTGTATGAAAAATGGACGACCGTACGGGAGAACGGCTGTTCGTTCCACCAAATAATTGAGTTACGGGGCGGACTAAATGGAAGAACAGATAGTCATTCTGGTGGAACGGACGACCATGCCACCAAATAATTGGCATTTCCACCAAATAATTAAGTCACTGGCCAAACTGTATAGAAGAACGGACTGTTGTTATGGTGGAATGGCCGTCTGTTCCACTAAATAATTGAGTCAGGGGCAGACTGTATTGGAGAATGGATGGCCATTTGGGGGGAACGGTCGTCCGTTCTCCCATATTATATAAAGTGATGGCTTTTAATGTTGAATTCACAGATCTCGAAAACTCTAAAATCTTTAGCGATATCGTATTTCTAGCAACGTTTTCTTTTTCTCTTTATTAGCGATGGGCCGATGAATCCTTATTTAAGTAGATGAGTTGATGTTAATGAAGCAACGAATCAAGTTGACAACATGGACTGATATTCAAACGATAAGCCCAAGTACAGTGATCTTCGGGCATTTGATCACTCAGAAGGTAACAGAGAAACATATGTGCATTCAATATCTCAAACCCTTGACGAGTAGCTTTGAACACCAGTCGAGTCAGAAGATAATGAGGTAGAAAGCATACCGATAAAGGAAAAAATTTCTATGAGTTTTTTTTGGGTAAAAAATATAGTTTTCTACGTGCCATTAGAGATTAAATAAAAGAATATGCTTTGAACAATGGATATGCATTAAATTCATTAAAAGTGAAACTCAGCGACTCACGACAGTGTGTGAAGACGGATATGAGTGGCGACTGCATGCTTCGATCATGCAAAATGAGCTAACATTCCAAATAAGGAGTTACATCGATTTTCATAGTTGTGCAAAAAAATTTAAAATCGTCACACTACTGTAAAATAGCTGGCAAATCAGTATTTGAATAGGTGCAAAAGTCATCATAGATGAAAAATTCCTTCTATTATCGAGACAGAGAGGAAAGATTTTAATGTGAACATGACACTCATTCTTGCTAGAAGAGCAAGAAGCGATGCTCGAAAACTCAATGATAGAAGGGGCGACGAACAATTCAAGCTACTGCATTCGTACGTAATAGAAATATTTAGATCAAATTCAAGTAGCACAATGAACAATATATTGTCGACCTAAATGCAGGCGCGTGCAACTATTACAGGTGGGAGCTTACTAGAATGTCATGTGTCCATGTCATTCCATGCATCCATTTCATGAGACTAGCACCGAAAAATTTCTTCCTTCCACACTATCACCAGGCCAGATATGTAGAGATATACTCTAACTTCATTCGTCTCATTAGAGGCTTGGACATGTGGCCAACCATACACGGAATGAGCCCAATCATTCCGCCCGAGAGAAGACGCCAACCTGGTAGACTGAAGAAGCATAGAATGAGCGATGTCGATGAGCCGTCGAGGTTGACAATTTCTAGAAGAAAATCTACGATATCGTGTCGTATATGTCGGCATCAGGGGCATAATAGTCGTACTTGTCTTGATAGGAGATCCCCCACAAGCACTGCTGCCGCATCTGCATCGCAAGACACATTTATGAGTTTTCACATACTTGACGAGACGTAGGTATATTTCAACTTATTTTTTTTATAAACTCACTTTCACTATTTTCTAATAGAATTTTCATTTTAAGCAGAAATCTTCTACACACGGCTATGGACGAAGAAACATATCTCTATTTGGGCTGTAGTTTGTTAGAAAATTATTTTTTTATAATATTTAATGTATGTCAGTTTTATGATTTAATTCATTAAAATGACGAAAATTTATAAAATATCTTCCTATGGTGTACTGAACCTGGGGTAAAATTTTTAAGTAAATACAATGTCGTTTGATATTTTTAGAAAATTATTTTTTTATAATATTTAATTTAGTAAAAAAAATTAAAAAATTGGTTAGAGTTTTCTTTCTTTTATAACCTATCGTAGTTAGTTTCAAACAGTTCCTGTATATTCAAATCACCAAACAGTTTCAGTATTTCATACAATAAATTAAATTATGTCAAAATAAATTATATTAACACGAATTGTATCAAATTAAATTACATAAAATAAAGTACACCAAACTATAATAGATAAACTAAGCTAGAAAATATAAACTAAATTACTGGTGGTGGGATATCGGGTGCGTCATCGAGTGGGGCATCGTCGTCATCACTTGACGAATGTGGACCATCATCGTCTTTGGCCCCCATCCAATTTAGGCCGATTTGCCTTGTATCTCTCTTATACTCCATCATCCCTCTAAGATACTCTATCACTTTTGTATGAAATTCCGTCTGTCTCACTTCGATCTGATAGAGTTTGTCTGCAAAAGGCTCGATCTCTGTCTGACTAGCCCTCTAGGTGGACGCCTCTGGGGACCTCAGTCGCGCCATGACTTCCTCCATATGCACATCCTGAGAAGTGGATGCCCCCTGATCTCCCCTCAACGTCCGAATGTCGTTAGCTTCAATTAGGCTCATCCAAACCAAATGAAGCTTGCCAAATACGTCGACGTCCCGCTGTGATCTTAGATGCTCTTCCAACATCAACTGAATCCTAAATCGCTCGATGATCTTCTGAATCAGCACACCGTAGGGTAGGTTCTTATTGCGTGTCTAGCTGATCTCGCCCATGTGACTGAGAATCACAAAGTCGGGGTCGAACTTCCTCCCGCTGTACAACGTCTCCATGACATAGAGATTCATGCAGCTAACGAGATCTCTATGTTCATGCCGCAGTAGAAGGGTGTGAGACACCATGTTGTGAACCACCCGAGCTCTGACATTTAATTCTCTTGTTCTTGGCTTAACGAACCCCATAATGTCAGAGTTACGATGAATTTGCCGAAGGAACTCTATTCCCTCAGCCGAGCTAAAAAAAGTACAGCCCCGGGAGGTATGGTAGTATTTCTTCGCCGTTTATCCGGTAAATCAAATCAACCCATTGACTGTCTTTGGAGCAATCTCAATCTTCGTACCCAGAATGTACGTCTTAATAACTCCCGACCTCCCGGTAAAGCTCAAGTTCGCATAAAATAGGCGAACTATCTGGTCACAACTATCGCCCCGCACACTGTAGACCCCATTGTAGGCTAATTCTGTCGAATATCTCCTGGATCTTGAAGGACTCTCAACTTGTGAAGTCGACGGTATTCGAATGCATCACTGACTAGTGAACCAGATCCAGGTCAAATTACTCTCGACATAGCTGGTTGCGAAACTATATCGACAAGAACCCAAGTCGAGGTCGCAGCACTTCGACGTTGACGGTGCCCGATGTTCCGTCGGGCCATCTTGTGACGTTGACGGATCTCTGACGTGCCATCAGCCCAACCTTTCGCTTAATTACCAATCTATCAGCCATTTCAGGAGGAATTTTAGGGATTTTTGAATTTCAACCAACAAAGGCTTGAATTTGTAAGATTTTGTTGAAATTCGAACGAAACAAATGGGAATGGAGAAATGAACGAGGTGGGGCATCAACTGGTCGATTTTGGAAATAAAAATGGTAAATCGGTCGAGAGGATTAGTAGTTTTCTAAAGTTTTTTTGGCAGAATGACATCTGTTTCTTATATACTATCAGAGAACGGACAACCATTGTCGAGGCAGTGAGCGTCTGTTCTCATACAAAGGCCGTCCATTTTAAGGGTTGTAACTTTCCGTTCTCAGCATTAATTTTAGCAACAGATGGGCGTTCATCGGAGAACGACCGTTCGTAAGAGAATGGTCGTCCGTTCCACGGAGATTTATGAGAACAAACGGCCATGTTCTTACAACAGCGGCTCGTTCCATGGAGATTTACGAGAACGGATGACCGTCTTCTTACAACGCCTGTCAGTTCTATTCCCTGATGATGAAATGAGCGACCATTGTAAGAATACGGTCGTCCGTTCTTGTAAATATTTGTGGAACGGACGATCGTTCGTCAAAGAACGATCATCTGTTCCACAGTCCCCTGCACCGCACGTGGGATGGACAGTCTCCATTCTCTATTCGTGCCGCCGATCCGACGTGTCTAGAACAGACGGCCGTACTTTTTACATCGATCGTTCGCTAGAGTTTGATTTGTTAAATTTTTTATAATTTAAATTTTGGATTGTTATAATTGATAGTTTTGGGTTTGTTTTAAAAAAAAATTTATACCTTAAGATTTAAATTTAAAAAAAAATGCATTTTTTATTCGTATTATTGTTGGACTTCTATCAATAAGAAAAGCAAAAGACAAAATGGGTGCACCACATTTTACATGTGTAAGGATCCATGAAGAGAAGCAGAGACCCAGCATCTTTTTCAAATCCAAACTAATCTGTCGTGGGCATTAGAAGCTTTCCCATCGTGTTTCGAATGGAATGAGACAGAGGGAGTGAGATGATATGAAAGCTTGCATTTAAATCATAATTAGCCTCTTTATTTAGCATAATTTATATTTGCTGTTTAAAATGGAATTTAAATTATGGACTTATTTTGAATGATTTAAATTTAATTGTTTTAAATTCAGCAAGATAATTAGGCTAATTAAAATATAAAATTCAGTCTTTTCAAAAATCAAACTTCTAATTTAACTTATTTTTCTTAAAATATGATTAGTATTCGTGAATAATAATATCTTAATTCACTTAATTATTTTTTATTTCTATAAATTAATTTATAATTAATAGATTTAATTATAGCAATAGAGATGGCAGGTTCGTCGGACCTAGTGGTAATATAAGAGATAGAATAAGGGTAGTTTGGTCAAACAAGATTAATAGTTGAACTTTAAGAGTGTCTCCTTGTTCTTGATTTGTTTAGTCAAATAGTGTACGGTTGAACCCACCCTGCAATTCGTCTTCTATTTGCTCACTGCCTTCTCTCTCTCTCTCTCTCTCTCTCTCTCTCCTATTGTCCACGCCCTTACGCTTCGATTCGTTGTTTTTTAATCGACCATCTACGTTTTTTCATCACTGAATACTGTGGCATTGTTTTAATCGTCGTTTCATGGCCGGTCTTTCGCATGCGATCGCCCCCAAACTTGCTCTGCCACCCGCCAATGGTCGTCGTTTGAACGGTGTTTTTAGCCGGAAATCGCTGCACTGTGGGCGAAGAGGTGCAAGGAGAATTGGTGTCTTCTCTGAGTGTAAGAGTGACCGCCGGACCGCTGCTCTTGATTTCACCGATCCTGATTGGAAGTCCAAGTATCAGAGCGACTTCGAGAAGCGATTCAATATCCCACATATCACCGACGTTTTCGAAGATGCTGCTCCGATTCCCTCCACGTTTTGTCTCAGAATGAGGTTTGAAAATCTCTCTCTCTCTCTCTCTCTCTCTCACATCTCTGAAGTTATTTTCCCACCATTATGAACTGTTCAAGTATGGCTTCCAATCTGCTATTTTAGAGTTTTTACTGTTACGGGTTCAGATTTTCGAGAAGCTTTTTTATTTAAATTCACAGTTACTTTATTGGAGGATAAAATTTGCAGGTCTCCAACGACAGAGGCCTTTGCCGGGCGCTATCCATCAGATGAAGAGTGGCATGGATACATAAACAATAATGACCGTGTCCTTCTCAAGGTTAAATTCCTACATTCATTGTTCTACAAATTCAAATTCAAATTCAAGTCCATCCTAGTTTTAGATTCTGTCAGTTTTGACGTTATGAAGTCACAAAATCTGTTCCAATTACCCGATAATTTTGACATCGAACTCGAAATCTGCAACAGTTGTTGGAGGGTATCCTTTGATGTCTACAATTTTGGGTGTTGGAGAAAGTTTCCATCTTTTTTGTTGTATACCGAAAGATAGATAACCCGTTTTGATGGGCGATATCTTGCGCTAATACCTTAAAAACATTGTGGATCTGGATGTTGGTTCTAATTCTTTTGTTGATGCACTGATAGAAGGTGACGTGGACATCATCTATTAAAGTTTTAATAATTTTATTTATGTTTCATTTATTTTAATTTGTATCAAAAGACTTAATCTTTTCATCTACTTAGATGCAACTTTTGACCTTCTAATTCCCCTAATTTCATCTTCTCGAGCAGTGTTAAGTGGTCTATTTAAAGTCTTGTATTGAAATGGACGGATTATTGAAGAATATTATAATTGAATGAAAACTCTCACTTTTTCAACCCTCTTTTCTCTTCTTCTTTCTTTCTAGCTTTCTCATTGTCTTTCACTTTCTGCTACATCTGAAGGTGTGAAAAACATCCTTAATTTTTAACAGTACCTTAATGTTGTCTGAAAGTAATGGTTGACTATATGAGCTCCTCTTTGAATAGCTTTTGGTTTAAGGTGGTTCAACAATGAGTGAAGAGAATACATATTTGACGATTGCTCTGTAAGAGTTAGCTCGATAATATTAAATATCAATGAAACAAATTTAATGTTTTTGGTTGGGCATATCCAGTTGTAGTTTTTATAAATTGGAAGTTCACTCTATCTCTTTTTGTGATATTTAAGGTAATAAACTACTCGTCACCTACATCTGCCGGTGCTGAGTGCATTGATTCGGATTGTACTTGGGTAGAGCAATGGTAAATTTCTTACTTTTCTTACATGATTACTTCTTATAGTCATTGGCTATGAAAGTTTCGGTTTGTCGGTCTCTGCTTTGTCGAAGTAAGAAAAGATCCATCATGGAAGTTCTACTTCATGTAATTTTGCAGGATATGATTTATCGTAAGATAGGTGAATATTATGAACTTCTCAGGAGTTCATATAAAATTGTCCAAGGTCCATGCGAAAGTGAAAAATAATTTCTAGTTATTCAACAATGGTATATATGTATCTCTTTTGGTTTTTCAGGATTCATCGTGCTGGTCCTCGAGAAAAAATATACTTCAAACCCGAAGAAGTAAAAGCAGCAATCGTAACTTGTGGAGGACTCTGCCCGGGTCTTAATGACGTAATTAGACAGGTTATTTTCATTTTAAATATCACAGTTTTTGCAATATTCATCGACATTGAAGCTTTTTTCACTTTTCATCGTTAAATTGTTTTTTAATTGCAAATTCTTGTTGCAGATTGTAATCACTCTCGAAATATACGGTGTAAAACAGATTGTCGGAATCCCGTTTGGGTATCGTGGATTTTCTGATAAAACATTGGATGAAATGGATGTAAGTTTTTGAATTTCATATTTGATATTAATGATTGCTTCAACGAGTTGTCCTTAACAACTTTGTCATGGAATAATATTTTTTGATTGCGTTATTTCCAGCTATCCCGTAAGGTGGTTCAAAATATTCATCTCACTGGGGGAAGTTTATTAGGTGTATCGCGTGGAGGTCCCGGAATAAATGAAATCGTGGATAGTATGGAGGTGATTGATCTTTTTCTTGATTGATAGATGATTTTTTTAAGATGGCGAAACTTCTCCGAAATCTACGATATGAGGCGTGACATTTGCTCGTTATCTTGTGTTTTTACGTATGTTAGGAACGAGGAATCAACATGCTCTTCGTCTTGGGGGGGAATGGCACGCATGCTGGCGCCAATGCGATTCATGACGAGGTTGTTTGAGATTTTTCTTTTTCTTGGAGATCGGAAAGTTATATAAATCGATATTTCTATTTGTTTCTTTCGCTCGACTCAGTGGAATTCACCTTCTTTTGGGGACTTGATAGAGATTGAATGATCATTTAATTATAGATATAGATGTCAATCCTGGTGTTATCTATCTCTAATTTTTATGTTTATGAGCTATTATGTGATTCAATTTTGTTGCGATTTCAGTGTCGTAAAAGACGGTTAAAAATTGCAGTAGTTGGAGTACCAAAAACAATTGATAATGACATTTTGTTGATGGACAAGACTTTTGGTTTCGACACGGCTGTTGAAGAGGCACAACGAGCGATAAATTCTGCTTACATTGAGGTATAATATGGTGACTTTCTGATGATTAATACAGTGCACTTTGAAACGTTATTGCAATTTACGACTACTATTTATTGTTATCATCGTATGGAAAAATTTACGGTTTTGACATGCGCTTTTATTTGCTCATTTTTGTCACAGGCACACAGCGCTTACCACGGTATCGGGATCGTAAAACTAATGGGACGGAGCAGTGGATTTATAGCAATGCATGCATCACTAGCTAGTGGACAGATCGATATTTGTCTGATTCCCGAGGTGTGAAATTGATATCTTTTTGACTCAGAAAGCATAGTCCGTGCATATTGGATGTATGGAGAATAGCCAAATCTGAATAGCAGTCTTGGTTGAGCAATTACCTTAAACTATAACTTGGAACCATATTCACGTTGATATGATTATTTTTATAGGTATCGTTTAATCTACACGGTCCTCATGGCGTTTTACGGCATCTGAAATACTTAATCGGGACGAAGGGGTCTGCTGTTCTCTGCATTGCAGAGGGAGCTGGGCAGGTTTGTTTTGATTTGAAATATTAATCAATTAGATATTCGGATATTTACTTTGGACCGTGTTTTTTCAGAATTTTAATTGATTTGAAATTTTATGCAGGACTTTCTTCAGAAAACCAATGCAACAGATGCATCTGGAAATGTTGTGTTTGGAGACATTGGAGTTTTCATTCAACAAGAGGTTGGGATTGATTTTTACAAATTATAAACGATGCTGTGATCTAATCTTTTTGCGTCGTTTATCGAGAAATGAACTGTCTTAATAATTATTTTGCGTTATTGTTTCAGACGAAGAAGTACTTCAAGGAGTTAGGTGTTGCAGTTGATGTGAAGTATATTGATCCCACGTATATGATACGCGCATGCCGTGCAAATGCATCCGATGGAATTTTATGTGCCGTTTTGGGACAGAATGCGGTAACTCTCTCTGACCTCTCTCTCTCTCTATCAAAATTATTGAAAATATTATGATATTGCTGTTATTTTATGTGTGAAATTCATCATTTGCTATGGCACGCGAGGGTCAAGTTTTTGATTCCAGACATAAAATGACACGAGATAAAAACTAAGTGGATATCTAAGCACATGACTGTCTAATTTTGTGATCCAAGACATAAAAATATTTTAACTTGGTACCCAGATTGATGAATTCTAACTCCACAGCGATACAAATTTTCCGTTGGATTCTTAAATTTTTCTTTAAATTTTCGTTTATTGGCAGGTCCACGGCGCTTTTGCAGGATATAGCGGTATTACAGTAGGCATATGTAATACTCACTACGTCTACCTTCCGATTCCAGAAGTCATTTCATATCCCAGAACGATCGACCCCAACAGTCGAATGTGGCACCGTTGCCTAACGTCAACCGGGCAACCCGACTTTGTCTAGTTTACCGTCGTTATTTATACCGGAACCGAAGAAACACCAAGTTCAGAGCAAGAAATAAAAAGTAAATCAACGAATAAGAAAAAGAGACCTCTTTGGCAGATTCTGTAGAAGAATAATTCCAGAGCGATATAATTATTGTTCAGACACAAACATTGTTTTTCTCCTGATCAGATCAGATCAGAACATAGATTTATAATAAAACTTCGCCAAATTTTTGGTTACATGGTTTGAGTTTTTTATTTTCTACAGCAAAAGTGATGGCCAAAGATGATGATTTTGTTCATCCGCTTGTACTTTAACTATACACAATGTTGAGTAACACTTGAAAAACCTTTTGCTTTTTGAGATTTTGATGGCTGCAGATGCAATGGCTAATGGAAAGCGTCATGTGTAATGTTATTTGGTCTTGAAAGTTTGTTCAATCCATGCTCTTTTGTACAATTAATGTCAGCTGTGTATATGGCCATGTCTGGAAGTGAGAACAGAGTCTTGACTTTACTCCATTAATGGAGCTCAGAGATCAGCCATTGATGACAAAATGAAGTGGACACCTCCATACCTGACCTTAAATTAGACTTGTTATTTGTTCGGGGATGGTTTGGTTTGATCTTGAACCAAACTTGGACTTACCGACTGCCCTTTTTGTGTCTGACGAACAACCCTGGACTGTTCCAAGGCCGGGCCTAATTAATTTCAATGTTTTCAAAGCGGCAAAATTGATGGCATTGCGGCTGTAAATATTGTGCCGCAATGCCATGAGTTTTGCTTGTCCGAACATTTATTTAGGGTCATGGCAGCATTCTTAGAGTTGCGCCTCAAATTGAAAAACTAAAAACATTTATTTTAGATTGACTTACAGGTCGAATAGGTGGTCCGAAATTAACCGATCATATTTTGAATCGACATTTTTGGTTCGAACCGGCTCAAGTTTGGAAAAAAGTCCAAGTCAAGAGCGGTGGAACTAAGCCTAGGTTGAATGAATGTAATCCAACGTTTTCAATGTGATTTTAAGTCTGATTCTGCGCAGCTTTCTGATTGAACTTTCATCTACGTACCCATCCCTCCTCTTGTCTTTTCCACCATTGTTTACTCTCTCTCTCTCTCTCTCTCTCTCTAGACTTGTTTTTGCTGAGGAAAACGATGTATTGCTTCAAACATGAGATTGTAAAGCAGTCTTACTGGAAGAGATTATGATAATAAATTTGACCATGCTAAGCTGTCACCTTTATCAGTCAAACAATACCCCTTTTGTCTTTGTGAGCTTGTGTCAGTTTGAAGCATAATTAGGTGGAGCGTGGATCTTAGAATGCACAAACCATAGGCTCTCTCTCTCTCTCTCTCTCTCTCTCTCTCTCTCTCTCTCCCAAGAAGAATCACGTTGGAATATAGTAATTAAGGTCTGAAAATGTGTATTTCCAAAGCTGTCTACCGCAAGACGCCGACCCTTTTCTCCGCGTGCAATTCCAAAAAGAAACTGATGTTAGAAACAGATCATCACCTACCTAAACGCTGACTGATTAATCTCAGTCAAAATCTTAAAGAACGTGGACCCGCCACCTCAAAATGGGCCCCATTTAAGCCAGCAGTACCTCTTTCCAGATTCAGACAAAAAAAGAAACACCTTTGTTTTTGAGTTCTGAACGCAATAAAACGCCGTCGTTTTGCTTCTCATTAATGCATTGCATACTTCTCTTTTGTAATTTTTACTCCTCATCTGATGCATAAAGCTTCATAACATAATTTATGCATACCCACCTATTGATTTCATTATGCACATCTGTATTACATATTTCTCTCTCTCTCTCTCTCTCTCTCTCTCTCTCTCTCTCTCTAAAAACTCCCTTTTTCACCCAAAACTGATAGGATTTTAGGATGAGATGAGAAACGAAATCAGAAAAATGGACGTCTCATGCGTTAAGATCCACCTCTGATAATCTTGGTCTTATGCCATCGATGTTTGGACAATTATGTGAAGAATCAGCCATTGATTCATCACTTTTAGAGCTCCAACATGCAGCTTCTAATACCCTAACCGGGCTTCGAGGAACCGAGGAAGCCAATGCAGCCGACCCTCTTTCTCCATTGCTAGACCCACCGCCCGCCATTGAAAGACTCACTATCAGTTCAATACACTTCCCCACTCTTCCCTGCAAAGCCACAGAAAACGGTCTCATTTCTATCTTTCTAGAGATTAGTTGAAGGTGTCCTACAAATTTCTGCGGCGTTTATTTAGTCATGAGCCCAATTTGAACGTACGAAGAAAGTGATCAATAAATTCCTACTCCTTGGACAATGAAGATCTAGCTATAAACGCACAAAAATCTAACTACTAGTTTTGGAAGACTAACTATGCTTCTTTCGATCATCATAGCTTTTATATCAGAGCATACTTTTTGTGGGAAATACTATAATTAGTAATTACCAAGTCTACATGCTCAAAGCTAGAGGTTGCCTTGTCAATGTCTAGTCCTTCCAATTCAATTGATATGGAAGTTGCAACAGCTGCCGCGATTTCCGATGGCAAGAATTCCAAGAAATCTATATCTGCATTTCGTATTATCAACACATTAACATCAAAACTCTGACAAAAATCGAAAAAAAAAGAGTAAGAAAACAACCATTGATCGTGTTGAGCGTGAGTTGTATTGCTCTAGAAATGGACGGTCCGGATGGATTCCGATCTGTGTTGATCTTGGTGAGAAAGTAGTCAATGAAAGAGAAAGGAGTTACAGCCTGCATTCTCCATTTTAAGGTGCTTAGAACAAGAAGTTCCATTCTTTGAATAGTCTTAGCTTCAAAAACAAATTTTGGCTCTCCAATCTACCATGAAAATTGATCAAATCAATAAAAGATAGCCATTAATGGATTCAATACCATTGCCTAACTCAAGTTTCCCATTTTTTCTGTACCTGCAAATCTACAGGCAGAGGCACTTCAGTTTCCTCCATTTTTGCTGCTAGAGATACACAAGCTACAGCTAGCAACTGCGCCATCCAACTTTGACCCATCTGTAAGAGCCAAAAGAGGGGTAGAACTGATGACAATGTATAGCCAATCATAAGAAAACCAACTAATCATTTTCAATAATTTCTCACTTACAGGTAGCTGATGTACAGAAATGAACCGATCAAAGTAGTTCATAGAGAGATAAACACTTAGAGCGCTGAAATTATAGTAGGCTTGAACCTAATGATCAAAGATCACAAATCAGTCAAATTTGGGACAATGATCAAACAGCAACTTGAGCCTATTCACTTGATGACTCTAGAGTTAGGCTAAATAAGCAGAAATTGAGGATTTCAAGTCTTTAAGATCATAAGATCCATATGAACTGCGAAGGAAAGCACAAAACAGAGTACACACTGGAGAAACAACATGAAACTTAATAAGATACCGATCTTTAAAAAAAATTCAGAGAAACAAAAGTAACATAAAAATCAACAAGTTTAATAGAACCAACCTTCCAGATCCAATCCAGAGCTTCTTTCCGAACGACTAAACTGAAATCCCCACTCCGCAATCTCTCGAGGTAATCGCCCTTCGGAAAATGCTCACTTTCCCTCTCCACCATTGCCCTCATTGTCTCTCCGCACTCTAATGAAAAACTCATCGAAGAATCCGATCCGTTTAAGCAAAAACTCTGACTTAGATTGCGACCATGACTGATTTTGAGAGAAAAAGAATGGGATAACTCGAAATCAACGGTAGTATTACTATTAGATTCATCAAAACATGACATGGTGTTCTCCGCACACCGAAGATTGGAACTAGAGCAGTACAAATCATCACCCATTTTCTTTTAAAAATCTCAAATATTTAGAGCTTTAAACCCCGATAAGATACAAAATTAATAGTTCATTTCACCAAAGATTGCAACATTTAGACAGAACATTTCAATTCCACAACAAACTGGGCGAGAGAGAGAGAGAGAGAGAGAGAGAGAGAGAGAGAGAGAGAGGCGGATTAGATGAAGAGAGATGGAAAGGGGGGAGCTTTTATGGAGGAACTAGGGCAAGCCAGAGATTAAGGTAATGGAGAAAAAATGGCAGAGTACTGAGGATACGTACCTACAGAAGAAGAATGTACTGTACAAAAAACCCATTATGCCAATATACGTATAAAAGTATATTACTATTTTTAGTTTAAATAAATCAAATATAAGTTTATTATATAATAAATTATTAGAATAATCAAACAAATATTGGTTGAACTGGTATCGAGAGATAAACTTGCCGAACCTAAAAAAATTTAATTCACCGAAGTAAGCGAGTTAAATGAACTTTAACGAGTTGTCTAAAAAAAATTTGAATTCATATTGGCTCGCGAGTTAGAATTAACGAACCGAACTAAATTAAACCAAACCGAGCCAGTTAAATGAGTACAATGAACCTTAACAAGTCAAGACTAACGAATCAAGTATACATAAATATTTCTAATTTATATCAATATAATGTATTTTTTTAAAAATTACTTAATTGTTTAGTTAATATATAAAATGACATATATTTAAAAAAAAATTATTTGAAATAATCAAATAAATAAATATTTGATGCAAAACTAATTAGGAAAGTATCTAATCATATCGCTAGAATCTCATACATATATATATATATATATATATATATATATGGCCGAATAGATGTCGACTCGTGAGAATTGTAACAAGAGTCTTGCACGTCGCCTTTGGATGAATTTTTTGATAACTAGCTCCTCAAAAGAGTGAGGAGAATATACTCTAAAATTGGTGGGCTAAATCGATAAGGAAAGAATGAAAAAATACAAGATAGTATGAAAAAGTGCAACAATCACACTCTTGACTCCTTTGGTTTCCTTTACAAAAAAGAAGCTCTCCAATTTACTTTAAAGTGTGAGATGGATGTAACTGCTCTCGAGGTTCTCTACTTGAAAAAAAATAGTGAGAAAGATGTATTAATAGGAATGAATTATCCGGCTCAATAGATCACACACGACTAATACACAATAACAAACGGTTGCTTACAACCAAATGGAATGTTCGAATGGAAGACTTCCAAACAAAGTAATTAAGTTTTCTATTGATCAACGATAGTCAATAAGAATCCTAAGAGGAGCTTAAATAACATCTAAGAAGAAGATTAAGGGTTCTAGCGACCATTAACAAAAGATTACGTGCAAACAACATAAACCAAACATGGGTTCACTCAGCCACTAAGGCTGGACCTAATGAGTGTTACCAAACGTGATCCATAAAACTACTACAAGTATAAGTGTAAAAACCAAATTAAACTAACAATATAAGATAGTAGAAGTACAAGATTAAAAAAAGTACTTCAAATGGCACAAAAGCATGAACCAAGAACAAGGAAGTGGTCGCGAACTTCACAGCTCGGCCCCTTCCTCAGCTGCTTCTTTGGTCTCCCAAACTAACATGTGAATGCACTTATCTTTGTCAATAAATGTTGTGGCCTTACCTACAAAATAAAGGGAACCAAACATGTTAGAATGATGCTTGGGTCTCACCCTTGTGAGTGGATCCTGTGGTACATCATTTTCTATGGGTGATTAAGGATTTGTCCTCAAATCTTATTCGTTCTCTACTTCCGCCACTTCTTTTTCAATGCATAGGAAGAGATCTTGAACATTAAAGGTTGTTGAAACTCCATACTCTCTAGAGAGATCCATCGACTCTCTACATCAGCTTGGATTTCCTATGTTTAGAAAACCTATCTTTTCTCAAGTACAACCAAACAATGTCTCCTTCTTCAAAAATGATTTGTTTACGCCCTTGTTTGATGCCCTTGTATAAGCTTCATTCTTCCTTTAGAGGGTCTTTCTAACTGACTCATGCAAAGTCTTAATCTCCTTGGCTTTCGTGGCTCATTGGTGTTGGATAACTCTTTGTGTGGTAATTGAATGAGGTCTAATGGAGTGAGGGGATTGAATCCATAAACCACTTTGAAATGAGACTTTTAAGTTGAACCATGCACGCTTCTATTGTAAGCAAACTCTATATAAAGGAGTTGAATGTTTCAATCGAAGAGTCGCTTTCCAACAATGGTTCTTAAGAAAGTGCCCATACTGCGGTTGACTACCTCAGTTTGGCCATTAGTTTGAGGATGGAACGAAGTGATAAACAAAATATTAGTTCGTAACTTCTTCCGATAAATCTTTCAAAAAGAGCTCAAGAACTTCGTCTCCCTATTCAACACAATAGCCTTCAGCACACCATGCATTTTACCACTTCCTAGTCGGCTATGTGAATAGAGTCATCCGTCTTCAAACATGCCATAAAGTGAGTCATTTTCGAAAACCTATCCACCACAACCATTATAGACTCTTTCTTTTTAGGAGTACGAGGCAACCCTAAAACAAAATTCATGCCAATATCCACCCAAGAATGTCTCGATATAGGTAATGACATGTATAATCTGTGAGGGTTCAATCGACTCTTAGCCTTCTTGCATACAATATACATCTCCACAAGCTTGTGCACATCTTTGAGCATATATGGCCAAAATAAATTTTTCTTAATAGCTTCGTAAGTCTTTTTTCTAACAAAGCGAGACATCCACTGCGAGCTTCTCTTACAAGGGATTTCTAAAGTTCACATTTGGTATACACAATTTGTCCCCTCTAAATAGATAATCATCCACAATAAAATAACCATCATTAGCTCCTTAAAAGCAAGTGGTATACCAATGTCCAAATCAACATCATCAACATAGACTTTCTTTATCCAATTAAACTCAAAAAGTCTAGTTTTCAATTTGGTTGAAAGAGTGTACCTTCGGAAGAGAGCATCGACCATCACATTTGTTTCACCCTTTTTCGTACTTAATGATGTAAGGATATCTTTCAATAAACTCAACCCACTTGACATGCCTTCGGTTTAGTTTTTTCTTGGCTCTTGATGTGTTTGAGAATTTGATAGTCAGTATGTATTATGAATTTTTTAGAATGAGATAATGTTGTCAAACCTTAAGTGCCCTTATCAAGACTCAATAACTTCTTATCAAAGGTAGAATAGCTTAATGTCTCACTTTTGAACTTTTCACTAAAGAATGCCATGAGTTTACCCTCTTTTATTAGAATTGCCTCAATTCCAACTCTAGAGGCATCACACTCCACTTTAAATATCTGTTAAATTCAGGTAACACAAGTATTGGAGCATTGCATAGCTTGTCCTCAATGGTTTCAAAGCTTTTTTGCCAAACTTGTGACCAATGGAACTCCATTTCCTTCATTGTGCAATCGGTGATGGAAACTACAATTTTACTAAAATTATTGATGAGTCTTTTATAAAACGAGGCAACCCATGGAAACTCATCACTTCCAAGATGGATTGGACAATCAGCCAACTCTTAATAGCTTCCACCTTTGCTTCATCAACCCCAATGTCAAGCTTGGAGATAATGAATCCAAGGAGATGGACCCTCTCTTAGACGAAAGAGCATTTCTTGAGGTTGCCAAATTTTTTGACTTCTCCAAGTGTATTAAACAATTTGTAAATGCCCCAAATGAGGTTATAAATCCAAGTTATACACGAGTATGTCATCTTAGTAAACTAAAATAAATTTGCTTAAAATTTCTTGAGCACGTGGTGCATGAACCTTACGAATGTATTAGGATAGTTAGATAGGCCAAATGGAATGACCAACCACTCATAGAGATCATACTTTGACTTGACAAACGTCTTTCACTCATCTTCTTTCTTCGTCTAAATTTGGTGACAACCACTCTTCAAATTCACCTTAAAAAATATTGAAGCACCACTCGATTCATCAAATATGTTTTCTAGTTATGGTATAGGTGTCACGACCCCGTGAGCCACCTCCGTGTTCCCAGCCACCAACAAGGCTAACCTGATCCTTTACTCATTTTACCCAAACTTCGTTTTAAAATATTTGAAAACACGCAGTGAAAATTCGTTAAAACGTTTAAAAATCGAACGATAAAACCAATGTGTAAAACTAAATGCAAAAATGAGGGCTAAACCCCTTCTTTTTTTTTTTTTACCTTTCTCTGCTCCACTTACTCGATGTCACGGTGTTTCCCTCAAAATTTAGGCAAAGTAACGCTTAAAATGGGCAACCCCAAATCAAAACAAAACACTAAAATCCTGTACAACGGAATATCCACCAAAGAAAGACAGAGTTTCAGGGAAGACAAGTTTATCGACTAACAACTATAAACTCCTCTATAAAATCCTCAAAAGTGATTGTACACAAGTCTATACACATAACACAGACTCCCAAAAATGATTTCTAAAAAAAGACTTGGGTCGGGTCGCCCTAAAACGATCCATCAAACCAGTGTTCTGGTCATGCGCCGCCAACTGCTCGCTACTCATGGCTAGGCTCATGATACTCACCGGTCTGTTCAACAACACTTATACCATAGAAAACAAAACGTAAGTCTAATGTTTAGCAAGTAGTGCGTAATAAAATGGAAAACTGTACATGCAATCTTATCATACGCAGTTTTTGCTCCCTCACACTTATTCCTGTTCTCATGTTCTTTCTTTTCGTTATCATGTTCTGTTGAGCGATCTAATACCAATGGAGGTTCGATCACTTCCTCCAAAGCTAAGGCCTCTATGACGATGAATGATCGGTCAATTCCTTCAAAGCTAAGACCTCTGTGATGATGAATGGTCAGTTAATTCCCTCAAGGTCCCGTGAGAGATTTAAGGAATTATTGTTTAGAAATGAGACGAAAATTCTTTCCTTCTCTTCTCCTCAGATTTGAGTGGTGAGTGCTCTTCGAAGGATCATGAAGAGTGGACCCTCTTATGCAAAGAAAACCTTCTATTGAACTTCTTCTTCATCCTTAGTTGGCTCCACTAAGTCATCTTCACCCTCCACTTCATTTGAATCCCCTCTAAGCACTATCACACACTTATTAGGGCATGGATGCTATGTGCCATAACCCAAGGCACTTGAATTTTTTTACATCTTTTGATCTCTGCCTAGTAGGATCCACATTAAACTTCTTTTCTTCAAGCACCTTTGTAGAGGGTACACTTGAGACAGCACCCTTATCATCATCTTTGACTTGAGTCTTGAAAGTGTTAATGAGTTTTGTGCTCAGCCGAAGGGAGAACATCTTGGAGCTTCTCTTGTGTTGTCTCTCCACCTTCATGGTTAGTTGCACCACACTATCCATAATCTTAAGGTTGGAGCTTCACCAAATCCTAAACATCTCTATTAAGTACCTTATAAACCGAGCAATGGTTTGTTCTTCTGGCTTTTCTAGTTCGCAATATATTTTTAATGTTTCAAATTTAGTGAAATAATCGTCAACTGAACACATCCTTTGCTTGAGGTTTGGATTTGTAAGAACAATTCTTGCTTATAGTGGGTGGGAGCAAACTTCCTTCTCAGTAACGCCTTCATAACTCTCCAAGTTTACATTTATTAATCTCTTCGTGCTTCCTTTGTGCCTTGACATTTTCCCATCACAAGTTGGTATATCCCAATAGTTCTAGTGCCACCAAATATATCTTGATTCTCTTCAAGTAGTTGTAACACTTAAACACTTTGTCCACCTTCTCTACCCACTCAAGAAAATCAATTTCCATTGCAAGTCTCTTTGAAAGAAGGAATTTCAATCTTCACATTTCTAATTCATCACAAAGCTCATGCCTTTTCCTTTGACTAGATGGAACATTCACTTCGGTTTAAATATCACCATCATGTTCATCATGGCTAATTCTTCCTCCATCTTGCTCAACTCTTCTTCTTGGCCTAGGGTTTGTAAGCACCCTAGTTTGTTAGTCACTAGACTCAAGAATAAGTTGATGCATATTCATAATCATGTTTCCAAGTTCATCTATTTAGCCTTGAAGATTTGATTCTTCATCTCTGAGTGTTGGCGTTGGTGGTAAAATGCTTGGCTGTGTAGCCTTGCAATTTTGCACAGCACTACCCTCACTTCTTGCTATCATTTTTTAGGAGAAAGATAACCAAAATTTTAGGGAAGATAAGAAACTTTGCTATGATAACAAATGATGCAAAAACAATTAAGAAAGTATCCACAAACTGTTAAAATCTTGGTGGTATGGCCTAATAGATGTCAACTTGTGAGAATTATAACAAGAACCTTGCATGTCACTTTTGGGTGAATTTTTGGACAGCTAGCTCCTCCAGGAGTGAGAAGAATATGCTCCGCAATTGATGGGCTAGATCGATATAGAAAGAAGGATAAAAATGAAATGACACAAGGTGGTCTGAAAATGTGCAACAATCATATCCCTTGACTCCTTTGGCTTCCTTTGCATAAAGAGAACTCTCCAACTTGCTTTAAAGTGTGAGATGGATCCATCTTCTTTGGAAGGTTCACTACTTGAGGAAAATAGTGAGCAAGATGCAATAATAGGAGTGAATGATCCAGCTCACAAGATAACACAACTAATACACAAAAACAAACTGTTGATAACAATCAAACGGAGTCCTTGAATGAAAGACTTACAAACAAAGTAGTTTAGTTTTTCTATTGAAGATGATTGCTAAGTACCCTAAGAGGATCTTAAATAGCATCCAAGAAAAAGTTTAGGGTTCTAGCAACCATTAGCAAAAGATTACAAGCAAACAACATAAAACAAACATGGGTTGATTCGACCACTTAGGTTAGACCAAGTGTTACAAAATGTTGTTCATCAAACTACAAGTTTGAATCCAAAAACCAAATTAAACTAACAACATAAGATGATAAAAATTCAATATTAAAATAGCCTTAAAGCTTCAAATGGTGCAAAAGAATAGCTCAAGAGCGAAGTGGTGACTACGGCGTTCACAACTTGGTCATCTCCTTGGTCGCCTCTTTGGTCTCCCAAGTTAGCATGTGAATAGGCTTTTCTTTGTCACTATATGTTGGGACCTCTTACAAGATTTCATAGAAGAGACTACCTGCAAAATAAAGGCAACTAAACATATTATAAAGACATTTGGCCCTTGCCTTTATGAGTGGTCTCTGTAGCACAACAGTATCACATGAATATTATTACAAATATTTGACAGTTGTATCATTATAAATTATACACATATTAACTAGGTTGACACCTATCAAAATGTAAATTATTTGCATTTAAGAATGACAAACAAGCCAACCAAGTCGAGCAAATCCTGAAAAAGTCTTGCTCATCGAGGCTAATGAGTTAAATGAGTTGACACTAACGAGCTTGAGAGCCCAACCAACCAACCCAAAAAAGAATTCAACTCAAGTCGGTTATCGAGACAAAGTTAAACAAGTGATGCCAAGCTAGGGCCGCTACAGGAGCAAGCAAGCTAGCTCATTTAACACATCTACTGGTAACATATTTTATTATTTCATAATGATGAAAATGCAAATTTAATCTGATATTAAAGCATCTTTGTTGAAAAAACATTTACCTAATTGAGCGTTTCTTGCTCAAAAGGGTTACATTTGATCTATAAAAAATGTTGACGGATGATTTTTTTTCATGTAAAAATAATAACATAATTTATTAAAATATAAAGTTAATAAATAAAGAAGACATTGAGATTAACTTAAAGGATGATGAGTTAAAATTTGATGAGTTGGTCCAGAGCAATGATCAAAGCCAAAGTAAACATATTTGGGATTCAAAGATAGCTTGGACCATGCCTGTAAATAGTATACATTGAATATGATTTTCTTTTTCAGATAAGATGTCTTGTTATATTTTAAATTAAATTATTAAATATGGACTACTTATATTTTTTCTCTATTAGAGAATTAGATCTACAATTTGTTATTTTATTAATATTATATATGAAGAATATAAAAAATTTTGTCCAACTGTTAATCTTAAGTCATGAAATCTATAAAGAAAAATACACAATCTAACAAACTTAAATAGAGACCATATCAAACATTTAATTAGCAACCTACTCATTCCTCAAAGAATGCATTGAAATTCAAATACTAATAAATTCAAGATAATACAAACAATTCAGCTTTCACTCCGCATACCAAATTTGTTTTGCTACGCATTCTACACTCAACATGTATTTTTGAATAAATCAAATATGTTTTATAACTAAGCATAATGACATCGTTTTTGAATTTTGGTTTGTGCTCAAATTCACTCAGTTTGAGCTCAGTTTTTAGTCGATTTGGGTTCCATTTCAGCACTGTAACATGAACGAGCAGCTATTTTTAGTGAACCAGATTTTTAGTTTCATCAAAGGAAAGAGAAGGAAACAGAAAGCAAGATAGAGTGTTTAGGGAAGATTAAGAAAGAGATCAAGTTGGGTGAAAGAATAAAACAAAATATTAATTGTTCAGCACCAAACACAACCCAAGAAAAAAGGCATAAACATGTACATAATGGACAAAAAAATTCAATCACAATCAGCTCTCATTATCTTCAAAAACCATCCAAGTAATAGAAGCTAGAACTAAACGTTCTTATAATGATAATGTTTGAATTGAAATTCTTATTTCCTCTCTTTATTTTGGTTAACTTTGGCATAAAAAAAAACATAAAATCCTGTTAAACTACTTGATTCAGTATATACTTAATATCATTTCCATATATGTTTAAGGCAAGAGCTTCTCAGTCACAGAGCTAAGGAGGGTCATTTATTTGTATTAAAGTGATTTAAGTTTTAATAGTATTTTGAGGATGAGTGTTTAAAGTATCTCGATGATGAATGCTCTAAAAGTAATTCAATTAAGTTGTTTATTGATTTATTACGTTATTTGAAAATACCTTTGATAGGGGGTATTTGGTTAAGCTAACAAGTGTATTTAAGTTCTTTTAATCAACAATGAGGCACATAGAACTTAGACGAATAAGTATGCAAAAGACAATTCAAGGATATTAGAGTACAAAGTGTTGACTGGTCTATAAAGATATCGATCACATTACCAAATTCAGAAATTTCCAGAGAGCTCAAAGTGTTGATCGTCAAAATAAAATGTCGACCACAAAAATTACAGAGAGCTCAAGGCGTCGAACGCCAAAATAGAGTGTCAACTGCCTGAAGGAACAGTCGATCAGACAGGCTCCCATGGTGTCCACCAACTTGTTGAACAAAATTCAAAATAACACACAATGGTCATACAAGTGTCAACCAAGCATAAGAAAGTGTAGATCGATCTCTTGCTTTTTTTAAGACCTCTATAAATAGAAGAGTGCAACCTTGTGCAAATTAATAGGCTTGAAAATTGTAATGAAGTGCCACCAAAATTCACATGTAAATCCAAGTCTTCATTTCACTTTACACCTTTACTACATCAACTTAAGAGTTTACTCATTGATAGTGTGTGAGATTTTTATTCATTCGTATTCAAACCTACTCTTGTACTTTGGTAAATGAGTGAATGGTGATGCCTTGATAAATAGTCTTGAAAGGCGTTTGATTGACGCCCAGAAGCTCAATCTAGTAAACTCAAGGAGTTGTGTTTGAAAAGAATTTTCAATGAGAGGCCTTGAAGTGCGAACATAGCAAGGTTGGTCGGACCGCATTAACAAGTCGTTTGTCTCTTCTTCTCTCTTATTTCTTAATTATCGTTATTTAAAATTTATTGGTAATAAAGTAATTAAATTTAGTTAAGAGATTTGATCTATTTAAGCTTGCAAACATGTTAATTATTTTATCACGAAAAAGTTTTTTAACTATCCTAATCTAGATTGGAGAATGCAAATTGTCGAAATAGAAATTGGAAAATCATATTTAGGGTTAGGTTAATATTCGGTCTGTTTAGTTTCATTCGCTTTTTTATAATTAGAACCAAAAACTGAATTGAAAATTTTGGTTATTTTTTGTTCGTTTTTGAAATTAGTTTTTTTTAATATTAAAATTAAATCAATTCAAAGGAAACCAAACAATTCAGTTGATGATCTGAATCCTGGTATTGTGAGACCAGATTTACATATTATCCGATTTGAGTTAAAAACCAGTCATATTTCAGACACTTCAATTAGTTGAATAGTTTAGTGGAGTGGTATCGGACAACCCTCATCATCATCTCAAGGTTTTTGGAGAAGTGAGTTATTCATTCAATTTTTTTGGAGTTTCAGCTGAATCGTTAAAGTTCAAACTTTTCTCATATTCCTTAAAAGACAAAGTACAAGATTAGTTAAACAACATTCTATCAAATACTATCACTACATGGGGAGATTTAGCCATGAAATTCATCATGAAATATTATTCACTAGTGAAGAACGCCAAAATAAGAAATGAAATCACAAGTTTTCAACAGCGGGAATAGTGAATTATCTTACGAAGCTTGGGACAGATTTAAAGAATTGTTAAGCCAATGCCCTAATCATAAACGGCCCAACTGGTGGACGTATCTGAAATATGACTAGTTTTAACTCAAATCGGATAACATATAAATCTGGTCTCACAATACCAGGATTCAGATCATCAAGCGTGAGAATGTCGAAATCCTGAATAGGTCGATCTCGGTTATCAACGATACGATCAAGATTATTTCTTCTTTCTTCCTGGTTGGCCATATTGTCTTATTCAATAAATGGTTGTTGTTGTTGTCTCCTTCTTGCTCGAAATGTCCATTCAATCTATGGATCGTATGAAACAAAATTCTGGTTGCCCTCGTCAGACATCAAGCAAATGGTACCTGAAGAACAATGAATAAAGCATAAAAAATATATATAGCAAAATAAAATAATTAAGAAATATCTCCGTCAACGACGCCAAAAACTTGTTAGTAATTTTTTACACTTAACGCAAATACACGTGTCGCTAACAAAGTAATAAAGAATAAGTAAAAGTCAATCCTACAAAGAAAATTTTAACTAAAATTAATTGCTATAAAAATTATATAAAATAAAGATGAGAATAATATAAAAATAAAGTTTCTTCGGCAATAATAAAAAAAATAAATCGAATGAAATTGAAAAGATTAAGATAATGAAAACCTTGGTTATGATTGATTTCCTCGTTACATCTAATTTATTACTGATGCTACAAAATGATACAGTAATTTTCACTGAATAGAGAAAAATAAGTTTATAAGATTATATCGAATTGCATACTTAAATTCATCTTATAATATCTTTCAACCTTTGGAAATACAAAACATAATTCGAATTTCTTTAAAGGCCTATTTTCAATGCCAAATGAATTAATGTCACAATTTTGTAACAATTTAATTTACTTAATCAATCATTCATCTCAAAATTTCTATCTAACTCTTGATACAATAGAAACATGTAATATCAAATTTATCCGTCGACACAATTCGAATTAAACAACAAACATCATGATAGATTATTCAATATAAAAATACTTGCATCGAGTTCGATAAAGTACGTAACAAATACTTTCTCTGCTAACCAAGATTAAAACTATAGATCAAAATCATGACAATAAAATCTAAAATAAAATATTCATAAAAAAAAAAAGTAAAAGAAAAAGAAGTGTTGATGCCCATTTTTTTTATCTTTTCTTTTCCACCCTATGCTTTTTCGTCGCCAGTCTTCTCCTCTACCTTTCTTTTTACTTTTTTTTTACTTTTTTTTCTAGTCCACTTTCTTTCACTTTCTTGATTCTAGAGATTTTTCCAGCAACATCTATTTTTCTTTTTGATTTTAGGAATTTTTTCTTACAATTACTTCTTCTCTTTTGGTCATTCAAATAAAAATTCAGTCTTTTCTTCCTACTTTCGCGATAGTAAATTTGTGGTCAAATGTGATAACAAAAAAAATTTAAATTAGTATTAATAATCTAATTTTTCTGTAAATATACTTAAAAATCTTTAAATTCTTAAGATCATCACAACAACCTAAGGCAATTTCAATAATTTTTACCAAATTTATTTTATATTCATTCCGATCACACAAATTTTATTAAATAAAAATAGTATAAAATAACTTTATTTTAAGAGTTATCAATCATCACAACTAATAAAGTGATAAATAAGATGTCGATAGAGAATTAATGCAAGTAAAATTTTAATTCTTAGGATACTATTATTTAAATTTTATAAACAATTATACATGATTTTTTTCATGATTAAAACTACTAATAAAATAAAAGCTGCAAATGATAAACTATTTAACTTCAACGAATTAAATATTAGGAATTTTTCCTTAGCAATCCACCTAATTAAATTACTTAAATTTTCTAACTAAATAATTCATACGAATTAGTTAACCAAAAAACTCTCATTATCTAAATGCCACTTCTAATGGTCACTTAGAAATATAGTTAGAAATTTGATGCACTGCATATGTAAGTTCAGGTTCTGAAATAGATTATACATGTTATACAGGATATTCTTACCTTTTATAAACTCACGGTTTCCGCTCGATGATCGTATGTTGTCTTGCATATATCTTACAAGCAAATTCATTACATGTGATAAAATTAACCTAATTAATTACCAGCTAATTAGATTAACAATAAACGCAATTTATTAGAAATGAATTCCGTATAAATCAGTAAATCAAAAAAGATAAAAATCTAATCAAGTTTCACGTCGAGTTCCAATCGCAGACCAAAAAATTAACTCAATAGTTGTAAAAGAAAAAACAACATAACTAGTAAAATCGATAGTCATGAGATTAGAAAGTAGAGAGAGAGAGAGAGAGAGAGATGAAACAAGGCGAAACCATTCGTCATGTGTTGTCATAATCTCCACAATAATCTTCGATAAACGAGGGTTTGAAATCTCTTTTTCTATTGAATTCTCGAAATTCTAGCCTCTTTTTGCCATTCGATGATGTTGGCGACATAGCGTTGGTTTATGAGCTTACACGTGCTGCGAAAACTAAAGGAGAACACACTTGCGCTTTGAGGCAATGTTGTAGTGCTACTATAAATTTTCTAAAATCTCGCATTACCACAATAATGCCCATCAAGAGCGTAGTAGTACTGAGCCAGTGTTTCAGCGCATTACATTTGATTTGCACTGGCACTTAGCCTTTGTTTGTTATGCATTCTTCTTCCCAAGTGAAGAACTAGTAGGATATGCTCAATAGTACCGGCTCTTCATAAAATTTATCATTTTGTCATTGTCGACGTGGTTTTATACTTCAATCTATTTATCAAGTATGTTTATATGAAAATATACCAAAAACAACTCGAAATAAATTAGACACTCTCAAAGTCACAAAATTTATTATTAGAAATATTTAATTCCTCAATATAAAATTGACTCATCATCAACCTATGTTCAATTTGTTTGATTGCTTTGTGATTCTCACAACTTAATTTTGAATGGTCTAGCTGGCCTAATCGCTTCAAGCATTATAGGTCGATATGTAGCTTGACTAAATGTTCCTCGACCACTCCTTGTTCATACGACTATTTCTCTCGAATTGAGTTTTTCACTTCCAATATATTATAAGGTTGACTATGTTTAGTAATCTGGTTGATCAAAGTCTGTGAAATAGGAAATTGAATATCTTTTGTCACGACCTGTTCGTCAATCAATGCTTCCATTACAATACTGTCTTCTTAAATCGGAGTCCGTACAAATTTATTCTTGAGCTTAGTTCAAAATGCATTGTAATAGATATGAAGAGGAATTCTACTTATAAACATACATTTTTCACTCTAGCAAACGATGTGGGATTGTGCACCCTCACTCATATAGTTTGTGCCCTCACACTAGGTTTTTCTTGCCTTCACATGCCAGACTATGACAATTTCTCCTCCTTCTGAAACCATACACGGATTTGTTCTTGAACTTAGTTCAAAACGAGTTGTGCTATGTAGAAAGAATACTCTACTTATAAACTATGTATTTTTTATTTTTTCAAGAAATGTTGGATTGCCACCCCTACTGGTATGGGTTAGGCCCTTACACTAAACCCTCATTACCTATACATGGCAAGTTGCCACACAATCCCACCTCCAATCCCCTCGAAATGGAGATAGTGATAAGGATTCTCAACCGAGAGACATATGTGTACACATTTTACTTAATCTAATCATGATTTCAATGAATCGTATTACTTTGATATTCTAAATTAAGGTCCAATTTAAATTTTCTTTTACTATGTGCATAGCATTTAACCATTCATGACTTTTATTTAAAATCATATATAACACAAAAAATGTTGTTAATTACAACATTTTACAATCTGACAATTTACGACACTTATCACCATTAAATTTGACCCTCATAAAACTATAATACTACTCGCACAACTTGAAGCATACTTATACTCACAAGACCCAAGAGTTTCGAGCTCATGTCTTACAATAATGTAATTCCTCTTAATCTACTAATTTGTCTCGGTATTATCCTTCAATTTATCCAAACCCTCCGGGGAAACTCAACCTCATACAGAGCCTAACGCATTATTACCATAATTTTGGCTCTTTCTATACTCTTTCACCCATAATTTCCCTCGATTAATTATTAGAATCTTCATGCATATTTTAAATACTATGTCGCTTATTATTATTTAAAATTTATTTATTTAAATCTTTGTACTTGTTTCAAGGGTACATGCAATTTAGATCCTATATATGGATAAATGTACAATCAACACTTTTAACGTGTGTTTCTGTGCAACTTAAACCCTATCGTATGTGTCGTGCACAATTTGCTCTATACTATTAAATTTTCCTTTAAATAATAAATGCGCAAGGCACTTGAGCTATATTTTCCCGAATTACCCCCATTAATTCTTCTTTCCATCTCTCTCGTCTTGAGTACACAAGCAAAATTTGTTCTTGGAGCCCTGATGTTAAAAGTCTTTCCATGGCTTACATACATATTAGTTTCAATCCACCAAATCTGAGTTCTTTGATCATTTCATAGCTCCATCTTCTCAAAAAAAAAAAAAGTAAAGTGCTTCCTGAAAATGGGTGAAGTCTCTTTTATGTTCAACTCGACCGACAAGGAAGACCATGTATGCTCAAAATTCTTTCTTCATTTTCTCCTTTTCACTCTGTCATTTCGATCAAAGAATTCTAATCCTCCTTAGCAATTGAACTCATAATAAAAAAAATATCTAATTGTGGAATCATTTTAGATCGGTATGCAATTAGCTAAGACAATTTCTTGGATTATTTCTATTTTCATAATCGCCATACATAGTGATTCCCTAGTTGAGAGTTTCATCATGCCACATACATTATGATCTAATTTGTTAAATAGCTGGTGCATTGCACAAATATCATTTTAACGGAAAATTAAACGACAGGAAAAAATAAATACTCACGGCTCATACTTTGAGGTATAATTTGCACAAAAACATTGGTGAAGGTGTTGAGTGTACATTTCTCCAAACAATAGGATCTAAATGCATTTTACCCTTGTTTAAATCATAAGTCTGTTTAGCTCTAGCTCTTCATTTGTAAAGATCCTATTGCACTATTCATCAGTTTTGTAAGTCAATTTGAGAATCTTAGGTTTACAAGTCACTCTTCACTTTTATAACTTGGTTGCAAATCTAATATTTACTGCTGTTGGATTTATTTTATCGATCAAGCCCGTAGCTATCGCCAATAAAAACCAGATTAAACTCCATCGGTCGGTTGTAACATTTTTTAGCTTCCTCTAAAGTTGCATTTGATGATAGATTATTTAGAAACTAATACGCTAAACAAGGCCAATTTAGTATTCTCAATCCTACACTTTAACAAGTCAAGTTGCAAAATATTATTCTTCTCCTAGAGATGCTCTTCTATCTTTTTCTTGAGTTGATGTGCTAGAAAAGTTAAATATTTATCACCTTTTCCACGCTCTCTTCAAGGATGGGTAACTTTTGAAATAACTTTACTGCAAGCTCACCTCCCAAATCACGTGTACCACAACCAAATTAGGCAGCAGGAGCGGCAGCTTTGCTTTGCTTTTCTTTTGCTAGCATTTGAGAGGAGAGAGAGTGAGATTCTTCAAGTCTCTCACTTTCTCTCTCTACAAGTCTGTGAACTGTCACGCTGGGTCGTTTGCCTGCCAACATGAGAATTACAAGTCAATAAAGTTTATGCATTTAGCATGTACCTAGAGGAAATTAGTTAACATCAACTGTAAAAGAACATAGTACCTCAGGGAGTGAGACTGAAAAGCCTCTGCCTCTGGGTCTTCTTAGCACTTGCCCAATGACATAACATGGTTTTGCTGTCTCCAACGTTTGCTATAAACCTGCATTTAAAGTTAGACGACTTCCCTAAATCGTCCAATTTCACGACTTTCACTTTGATTTCTGATCGATTACAACTAGAAACTGGGGAAACTCTTCCATTTTCTCTCTCCACATCTCTCTAGATTACTCCTATAATCCCTTGATAAATGACTGAATCAAGGGTAAGTCTCTAAACAGGTAACTTTTCTATGTACTATCCAGCAAGAATGGTGTCCGTTTCTTTGAAGCCGCCTAGTAGAATAATCCTTCCACAAGAGATTCATACTAATGAAAGAAGTAGAACAATGATTCTGCCTAACATGCAATCAAGATGTTGAAAGTTAAAAAAAAATGAAAATTAGACATCAAGATTTTCGGCCAAGAAAACCCTAAAAATTGCTAACAAAACAGTCATAGTACAGTTAAATTTTACGACTGAATTTATTAACGTAAAAACTCTAACTAAATGTGAGGCGGCTCGACCCGACCTAAAAGAAAATCAAGATGTTAAAGTCCAAATATTTTAAGAGTAATGAATGGCATTCCCTGAATGTCAGGCTCAACCCAATAGAGATAAACAACAGTCTTCTTGACCATTGAAGACAACATCTTATGTCATTCCAAATATCACCTCGTATAACAACTCCTTTAAATTTGCACGTCGTTCAGATTTTGTTGATATTCATCCTAGTGAAGATCAAAAGCTACTTTTCTTCAAAGGTTAGAATGGGAAAATTTTGGGAACAATCATCATCAACATGAGTTTCAGCACTATTTCATCACCTTGAGCTACTTACAATTTCTAATAGTGACTAGAATAGTCTGGGTAATTACAGTGCCATTGCCCGCCAACATGCCATGTTAGACATATTTGAAACACGCAGATGAATATAACATTATGCAATACAACTAGGTAAATCAAATGCTACAACTAAAAGACATATTATAACGATCTCTAGACAGAATTAGGGGTCTAACATATAGTACCATAAGGGCAGAACAGCAGCTTCAGGTTGCATCATGGAGAAAGCCTCCGGCTCTACAGAGTTTAGAAAGTCATCTACCAATGGTCGGGGCAGAGCAATTTTTTATGCACAAATTCAATGCAAGATAACATGATGTCATAAGAAAGATTGAAGGAAATATACTTTCAAGCACACAACTGTAACTTATAATTACATTCAGCCTAGAACTTTGCCATCATTCATATATGACATCATTTCAAACATTGAAGAGACTAATATTTTTTTAGAATTAATCAGAAAGCAAGAAGTTCAATACTAGGATCAAAATCAGTAGTCATCCTCAACAACCACAGTTAAGTGGCAATGGGGGGAAGAAAATCAAGAGCACATGTTCTGCACATCCTGACACCAAATTCAGATCCTATATAAATTACAGGAAATTTATGACATTCAAGCCCACCTCCTTTGAGGAGTAAGAACAAACAATCGCTTAAGCATCATCAATCTGCTCCTGCACCAAAATCAACAGGATAGCAGTAAATCCACAATCAGTATTAATGAAAGCAAGTTATTCCTTAATCACTGCCCAACAACACAGGTTTCATTCTTAGTTTAGAAACAGCCAGTATCATCTTCATTTATCGATTACAATTTTTCATTGTATTTAGGCACATCACTTTAATACTGACAGCCATCAATAGAATATCTGACATTAATGTGGTAGCAATTCTATTACATTTTTTTTTTTTGTTATTTTATAAGATGATGTGAACTTCTTAGGCCCAATAAGGATTACAAGGTTACCATAATTGTCTATATTTTTAAACCTTTGTCAATCATGGATGAAAGATCGTTTTTCTTCTTGTTTCTTTTTCCTTGTCTTTTCAAAGCAGTAGGTAAAAAGAATTGAAGATTGGGATGAGCTGATAACAATTTAAAGCCACTACGTACAACCTTAAGTTGACTAAATACTCTATGTATCAAAATTTACACCTACCTGCATATCAGAAGTCCATAGAGTAAGATTGTCCCTCAGGAGCTGCATGATGAGAGTGCTGTCCTTGTAGGACTCTTCTCCAAGAGTATCCAGCTCAGCGATGGCTTCCTCAAAGGCCTGTAATCAGGAAATAAGTCTGAATAAAAACTGGCCGGAATAGAGAACCATATAGAACATTAGGAGTCCATGAATAGCACAAGCACTATAGATCCGGCTTAAACAACAATTAAACATGATCAACATCCAGCTAAAGCTCCTTTTGGCATTTTTAGGGGGAGACTGAGATCTGCTGTTTCATCTCATTCATTAGGATATCTTTATTAACTTGTATGAATCTAAACTGTATAAGCCACTTTCCCATCCCACACGAGTTAATTCTACTCCCAGATTCGCAATTATTAGAACCAAAAACCATAGAATTACTACAAGCCAGCAATTACATAAGTAACCAAAAAACTTAAGCTTGGGACTTTTCTGATACCCGAGGCAAACCAAACCTAGCAGTAAAGTTCTTCAGTATGATACCGACTTTAAACAGTAAGCCACTTAAAGAAACATTTTCAATCTTTCCATTGATCAAAAGACCACCATAAACATTTAAATAAGTAGGAGTTTTGTAATTCTAAGGCTCCAATCTTATCCCATTAATGAATCATAGCTGATCCTATTTATGACCTAACTGATCCTATTTATGACCCACGTTAGGTATGAATTATATTAGGTTTTCCATTCAATTTTTCATCCCATGACATATCATTAAATGCAGTTAAAGTTGGAGGAAACATGAAATTATGCCAAAATCCACATATGTTGACTGTTTCATATATGCTATATGACTAATGTCAAAAATATGAAATTAAAATCTTTAACTTTATTGCATCTTGTCTTGCATTACCATCTCTACATACAAGTTGTAACACCATAAATTCTTATATTTTCAACTACACATTTATATCGAAAGAACAAAGTAAAAAAGAGAACACAATATTCAAACAACAATCCGCCCTTACACATAATTCTTCAAATATTCTAAACCTCAGCAGTTAGGGATTATTTGGGTAATTAATGAAGAAAATATAAGAACTATGAATGATGAGAAAAGAGGGAATGAAGAATATCTTTAAGCCTTTATTAACAAAAATAAAATGAAAGATACCTGTTTGGCCATACTACAAGCTTTCTCCGAGGAAGATAGAATCTCGTAGTAAAACACAGAGAAGTTTAGTGCCAGCCCGAGCCTGATAGGATGTGTCGGAGGTAGATCAGCAATTGCTATATCCTTCAAAAAGAAATAAATATATTAAATGATCTAGCAAAAAACGATAGTAGCAGTAGAAAAGCATGTTTCAGCTCCACATAAACTAAAAAAAAAAAACATTAATTGTGGCAACAAATTATTTTTTTCCAACAACTCAGATGGGGTTCATTAATGTCAATAGACTAAGATAAATTATTATATACCATCAAATGTACATAAAGCAAGAAAGAGATTCATATGTTTCAATAAGGACAATTATGTGTCATCATCCAAATTGGAAGGTAGCTCTAACCATGATTAAATTTCCACAAAATCCAGTATTAAATTATAGAAACTTCAATCAAGTGTCAATTTCCTGAAGATGGAATTATGAAATGGCATCAGAAATACTAATACAAGTCAGAGCCTTTCAAAACCTTACAACTAAAGTATCAAAATTACGATCCTTAACTACTCAAACTACATAGCGTAATGTCCCAAAATTAAAGAAAAAAATGCCTTCCGAAACAGTTAGTACATAGATAGAATTAAATACCTGAGCAGCCTTATAAGCCAGCATAGTTTCCTCAGAAGCGGCTTTCCTCTCATCACCAACCTTGAATTCGGCCATATACCTATGGTAATCACCTTTCATCTTCAAATAAAACACCTTAGATTCGCCGCTCGATGCAGAGGGCACCAGATGCGAATCTAAAAGCTTCAAAATTCCAGCGCACACAACCGAGAGCTCTGATTCCACCTTCGATCTATACTTCTTCACAAGCACCACATGCTCCTCATTCTTCCGGCCCTCCTCCCTCTGCTCTATCGAGGAAACGATACGCCAGGCCGCTCGAAGCGATCCAATCACGTTCTTATAGGCAATCGAGATTAGGTTACGTTCCTCCACTGTGAGCTCGGAGGAAGGAGTGGAACTTACCACGAGCTTCTCCATAAACTGGACCATCTCCTCATACCGCTCCGCCTGCTCCGATAGCTTCGCCAGGTAAACGTATTGGTCCCTGGATAGATTTTCCGCCGCAGTGAAAGCCATTGATGCGGCGGACCTCAGAGAAGGAGTTTTAGAGAGAGAAATAGGAGAGAGAGAGAGAGAGAGAGAGAGAGAGAGAGGATATGAGCTTTCAACAGCTCGGAAAATGGCTTATATTACGAGGAGAAAGTATGACTTGGCCTTTTGGAAATATCCAGTCTGTACCTCACCACCTCGCGCGATTCTGAAATAAGAGTACGCGCTCTTACACACGGGGGTATTATGGGTATTTTAAAAACTTTAGTTAACGTGACAACGGTATATTGGTCATCGCCAGGTAAAACTTGGGGCATTGGCAGGAAAGCGCGTGACGATTGGTGGTTTTGTTCGCGTGTGCAATTCGTTGAATGTGAGAAAGAGTGGGTAAGCGAATTTTTTCCACGTACATCTTACTTGGATTTAGGCCGTCGTTAATTCCCAAAGCAATTACAATTCGACGTGTCCCACGCAACAAAGAAGGTGGCCAAAGGACGGCACTCATGCTTAACGTCGGTTCAGTTTGGTTTGGTTCGATTTGATTTTATTCTTATTTATATTGATTTAGTTTTGTCCTAACTTGTATTTTGAAAAAAGGACTGAAAATTTTAATTATTCGGTTTGGTTCAAAATTAATTTTTCAAACATCAAAACGGAATCAAACAGGACATAATCATCGGTTTGGTTTGGTTTACTCGGTTCAACCGAACCACTTCCCCCGCTCATGGCATCCACTAAACCATTCAAGAATTAGTTGAGGACTCGAGACATGGTGAAGGTCAGCTCAGTTTAGGTGGACCAATTCAGTGCATGGGTTAGGTCCCACTTCTCGAATTTGCCAAGTGTGTGGCTGTGATTAATCAACCTCCACAAATCAAGGCCGTTGTTTTTCACTTTAGAGAGAAAAGCTAAATCAATGGTGTACTAAAGCAAGAGGAAAAGGTAAGCATGTGGACCCCACACGCAATGCATTGATCAAAAGATCACAACTAGATTTAAAATGAACCTTTTGTTATAAAAATATTGCAGAGGATGAACACAACCAATCATATGATCTCGTTGCCACACATCTTTCAGAAAGACTATATTATTCTAATTTATAGTTTCGTCATCATCGACCTCCATTAGAAGTCCTTGAGGAGCTTCCTAACCTGTTCCAGCGTAACGAACAGAACAACCGTAAACGGGCCCTGCCTTGAAATCGTCGGGATAAAGCCTTTGTAAAGCGCCATCGGCCCTTCCGCCCGAACCGTCTTCAAGGCGCAGTCCAAAGCGCCGGAGTAAGGGGGCTCCGTCCCCGCCTCCACCTTCATATTCATCACTCTAGTCTTGATCACGTCCACCGGATTCGAGGCAACCGCGGCGACGAACCCAGCCGCGAAACTCGCTGTCACGTGGGTCCCTAGCCCGTCTTTCATCACTCCGTTTTCGAGAATTGTCTCTTTGATTTGGTCGTAGGAAGCGAGCTGCGACGCCGTCACCAGCATGGCTCGGTTGACTGTCAGGGCCGAGCCCCTCCACAAGCTGGTTACGCCCTCTTGGCGAGCCATTTTTGTGATGGCGTCCACAACGCTTTTGTAGTTTCGCCGCTGATCCACGGGGAGGCGGCCGTCCGCTTGCATTCGGACCATCGCGACGTCGGCTGGGTTTCCAACAGCAGCGCCGATCCCGCCGGCGATTAGTCCGGCTGTTATTTTGCTCATAAGCGGCATGTTGCCAGATTCCGGGTCGGTCCACTTCTGTTTCAGGATATCATAGAGTCCCATTCGGGTGGTGGAGTAGAGGGTCTGCCGGAGAACGGTGGCAGAGACTCCGGAGAAGAGGGCGGCGACACCTTCTTGTTGGACAATTCGAACGCCTATCGAAACAAGACCCTTCGAAACCTTCGGCGGAGATACTGCGATCGACCCTGGAGGAGAGACCGCCGTCGTATGAAAAGCGAGCGCCGGACGGACCGATTGGATCGCCGGATTCGGCTTCACCACATTAGCGTTGTTTTCCCCCTGAAGCTGCATCCGAACTTTGATCAGATCAAGAGGGTGGGTTGAACATCCGGCAATAATGGAAGCAATACCTCCCTCAACAAAACCTTTGACCTCCATTTCCCGGATCAGAATTCGTCGAGAAACAAACAAGAAGATCCAGCCAACTCACTGGAAACGAGGAGATGGGAATGAAGGGCGAAGGCTATGGAGGAAGAGTGGGGAACGAAAAGCCTCTGAGACATATGCTACAAGGCCACTTCTTTTAGAGAGAGAAACAAGGGAGAGAGCTGGATTTTGGGAAGACAGACGGTAGAGAATTTATAGAAGGGACAGTAATTTCAACTCAACAAAATTCCACGTTTACGGTGTTTCCATTATTGAGAGCTTGACTTTCTGAAGCTGAGTCGTCGATGATGGCTTCCCAAAACTTTGAACTCAACCGGGGCAGCTATGAACTTGTCCAACTTGTTCCCCTCTTGACGTTTACGTTTTTCTGCATATTCTGGCTATTTCCAAGTCAACATGAACAGCTGTTTAGCCACATAATGGGATTCGTTAAGAGATGGAAGCAAGTAGGAAGGAGGACTAGGCGTCAGGTTGAAGAGCCAGTGTAAACAGGAAGGAGGACAGCTTTCGTCCGGTTGGCTTTTCCTTTTGTTTGTCAAAAAAGAGCTCTCCACCTGTCACTCGCCCATAGGGTACCAAGATGTTTTAATTAGGGTTTTCCCATTTCCATTGACTAAGTCAAAGTCAAGAAGTTACTTAAAGCATTGGTAGATGTGGTCCATGTGAATCCCAGACTAAAAATTAAATAAAAACGTCGCCTGAGAGATTCGAACTCTCGCGGGGAAACCCCATGTACTTAGCAGGCACACGCCTTAACCACTCGGCCAAAGCGACGCTTTCGACCTACGTGTTTATACTTTACATATTTTGTCCTTTACTAGTCGTGTTTTAATTAATGGAGGGTTTTTTTTTTAAATTTTTACTCGAATTTTTCTGACTAAAAATAATACAAAAGACTGTTAATCTCCTACAATTTACTGTAACGACTCTCGTCATATTTTTAACCTATTTTATGAATTGAATGTATTAGTTGTGTTTTTAAATTAATTTTTTAAAAGTAATTAATCAATTTTAATACTTTACAAATTATGATAAATTATGTAAAAGTACGTAAGAATAGAAAGAGAGAAATAAAATAAGTGAGTGAGAAAGTAAATAGATAAATGTCATTATTTTAAAATTTAAAAGATTAAAATAAATATATATATTGTACACGTGTGTATCGAAACAAAATTAAAAATCTACATTTTCAACTTTCAAAAATTAACATAACTTCTAGAAAAAAAAAATGAAAATTTTCGCTTTACCAAACCTTAAGATAGAATCTACGTTCTCAAATAAATATTTTCAACAATTCAAATAGCAACTCTAAACAAGCTTTCATCTTTATTAATACGCTGTAATGACATGTATTATATGTGTCGTATACTTAGTGTGTTCTTTGTAATATTAATAATTATTAAAAATTAGACATGTAATTTATTGAAGTAACGACATAGTTGTAGACATCGTGCGCATGTACATTGTATGTGAATGCACTAGCATCTATAAAACGCACAAAGTAATAAAATGAGTCGAGCCGATCTTGATCCTCTACAGTACTGAGCCGAGCAAGAGGGCTGGTCAGCCCTCTTGTCACCGTTCTACTTTCAGTTATATTAAGTTTATCTTATGACACGATCCGGACCTAGAAAGGATTCGTGTTAAACCCACAAAGAAAAGAAAAGGTGCTCGGTGTGTGTGTGTGTGTGTGTGTGAAGAATAACGAGTAAATAAAGATGGAGAGAGGAAATGTAAACCCTAAGCG
>CM039522.1:1466339-1478917 GCA_022433055.1 Begonia peltatifolia
GAGCCCAATAGTCTTCAACCCAAACCAACCACCATGCATTCATCTAATCCTAACCAACAATCTAATGCATGATATGAGTAAGACTTATAACTCACCTTACCCTCACAAAATAGCTAAAATGTAGGCCAAAGAAAAATACACAATGGTGCTAAAATAAAATAAAATGCATAATTGAAATGATCACACGTTTAGGATGTCGGGAAGACAAATTCCCGTCTGATTACGCTCATAATCCCAAGACAACAAATGCAAAGGCTGCTCCCGATCCAATGGGCTGATCTCCCACGTGGATCCATCTAAAATGTCAAGGCCTGCAAAAGAAACAAAATCATTAGTAAAATGATTAAGTAGAGCAAGGGACTTTGTTTGTGAGCGAGTAACAGGTCTTCTGGGTATGTCATCTTAGTTGGCCAATTCCATCCAACCCAACAAGTCTCCCTCAAATTTGAGAGATGAAAACGACCCACTCATTTATATATGCAAGTTATTGTGTGACCAAAGATTAAAGAATGACAGGGTGGTTGTTCTATCTCTTTTACAAACATCTTTGTAGCACCAATAATGCTCCAATCAAATCATAAATTAATAATTCATTTATATAATAATTTCATCATTGTACTCATAAAGTTAGTCATCGCTTCTTTTCTTTCCCTTGTTACCTAGTACTCTCTTTCTTCGTCTTTCTCTCTCTTCCACGTATCTTTTCTTTAATTTCTCTTTCTTTTTCTAATTTTTGTCCAACATCGTATGTACTCTAGATTCGAGCATTTAATACAACAATTTCTCTTCCAATATGCACTTATTGAAGTCTTAAAGCTCTCGAGGAGCTGAGTTAGATTAGTTCGAAGTGGATTTAAGTGTTCAGAGCACAAAAATAAAATATAAAAATATAAAACAAATACAATATTACCTTATAATATATAGAGAAAAGACATAAACCTAAATGCCTTATTAATATCGGTTTGATTCGGTTCGAAATTAAAATTGAGAACCGAACAAGTTCAATAATTTCGAGTTCAATTAGATTTGGTTGGGAATAAGTCTCACCTATTTATACGATTATTACTTCATTTTTGTTTTAACGAAGAAATGGGAAAGAAGTGAAAGGTCCAGATCACTGAACGGACCGACTCTGAGTCTGACATAATAATAACCAAAATAGAAAAATATATAAGAACATATCATTCTCTCTCTCTCTCTCTCCTCACTTTCTCTCTCTAAAACACTCTCACTCGCTTTCCTTGATCGAATTTCGAAATCACGTCTTCGTGAAATTCCAGACGCTCGAATTTACTCCCCACCACTAAAGTTTGCCTTCCAGTTTTACCCCCCATTCGTACCTTCTTCACTTCTGCTGCACCCGCGGTCATTACTTTCTCCATCTCCGTTGAGTCTATGCATTGCAGAAATCGCAATCCTAGGGTTTCTCTTTTCTGGACTGGTTCGTTTTGCTGGATTATAGACTTATTAGATGCTCGTTTCCGTTAATTTAGGGTTTCATTGCCTCCTCTTGGCCGTCGGATTTGTTGTTTTCGCCATTTTTCGTCACAAATGGAGGAATGCCCTCGCTAAGAAGGAGGAAATCATGAGGTTGGTAGCTATGGCTTCTGAGGAGGCTGCATTCGCTGAGGTAGAGGCGACGGTGGACTATAATTTTGTACCTGTCGTTCAGCCCTACCAGTGTGCTGTTTGCTGTTCTTCTACTACCATGCGGTGCTCCAAGTGCAAATCTGTGAGATACTGGTTCGTCTTTTTTCGATTCCGTCTTTCAATTTTTGCTTGCTTCAACTGGTTGCGTGCATGAAGTTTTAATGGCTAGTTTTATTTCGTAATTTGAGATGTCGCATTAGCGTTTTGATATACGTTATCCTCGTGGGTATGATAAAGAAGTCACTTATCCCGTGTAGTTCTTATGATTTTCTATTACAAGGGCGAGCATTGCCAGTTCGCTCTTTGTTTTTCGATCGTTAAGTTAGATTACTTTATTCAGGGGGTAGTCTTTGTTAAGGTGGGTATGTGGTGGTAGATTCTGTAAATACAAACATAGAAGAAACGGGTCTAAAGTTTCTAAACATTTTAGGATTTGCCCTTGCTTATTGGTATTCATCAATCGGAAAGACGCAGCTGTGAGGTGCTAATTGTCCTGCATCTGTTAGTTAAAACTAGCCTCTGTGGGTTGGACATCCTATCCTTGCATGTTGGTATTCAAGGAGGAATGCTATTCAATGTTGTCAACCCAATAGCAAGACCTTGAGGAGTAATTTTAAAATTTTTTTTTGAGAATTATTCCTTATCCTCCATTCTTTTTAAATTCTCTCTTTCTATGCGAAATCTGTTTCTCAGTTAAAAAAAGAACAGAAACTAGGGGAAAGTTTGTATAATTAGAGATGTCTCAAAATTTCGTTACTGAGGGCTTTAGTTGAACTGTTTGGTAAGATATGAACAATTGGATGTGAAGGAGTTTATAATCTTATAACTAATCTTTGGTACAACAGGAAGATGAGAATCCTCTCCCTCTAATTATCTGCCATTGGCTAAGGTGGAGCCATTTTTAAATGTGATGGTTTAGATGTAGTCAATTAAGTTAATTAGATTTTTTTGTTATGATTGGCTAGTAGCAGTTGTTAGACTTAAATTAATTGCTAGTAAAAGATAGAAAAGCAGGAAAGTGCCAAGGAGAGGATCTTTCCGTTACTGAAATGGTTTAGTTTAGCAGGGAATTCATACATTGAAACAATGGCGAAATTTATTTGGAATGAAAGAGCTTAATAATGAACCTACCAAATCTAAGTGTTGTGCTATGACGAGCAACAATGTGGGTTTCCCTTTTTACATATCTCTCCTGTATAAATTGGATATGTATCATTAGTCTGTTTTGCATTTTAAAATGTAAGAGGTTTAGTTGTAATTTTATGGTTATTTACCTATCATGAGTATGCTCTTTGCTTTATTTTTTAAATGATTTACAGCGCGATATTGATTATGGAGATGATCCTTTTTTTACATTACAATCTTGGTTTATTGACTTTTATTATCATTCATTAAACATTTGTTTGACTTGGCTGCATAGGCCTTTAGCTAATTTTGCAAGGTTACTTTTCTTGTTTGTCTTGGTGAAAATTTTAGGGATATGTTATTTCTGCTTATTTTTGTGTTCTGTGGTGGAGTCTCCTGTCTATCTCTCTCTCTATCAAATTGTCCTCACAACAGAGTTGCATTCTTGTAGTTCTGGTAAGTGTCAAATCATTCATTGGAGACAAGGTCACAAGGATGAATGTTATCATTCTATATCCACCATGAAATTTGACAAAGGAGCTGACTTTGACGATCAACAAATGTTTCAAAGCAAATCTGAAATTGATGTAGAGACTGTTAAGCTTGATGCCGAATGCAAAGAAATGGATTCAGATTGTTCAAGCACGTTATCATCTTCCAATTTCACTCCATCTGGTGTTGGAAGTGGATCATTTGACATATCTTCAGAAGAGACTCTTGTATCTATGACTTTTGACCAACCAAGAAAATCTATCTCTGGTGACTGTGTTCCTGAAAGGATTTCCGTAGTTGGTGTGGCCAAAATAATTTCTCCACAGTCAAAGTCTTCTAGTCTGGGGAACCATGTTGGTAGAGTATCTTGTTCGCACAAATTAACAAAGAAAAAACCTAGTTACCTTGAGGAAATGCTTGATGTTCAATTAAAATCTTGTCAAGGCAAGACCACTATTTCTGAGGACCTGCAGGAGGCAAACATTAATTATAAGAAGAGGGAAGCTGCTTCATGTAAATCGTTAGATAGAGATATTTCTACTTGTAGAAGATCACCTTCTGCTGGTGTGAGTTGTTCAAGAATAGATTCTGGTCCTGATATGGGAGAAGAAAGTTCAAAGTCAATTGACCCTAAAGAAGTCAGAACTTCATCATTTCGTGCTTCTAGAGACCATCAACCCTCTACTAGTGGAGGGCATTTAGCTCCTGACTCTAAGCCAACTGTTGGTTTTCATTCTTTGCCTACAAAATTTGGTAGCAAGACAAACATACAGCAGAATGTTAGTAATGGCTTAAAAACTTCTGTGCGAAAAGTTGTAGAGCAGCTTAAAGTCTCATCAAAATCCGCCATCCATGGATACGAAAATGGCCTTTCTGGAAAATACAATTACAAGGTATTTTGGTCTTTAAATTACAGATTAATTGTTTTGTTTCAACTTCATTATTGTTTATCATTAAATTGTGATTAATTTGTTTTTGTTTTGATTTTTTCTGGCAGTTAATTTTCCCTTACGAACAATTTGTGGAATTGTATTGTTATGACAAGGTGGAATTGTCCCCATTTGGTCTCATTAATTGTGGGAACAGGTGAAATGGAATTTTCCTTTAAGCTTTACGTACAATCAATGGTGATATAGGTCTATTAGCTGCTTACCTTGTGTCTTTTGCTGATTAGTGTGTTTGTGTGCTGTTGAGTTCTATAAGCGAGTTGGAAGATTGCTTTGTTTGTCTATTTATAAGATGTTAAAATATGGTCTAGTAAATGCATTCTCTAACTGGTTAAGCTTGTGATGGCCATATCATCTTGTAGCTTCCAATATTTTTAGCTAGAGTTAATTCTGTCATTTTCCAGACTTAGTAATTTCTTCTGTAGTATAAAAATAATGAATGTCTTTTCTTCATCTGTGCATAGAGTTATACCATTAGTATTATTACTTCTGAGGTTTGTATGTGACAATTTTTTTTTAATATCTGCAGTTGTTATGCTAATGCTGTGCTCATATGTCTAGCTTTTACACGGCCTCTCACATCTTACCTACTCCGAGGGATGCACTCTAAAGCATGCAAGTCCCCTTTTTAATACATCCTTTTTGCAGTCGTATCTCTCTTGGTTGTCAGCAATGGGGGGCTTGATGATTAATCTAGTTCTTTCTTTTGGTCATAGGTCGAAAGAAAGAGTGGTGCTTTGTTTGTGAGTTTGAATACTTAATCATAAAGGCTAGGGAAGGGGCTTCCCCACTTTCGCCTGTGAGAATACTTTCCAAAATACATAAAATTGGAAGTCATCTTGGTTATGGAAGGCAGGAAGATGCACACGAGTTTTTGAGGTGAGTTGATTATTAATTATAACGGGTGAAAAAAATATTCTACCTCATAAATACTTTCATCTTGCTAGTGTGATGTGATCAATTACTGAGATGACAGGTATGCCATTGATACAATGCAATCTGTTTGCCTCAAGGAAGCTGGGGTCTTAGGTCCATCAGCTGAAGAAACAACCCTAGTTGGCCAGACTTTTGGTGGTTACCTTCTTTCTAAGGTTGCTATAAATTTTGATTGCCCATCATGGGTCATATTTTCATATTTCATCCATCTATTGGACATCCCTTCCTTCCAGTACTATTAATGTTTCCAATTGTTGTGACTGAAATTCTCAGATTAAATGCCTGAAGTGTCTTGGCAAATCTGCAAGATGTGAGAGGATGATGGATCTTACTGTTGAGATAGATGGGGACATTGGAACTCTTGACGAGGCTCTTGCTCAATTTACAGCTTCAGAAGTCTTGGAACGTGACAACAAGTATCGGTGTTACAGGTTGATTCTCATCCTTAATAATGGGTTGTTATGATTTTTATATTTGAGATGAAAGTTGCGACTCACCTTATTCTTATTTCTTTCTGCAGATGTAAATCATATGAGAAAGCTAGGAAAAAGTTAACTGTATTGGAGGCACCTAATATTCTTACAGTTGTGTTGAAACGATTTCGGGTAATTTCTTTTCTTAATGGTATTTAACACTTGAATATCAATTTTGGAAGTAATAATGAATCTCCCCTTCATCCTTACTTGCAGTCGGGTAATTTTGAAAAATTAAATAAATGGGTTAAGTTCCCTGAGGTCCTAGACATGGCACCGTATATGAATCGAAGCAGTCAAAGCTCTGCTTTGTACAGTCTCTATGGAGTGGTTGTTCATTTGGATACTTTGAACGCTGCATTTTCAGGTCATTATGTTTGCTACATCCGGAAAACACGACGGGAGTGGTACAGGATCGATGACAGTGCTGTATGTTTCATGTTAATTTTTTTTTTTTTTTTGTAATCATAGGTTTATTCTCTAATTTTATCTTGTAATCTTACCTTCTAATATGATATTTATTAATTAGTATAATTAATATATTATTATAATTATTTATGATCTATTTTAATTATTAAATGAATTGAGTGACCTAATAGTCAAGTTGGTAGATAAGATCATGACGCAGAATTAGAGGGTAATCTATATTTTTGTGATTGAACTTAATCCTGTGACAGGCTTATTAATAATTGTACGTATATTTGGGCTGTAGGTTGAAGCTGTAACTCCGGAGAGGGTTTTATCAGAAGGAGCATACATGCTTTTATATGCAAGGTAATCCACTCAGGAATTTGTTTCTTCATTCTTTCCTTACCCTTATAAAAAATGTCTGAAATTTATATTTTTAGATGTTCTCCACGAGCCCCGGCTTTGATTAGCAGCAATTTACCATCTTTTGATGGAAAGTTAAAGAGAAGGAACTTGGAAGCCGTTCCTTCAAGCACGAACAAATCCAGGTTGAAATCTAACAATTCTGGTTCTAAACCCAATGCCTTTATGACCCATAGGAAGCCTCACAAGTTTGATGGTTTAAACATCAATCAATCCTTGGAACTAGATGATTGGAGATACAATTCATTGCAAAGATTTGATACATCGAGCGAAAGTTCTTCAATATTTAGCTCTTCCGATGGAAGTTCTTGCAGTTCAGCAAGCACAAAAGACTCCATCGCCACCAAAGATCTTTCGGATTACATCTTTGGGGATTCAGGAGCCAATTGGTACAGCCATTACTGGATGCAACCGGAGTTGTCGGCTAAATCTTCGTCGGCCCATCAAAATTATGAGGGAAACTTAAAAGTGGAAGGGGAGAGAAGCACGAGTGTTTTGTTCTCAGCACAAAATAGGAACAGGAGGAGGCAAACCACCCAATTTGAGAGTAGTGGTAGGGGTAGTGAAGCGGAGTTTGGTCATTTTGTTTATGGCAACTCGTGCGAGTCAAGATCTGGTGCATCATTCAGAACTATTGGAAATGGCTCTACTCAAACGTTTTTTGAGGTTTGAGTTTGAGATGCATTTTCCTTTTATCTCTCTTATTTTGGCATAATTTTAAAGTAAGTTATTGTTCGTTGTTTTGTTTTATTTTGCAATTTGAAATTTAATGGTAATTCTGATCTTAGACGGCCAGGAAAATATGGAGGAGAAATTGAAATCAACGTGATCATGATTCATAATCAACTCAATTGCTCTTACTATTCATTATAATATAAAAAACTGAGAAAAGTTTAATTTAACCTTCAAACTATAGGTAAAAATGAACCTTATAATATATGTGGCTACAAATGACACTTTAAATTATTCTCATCCATCGAGTCAGTTTTTGTTGTTCAACGCTGCTAAATACATTTGCGGTGTCCTTGTTTAAGTGCGGAAGACTTATGCGGTAGTTAGTGTTTTAAGTGAGGTTGTCCTCGTTTTATGCGCAGTTGATGTCGTGCGAAATGTAGGTGATTGCGGGCTACTTAGCTTCTTTCTCTAGTGATTTTTTGCACAGTTATAGTGAATTTTGACCTCCAATACTTAATCTTTCATTGATTTTGTTCACAGTTTCAATCTTCTACTCTATTTTTTTGTAGTTTTGCCCTAAATTTAGACCGTCGCATCAACTTACTTATCGATTTACAAATCGTCTTAATTTTGGAGTTTTATCCTAATTTCAACTCTGCGAAAAAATTACGGCGAACTTGGCTAAACGAGGGCTACTGAGGAGGTCACCCGACCGCGAGTGTATTTAACAATGTCTAACGACGAGGGTTGACTTGTTCAATGAGTGTAATTTAAAGTTTTATTTATACCTAAATATAATGTAGGGTTCAGTTTATCCTTCATCTCATAGTTTATGAATGTACGAAAACAATCTTAACAAACTTTACAAACTTCGCATTCTAAACAATCTTGACAATTTAAAAAGTTTTAAAATCTTACAAACTTCACATTCTAAACAAAATATACAATCTACACAAACTTTGCTTTCTAAACAATCTTGACATTCTTTCCATCACAGTTTATAATTACTGCATTGATCATGCATAGTCGACTCCTACATAAGAATAAAAACACAAATTAAAACATAAGAAAATACGACCTTCATGTGTACAAACTTAATAAACACTTACTTGCATCATGACGGTGTAGAAATCCATGAATGTGTTATGTGACGTTGAAGTCGAAGGAACGCCTGAATTAGAAGAAAACTCTCTACACGTATAATTATTATGCCTGGCTCGCTTCCACATGTCATTGTTGAATGCTTACTACTCATTGTTGAGCGACTTGGCTAATCGATATCTTACACTCTATTTTGCTTTGGCCTCCCGAGTTGACGTTTCTAATAGGTGGATAAATTTCACGCATTTTCACTGTGGGCCACATGTGTGGGACACTAAGTGGTCAAATGAAGTTTGTGTATATCCTGAGAAAAGTTTCTCGGTGATAACAATGATGTACATAATCTTCAGGGGCCACCCTCATGAAATGCATGCACAGAATCCCGCTCAACTCCTACCAGTAACAGTTGCAATCATGTCTATTCAAATCAACCACATATTGCTTGTAGTTGTTGTTCATCTCAAATCGAGTAGCGCCTCTAAAAACTGAGCTCCAATTTCGTGCTGCAAGTTCTCGTTTCACAAGCTTCTTACTAATCAGAGGACACAATAAATCTATGGACTGAACAATCTTTTCATATCTTTTTACAATTTGAGACATCAAACACTTTCTGATCATTTCGAACATAGTCAATATCGGTTCGTCCCTGGCTAGTATTAAAAGTGCATTGAAAGACTCACTCAAATTATTCAATCTCATGTCGCATTGTGGATTGAAGTGAATGCATGTGTCGCCCAATGTCTCGGATGTATTTCACAGAGAGATACATGGGCGGTCGAGTTAATGGAGTTTAAGTGTTGCATTGCCCTCTCAAAGTGAAAGGACGCGGTCGCTCTAGCTACATTCCACATCGCACCTTTTTATGCTTTTCCTCGATAGTCTTTTTTTGAAATTTGCATAAAAATATCTTAGGCAGTATTGATATTTGCTAAGGGTAATAAATCTTTCACAGCATGCAACAACCTCTAAAACTTGCACCAACAAGTAAATTAAGCACGTACGAACACACATAGTAAATAACGGCAAATGCATTATATCTTTTGTCGATCTAAAATAAATATCCAGTCGTATTCCGTCTCATTGTCTATGTTGGTCTTTAGTACTTCCACAAACCACTTTTACGAGTCCTTGCATTCTGTTTTCACAATTGCAATAGCAATAGAGTAGATTCTATAATTACCATCAATGCTGACGGCTGTCAGTTATTAGCTAAGACAAGGGCATTTAAGATGACAACCATCTAAATATAGGATCGGTCTACGACGTTGAAGTAAATCACTCTTGCACGGAACTATACTCATGTACATTCTTTGAAATAAAGCTTTCGATTCAAACCCATAAACCATTCTAGGCCAAGTCTCAGAGTACTGCCCAGATTAGATATATGAATTTCTTTTGTGTACGCCCATAAAAGCTTGTATCGTTCGTCGCTCTTCCCTTCGTTCATATTTTAGGCTTTTCTTGCCTTGCTGGTTAGACTTGATATAGTGTTGACATTAAAATCTTTCCTCACTGTCTCGATAATGGAAGAAACGTCCCATGTATGGTGAGTTTTAAATCAATCCAAATATTGAGTTGTCACCCATTTTGCTCAAGCATGTTGACTTTCAATTTTACGCAAACAGTTGTGGGTTTGATTGAAACTCTTTATTTGAAATGTAAGCTCATATTACACCTTCGAAATATGTAATAGTCATTCGTATCCGTCTTCACACATTGTCATCAATCGTCGAGCTTTGCTTTTACTAAATTTCATTCCATAACCATTCTTCAACGCATAATCTACTGTTTCGCCACTAATTTTTTCAGCGAACTATATTTCTTCCCCAATTAGAAACTCATCCCACAAACTTTATGTGATGGTTTACTTTTGCATTCACCATCCTCCGAGTCACATAATGAACAAAGCTCATCTTTGTCTCTTGCTTTCGACTAAGAATGCACATATATTTCTTTGTTATCAAAGGCAAATAGCTCACTATAAATAGGTGTGTTGCACTATCCAACTCTAAAAAGCGAGTAGAGCTAACATCCATCAAAGCTATAAAAGTTAATATAAGTTAATTTAATCGATTGTCGTAATAGTGGATTTAGGGGGGGGGGGGGTGATCGGGGGTGCCCACCCCCTGATGGAGAGTTCAAAGATGCACTCTCCAAAGATCGGGGGATGATCGACCCCTCGAGCACTAAATAGAGATTGGGGGTGCCCACCCCCTGATAGAGAGTACAAAGATGCACTCTCCAAAGATCGGGGGGTGATCGACCCTCGATTTTCGCACTAAATAGATATCGGGGTGCCCACCTCCTAATAGAGAGTATAAAGATGCACTCTCCAAAGATTGGGGGTGTCCACCCTCAATCTCGCTTGACGAAATCAAGTGAGTTCGACTCCTTGATGTATGAGAACGGAGGGCCAACATAGTTTATACTTTGAGATTTAGAGCGTTCAAAAATTTACTTCAAGGTGATTTTTGTTCAATACCCCATCTTTTGGGGTTTAAATTGAATAACCTATTATTTTTTGTTGTCATGTCATTTATTTTTTAAATTTTGCTTGTTGTAGGTGTTAGTCCGAAAATTGGAAGTGAACAAATTTTCAATAGAATTCAATTATGGAGGGATTTTTGTGAGATAATCCATAATAAAATATGTAGGTGGTAAATAAGAAATTATTAATAATTGTGATGTCGATTAGATATCAATACTTGAGATCCACGACGTGTTGAGATGAATATTTGTTACTAAGTGGAAAATGGTGGAATTTGTGACTCACGTATTCAACTAAAGAAGAGGTTGAATAGTTTGAGTTCAGATACATATGTATTTTTCATGGTTAGTAGCCTGAATGATAAAATGTATGTAGATGTTTCGTTGAACTAAAAAATAAATGCATAAATATAAGGGTTAAAATTATTTTAACTCTCGAAATATAAGTTTTGTAAAAGAAAAAAATCTTTAAAGTATGTTTATTTAAAAAAAAAACATTAAACTATAAAAAAATTTCTTGGCGGTTAACTGATTAACCCTCTATTCTCCATTTTATACATAGAATGGGGGACCGTTCTAGTCCCCCGTTCTCAATAACCTCTCAATCTTTCTTCAATTTAAAAAAAAATATTAAACTATATTTAATTTAGTTGAAATTTTTATCACATGTTTATCACATCATGGAAGGTATTCTAAAATTTTTTTTTTTATTTTCTAACACTTATATAATTTATTATAATTTTTTTATGAATAACTAAAATTATAAAATATTGTTTAAGTATTATAAAATCACAAAACTTTCCATATTATTTTCATATAATGTGGTAAAAATTTCAACAAAATTAAATATCATTTAGTATTTTTTTAAATTAATTTCTCCGTTGACCACTCGTTCCTTCTTTACTTTATAAATTAATTTAAAAAAATACTATATGATATTTTACTCAAAATTTTTACCACATCATGTGAAGATAATATAGAAAGTTTCATGATTTTATACCATTTGTACAATGTTTTATAATTTCAATTATTTATTTTATAAAACAATTATAAAAAATTATACAAGTGTTAGAAAATCAAAAAAATTTCTATATTATCTTCTTATAATGTAGTAAATATGTGATAAAATTGAGAACGGGGGACCGTTTTGACCTTGCATGTGAATTTTGACCCGACAGAACCGGGGATCGTTCTAGAACGGTCGCTCATTCTATGCGTAAAATGAGAGCTGGGGGTTATCGGTCAACTGTTAGGATTTTTTATTATATGTTTTTGATAGTTTAAAATTTTTTTTTTAGCATAAATATACTTTAATGATTTTTTTAAACAAAACTTATATTTTGAGAGTTAAAATGAACTTATTGATTGTCATGTTCATGTTGAAAGAGTAGAGATTGATAGTAATAGAGTTGGAGATGAGGATAATAGTGGAGGGAGACATTCTATTGATGATATACGCAGTATCTCTTACAAGAGTACATGAAATGATGTTGAGAATTTACAAATTGAGGTCAAATTAGTTTCTGTAAGCTTTGATGATGATATTTACTCGCTAAATAAGTTAGGGGAAGATCAAGGGAAAAAGATAAATGAAACATGACCCCATGTACATATACTCCACAGATATAGAGTTAGGAATGATGTTTAGGTCACTGGTAATGACCTAAAAGATTTCTAGTGGAAAGTACTATGAAGAATAAATATAATGTGAAATTTGTTAAAAAAGAAGTTATACGATTAACAATAATATGTGAAAAATCAAAATGATGGGCCGATCTATTTATATTCGAGGGAAATTAACCCCCCCCCCCCCCCTTCTTTTTTAACAAATTTCACATTATATTTATTCTTCATAGTACTT
>CM039522.1:1488253-1502919 GCA_022433055.1 Begonia peltatifolia
ATGTATTGGAAACTTAATGCGAACTAAAAAGACGATCCTTCTTTGACGGTGTTTCTCTTGAATTATTTCAACTTTCGATCACATTCTCGTCACACCCGTCCTATAAAAGGGTTTCTTCCTGCTCGTCATCTTCCAAAATCCATCATCGGCTGCTTGACTTGGCTCATAGAGCTGGAGTGGCACAAGCCAACCCACTCGTTTTGCACCTCTATCCTCGAGGAAGGAAGTTTGTATTACTTGGTGTTGGAGAGTGGGAAAATAAATGATGCCTCATATTACTTCATTTAATAACCCATACATGTAAATTTAACAACAATATCAAAAATTCTCATTTTTGCTAGCATTCACTTTTAATCTTAGCCTTTCATTTAGTTAGATTCGATGTAATTCGAATTTTAATGAGTCAGGCCGATCAACTCATGATAAAAATTTTATTTTAACTAAGATCAACATTCTGATTTAATGTATAAACATGTGTTTGAGTTGTAAAATTCATTAGGCTGAATTTGACTAAAATTATTTAATGCATAAATCTTTTTCTTCCAATTCAACTGCCCACCTTAGTCTATCGTATTAAAATCTAGACCATCTTTGTTTAAACACGTTGTGTAGTTTTTGTAAAATCAAAATACTTTTAGATAAAGTGAATCAAACCTATAAGATGTGATTATTTCTTTAGCATAAGGGCCAAAATAGGTGTGAGATGACTTGACTATAATAAGCTAGGAAGGTCAGCTCCTCTCAAACACAATAATTGATCCAACAAAGCTGATCGAATAGGACTAGAAGGTGCCGAGTATCGAAACATCCCAGTAGATCTTTTAACTTTTTACCTACTTCTAGCAAAAGAAAGCAAAGGGCATATAATTTAAATCTTCGGCAAAATGAGCATTAAAGAATCAAAATTGTCACCGTGTAGTCTCATTGCCCCTTCATTTCATGCCCTTTGCCAGATGAGTGCTGCCTGTTTTTCCGCATCACTAAAACTGCATACAAATAGGCAATGGTCGAGGCAACTATGCAGACTCCGATGTAGACACAAATGGTAGTGGCGCATACATAGAGATACCTGAAGAAGAATAAATATCATCATAATCGTTAATTAAGATTACCTTCCAAGTACTAGTAAAAATACAAGCTCTTGAAAGAACTAAGCGGTTAATCTTTGTAGTATGTTTGGTCAGTCATCATTAGAAGCCACGGGTTGTCACAGAAATAGACAATACAGTAAGTTTCACCAAGAAAATTCCTACCAAGTACTTTAAACAAAAGAACAGTTTGTAACCGGTTTCAGGTCTTTAAGTTTTTGCAGTTTTTATGCTAGGTGGTCAATGTTGATAATGGAAAATTTAATGAACGAAATGTTTAAAAACATATTGATTAAGACATTCTCTTTGATGATAATGAAGACTCTGCCTTTGTTGTTTATAGTCCTGTTTACGAGTCAGAGAGTTCGACCGTCGAGAGAGAGAGAGAACTTACTTTGGTGAAAAGACACTCCAAACGAAGAGATGGTTTCTCATTAACAGCAATACAATTGTGTAGGCGGTCAATAAAACTGAATTCAAGACAAGTGGAATAAGACAGGGGAAGGCAAGAATTGTCTTGAGCAGCTGCCCCGAATCTTCATTCAGGGAGGATACAATATAATCAGTGTTCTTCACTGAAATATAAATCACAATACTTAGAAGAAGTAGCATTGGGGATGCATAAGTGATGATGAACATCAAAATTCCAGAAAGTACAGCAGAGTAGTTAGAGATGCCCTGAGAATGAGAAAATCATGGATAAAAATAAGACTTCTCTGTGAGGAAAAAAAAAAAACATTTCCGTAAAAGCATGCAAATGAAATAAGAAAATACAATAAATGCTGCTGCGACGTCAATGGTAGCTAAAGAATTGCTATTTCCCATAGAAAAATGGCCTGCCATTCCCGTGTAGAAAAGAATAGCAACCTAAGAAAACACATCCATAATTAGTTCTTATAAGAAAGATGGTAAAGGTCAAAATTACATTGATCTCAAAAGATTAAAATTTGATTTGAAGTTAATGCAGTCATTTAATCACTTTTAGAAATTTTTTTGACGTATACGCTTACATGTTAATAGTAAAATTTTGATATGTTCTCTTTTATCGCTTTCAATTGTTTCTTTCATACCAAGCGTGATAAATTTGATACTAATTTGTAAGGTTCCCACTCTTGATTGTTTCCTGCCAAGTATTCAGCGCAACTATTAAGTTCTTTATAGATTTCCAACTTTTAAAAGCTAAATTTCCTTGTTCCTCAAAAATACAATCTTAATTCAAATTAAACAATTCATAAACGAACCTCAACCCATTGTTTCCTAATCAGGCCCTGAGAAGAATAAAGCAAGATGGCCATGATTTGCACCAGGAGTATTGAAGTAGGCATGGAATTAACTGGTTTTTGAAGTAAAAGCTGCAAAAGACTCCATGAAACTATATACGTCCAGCCAATAATGTAGGAAGCATCTTTTATTTCCAGTAGAGGCAACTTGTTTTGAATATCCGCAGGAACCAAATCTGATGTATAAATTTCGTCACTTGAACATGTCTTAGAAGCCAAAGGTATAATCCATGGTACATGTAATACAGTCCCAATGGTGGTGACACTGAGAGTTGCATAAATCATTTGTGCAGATAAGTTAGCAGCATAACCAGATGACTGAAACATATCGATCTGGTATTCGATTATATGATGCAGTACTAACAACCCAGACAGCAAAGAGCTAAATCCAATCACTATAACTATCTTTCTCCTTGTTCCTGATAAACTCAGAGTTAATAAGCTTATGCTAATCGTGAGGATACCTGAGGTCAACTGTATTAGTCGCATAACATTAGAGCCAGCCTCTTCGAGCCACTTGGATATGTCAGGAAGGTAAATCCAATTTATACCTCCTTGATGCCAACCCCTTAAAATTCTACCAGAAATAAGAAGCACAAAGACCGAACATGTCGTGGAGCAACTTATTTTGCCCCATGAGCCTCCTACAGTTTTCTGAAGTAGCAGAATATTAAATGAGGATGTCAAGAAATGCCAAATATATTGTTCCTCCTCAACCAAGGAACTTGATCCCATGCTTATAACAAGAAACACAATCACGCTTATTGCAAAAATCTCATCAAGATGCCATGTGGGCATACCATAACTCAATTGATATAAATGTTGATTTTCTTTGAGGTAAGATTCCTTGTGCAAGCGGTACACAATGTTGAATAGTATTAGACAAGATAATAGCAATGATGCAACTCCACAAGCAAGCAGTTTAGTAGGCTTCTGCAAAAAGATAATAATTACCTCAACTACGTCTTTCTAGTAGACAACAGTTATCAAATATTGTTCAACTGCCGCATGAAGAAATATTTTAATGATTTGAGAAATAATGAGCATACATACATCAGTAGCTTTATGTGATAACCACTCACTTGCAGATTTCAGAAACTCATAATATGCTGCAACAATACTGTGGTAATCTTCCCTACTATTAGACCTACTCAGAAAATCGTGAAAAAAATAATTAGTTTTTTGATTTGATTGAAATGCAAAATTATTACCACTGATAGTTTCTTGTACCCACCCAGAGATCTCCTTCGATATCCAAGCACTGTGGAGAGCTGCAGCATCTAAATATGAACGACAAAACTTCTCCACATTACCCAATTTGGATCCTTGATCATCATGGAAGCCATAACATGGAAAATTTTTGCATGGAAAACCAGGTAATTGTGCTTGCAATAATCTGAGTAACTGCCAAGAATTTAACTGCAGCACCCTCAATCTCTCGTAACCTGTGTTCATAATATTTGCACGCATGAAAGACCACCAAAGTATTTTTAAAACTTCAGTGTTTTATAAATATTGTTTCAATAAAGAAATAAGAGCCCTCAGCTCATTGAGGTCAGATATTTTTAACAATGACAATCACATCCTTATGACAAGCAAATAAATTAGTATCCTTTACAAACAAACAACAAAGAAAATAAATGAAGCAAGCAACAATACTATAAACATTTTGGGATGTTCCTTTTTTTTATTTTAGGAAAGAGAGCGCTAACCAATAAAAAAATCAACCGTTTCTGGAATCATGATCCCAATGTTGTTTTTGGGAATTGGCACGCCAAATAGAAGAGCTAATGTCGGCACAATGTCAACCTAATCATAAACATAGGAGGTGATTATGAATGTAAAAGACATACTACACAAATTACATTTTACCTCTTTTTCTTCAAAAAAAAAAATACAACATCAAATTGAATTAACCTGAAAACACACTAAAACTTTGGCTTGTATTTTTCTCTATTCACCTAAATTCTCAAATAATTTAATTGAAGTCATAGTCAAATAATATGACTCATATTTACATAATTACTTCAATTTACATGACAATGAGTAATTAGAATGACTTTTTTGCTTAGAAATTAAATCTAGAAAGAAAAATCTCCACGTGATGCCCATGACTTATTATCCCAAAAAGGTAATTGCAATTAGAGGTGCAAAACAAGCGGACTCATGAGCATTTTTTGGCTCGCGGGCTGGCCTGGATTGGTCATTAATTGAATTTAAGCCAGCATGCTCATATGACTTGTTGGACTTTTCCAAACAGAAAGTTCAAAACCACAACATTGAACATAGAAAGTACAGTGTCCAAGCCCCCAAACATGGACACCGTGGCCCTAGGCTATATTGCTAGTTGCTTGTGCAAAAACCTGAGGTGTGCTAACTTATCACCTCCCTTTAAAATACCACATCCATTCTTATTATATACTTTTTCTTTTTTTATTTTTCTTTCATTTTTTCATCGTGGGGTAAACACTCCATTCTCTTTTTTTTTTCCAATGTGGTACAACCACTTCCCTTTTCTTTTATAACTTTCTTTGGGTAAAGCACACTTCGAACCTTGAACTCATGGGATTTAGACAATTGATACTCTAAATCTTTTATTGCATATAAGCAGCCATGACATATGGACCATGGGTAATTCATACCCAAGCGTTAAAATTTTTGTTAAGTGCCTCGCGTGCTATGTACATGTTGACACATATCACCCTCTCTCTCTCCTCATTTTCTCTCTCCATATTGTGATTTTCTTCTTTTCCTCCCCTCTCGTTATTCACAAAGTCCATGCTTTCTTCACTGTACCTTCTTTCGATTCCCCATGGCCGACTTCTTTGCAGTTACGCCTAACGTTTGAACTGCAACAGGATCTTTGAGTGGCACTGTGGACGATGCTCTAGAAGACGCTTGCAGTGTCTGTTTGAGCTGTTTGGCCATGAAAACCCTGCCACTGTAATATGCCTTCAAAGATGCCAACAGTATCAGTTTGGAACTGTTTGGCCATGAAAACCCTACTACTGTAAACTTGTTTCCTAAAAATTATTCTTTCCACAAAATTCTTTTTTTTTTTAATGGCTTTGCATTGTGTGAATGTGTACACTTCATTGATTATTAAGGTTATACATTCTAGGTTAGAGATGTTTTTTTGGCCGTTTGAGTGATTACATAGACTGCAATTTAGGTGTTTTGAGGGCAAAAAAAGGTTTTGGATGAGTTAATCATTGATCAAGTTGAACATTGCCGACTAACAAGTGAGGAGAGAGAGAGAGGTCTACACTTGGCAATATGTGCGTAACACGTGAATCACTAAATGAAAATTTTAACAATAAAGTCTAAATTGCTCAGTTTAAAATTCAGAGTTTATTATGTGCAAAAAAAAATTAAAATATTAATTGCCTCAACCCAAGTGCAAAATTTAACTCTATTTACCCTTTTTTTTTCATACTCTATACATTAATATAAAATAATTAATAAATACTGTGGTCCTTCATATGAACAATTTTAGAAAAGATGATTTTCACTAACAGATAATTTTTATAGATATCAAGCAATTCATGAAAGCTCGTTCTTCCCTCTTAACTCCACTCAATATTCTGATTGAAAAACCTCTACTTCAACGATCTTTCATTTATATTCTCTCCCCACTTAAGCCACATTACCTCCGTCCTCACAGATGCTTTTCCTTCTAAATCCTTTGTGCTTGCACTGTCATCCAAACTTTCTCTTCTCCTCTTGTTCCTCTTAGTGTACGTCTTCAGGATTCGAGGTCTAACATATTGTCTTCATATTTGAAAACTTTAATATATATATATACATATATGTATATATCTATATGTATATACATGTATACACGTCTATACATGTACACATGTGTACACGTGTGTGTGTGTATATACATGCATATATATGTATAATATTAACAAGTATAAAACTTATATGTAGTCAAAACTCATCAATTTGACTCATTTAACTAGTAGATTCAAGTAGACTTGTGTAACTTTTTTTTTTTCCAGTTGACTTGTTTATCTCATTTAATAAATGACTCAGGCTCAACTTGATTAGTCAGGTTGGTAAGTTACGAATTTTCGGACTTGGATCCACTCGTTGAGTTTTTTTAACATCTCTAAGTGTGATAACTACGGTATTAAATCCTATGTCAAAGTTAACATCTAACTGAAATAATTTGTTTTATCATAGAGCAAATAAGTTTATTTTTTTATGCTACAGCTAAATGTACACTATACCAAGTGAAAATATCACATAGTACTAATGAAAATAAAATTATAAAGTTCATTAATTTACCTGGCTAACTTTGTTGTGCATTTTCAATGCATGACGAGGGACATGATTTCTCAATCCAGCTAAGAGAACTAAGGCATCAGTTTCTTCAAATGAAGATCCTCCGTGATTACCATTGTCTGTCATGCCATGATCACTAACAACCACCTATCGTAGATTTAATGACAGAATTTAATTTACATTATTTAATATAGTATAAATCTATGGAGTGAACTAATATTATCCTTTAAAATAAACATATAAAGCATAAACTCTAGAATGTCATATCTGCCTGATTACTTAGCATGCACTTTTAACTTTCTCGATCATTGATTTAAATAGTATTTAATGAGCACAAGTTTAGATGACCATATTAATATTTAAATGAATCAACAGCATAAGCTCAAATGCTACATACATGTTAAGCCTATAGCAATAAAGATGAACCCTCGCTTGGGAACAAGACTGCCTAATTCCCCGAGTGGTTCAGCTCCAAATAAAAAATAAAAATAAACTTGAATGTTTTTTGGGATGAAAATAAAAGGTATCAATGAAAATGGAAGATACATATGAGGAAGATAATTTCTCAATAGGGAAAGGGTAAGTAATCATTTACAAGTATCCAGTGCGAGAGAAAAAATAATAACTTAAACTTACAAAACAGTACTTTAAGATTTTGAGATGAGTAAGAAAAACAACGAACCAAAAGCGTATGTTTTTCATTCTCTTCATTCATGATGATATTTGTGTGAATCGTCTTTATTATTTCATCCATCTCCGTCAGTTTTGGGCCCATGAAGACACTGAAAGCATCAAACATGCAACATAAACACAGAACATAAATCTGATTAATGAAAATTACAACCCAGAGAAAATGAAAAGCCACGCACCTTTTTCTCCCACCAATATGTCCAACATGATCCAAACCTAGATAATGAAGGATCTGAAATGAAAATATAACACCTGTAAAAAGATGCTACTTGAAGAATATTTGTTGCCTAATTGAAAAAATAAATGAACCAAGCCAAAAAGAAAGGGAAAAAATGTAAGAAGATGAAAAAAAAAAAAGGAAATGTAGTAAGGCTTAAATGGTGAGTAGAGTGCCTTTAAAAGAAATACAGAGAAAATATACAAAAGTACAATTACACATCAAAATTATCAATATGACTGATACATGAAGCATTTGGATAGGGGGGAAAACACAAGGAAAATAAATTACCAAAAGATCCCAGTCACCTCTTCTGAGTTCAAGGTCCAAATGTCTAGTAACGTTTCTATCTACTTGTACAGTATCTTTGACCTGCAAACACAAGAAACATAAATATCTACTTGCAAATCCACAAGGCATGTCATAAATATGACCAATTGCAAGGCCCCAAAAGAAGAAATGAGACTAATAAATCTCAACACACAAGTCAAAGAGGTAGGCTGCACAAAATCTTTCTTTGCTTATAAATATATGTCCTGCCAATGTATATTATCAAACTGCAAAATACTGATGAACAGCAAAAGGTCTGTTTGTGAGAACAGTGACAAAAACATGGGTGCATGGCCAAGGTCAGGTCTCATCTACAAATTTTTCACTCATTTCATTGACACATAACAGATAATTCTTTAATAACAACTATGCTAAAGTATTCAATGATCAAACACGTTTTAGTGAGATTATATAATGATAAGCTATTATTTCCACAAAAGGCATCACACTAATTTGTAGCAACAGGTAAACTATTGGGCTGTTATCACACTAAAATTGGATTTAAATTAAATTGACGATTGAATATATATCACATTCGAGACCACATTAACACTCCAATTGTAAGGCAAATAGAAAATTAGATAAACAAAAAATACCAAACTTGTAAAGCAGCATTAAATACAGGTAGTAACAAATATGAAAACACTGACACATGTATTTCATACAAAAGGTTGTGCGCTGCATACAACATGTGTAAAACACTTACAAAAAAACTGCTAACTCCGTCATATCTTGTAAATAATCCTGGAAACAACTTCAGCCACGTTTCATCTCCAAGCATCACCATTTTCCATCCCAGTCTAAGAAACTGGACTGTTGAACAATGAAGTCAATGAGGTTAGGTGTCCGTCAAGATAGTTTCACAAGCTTTTTTATGCAAAAAATAATGCATCAACAGACCAAGAAGATTGTCATCAAGCAGTGCTTGCGTGTTAAAGTTAAATGCCACATCTAGAAATCCCCCAATGGCCCCAGAAACCATGGCCTACAATTGCACGTGAATCCAGTTAGAAAAATAAAACTTTGATAAACAACTTGGATGCTCAAGAACTCATACTCAAAACGTTACACCAATATTAACCTTTAGGCGAGGCATTGTTACAGTTGGAGGAGCAGCCTTAGCATGGTACCCAATTGCCATCCCACTAGCCAACAAAGATTGAGTATATGGCATAGCTTCCATCAAAGCTTTGTCTGGTGGATGATCATCTTTTCCAAGCAAAAATTCAGCTGGAAGGCCATCAATAACCTAAACTAACATCTTTGTGAATGATAAACCATTAATTATGCTTTCAGATAATTAAATTACTAATCAACTGATATTCTCTCACATACCATTAATATTAGTCTGTCAAATGGCGAAGGATACTCGGATAAATCCTGCATTGCACAATCATCCATCAAGTAAGACAAGCAAGAAACATAAGCATAATGAAAAAAAAAAGATCACGCAAAGCTATCAAAATCCTAAAATTGCCAGAAGATTCTTTCAGCATAAAGAGTGGCGAATGTGGCATAAATCAAACAAACCCGCAGAAGCATTGTCTCCCACCTAGGAAACTTATGCACTAATCAGCAAGCAGACGATTCTGCTTCATAAAATTTACATTCAAAACAATATTTCGAAATTACAAGGCAGAGGAAGTTACCCCCGAAGATGAGATACGTACCCGATAGAGTGCTTTGAGTTGTTCAGGAGGTAGATCACTCCTACTCTCATTTCCATCTGAATTGCACGTAGGCACACGAAAACTTTCTGCTCCACTGAGAGGAATCAAGAACATGAAATCTGGATAGTAAGCTTCCACACAGAATAAGTTCATCGAAACAATCTCTTTAGATTGAGACCGCTACTTACTTTTTACAATTTAAAAATCAAATTAAAAATCATAACTCACAGCAATCCATTTTCAGACGAACCACACAGGAAGTGAAAAAAAAAACGTACCTCTCCCCGACAATGGCAGGTTTGACAGGGAAAAAGCCGAAGACGAAGAGTGAGAGGCCAATAATTTGAAAGATAACGCCAATGAAGGTAAGTAGAGTGAGCCTAGTACAAGATAGTGAAGAAGACATCTGAGGATGAAGAATGTGACCGGCGAAAGTCAAGCTCTGCTCGTTTTCTCCGACGTGAGAAACTATGGGGGTGAACTTCCTAAATGTATTTATTTTTTTCTCGTTTTTCATTTTTAATAAGTACTAATAAATAATAGAAGTATGAAAAAAGACTTCTCATTTTTTATAAAATAAATCTTAAACTATTATATACTAACCGTATTATAATTACAGACGATCGTGCGATCGGCCTAATTTTAACTACAGTCGATCTTATTTTATTTGCGGTGGACCTCGTGAAGCCAAGGTCCCCAGTTGACCAGTGTATTTTGCATATATTTAATGTGCGGACAACCACATTTTAATTTTAGACAAATGTATTATCAGTCACTAAAAGTTGATGTTACTCGTTTCTCAATGATTTTTTTACCAATTTCAAATATAGACAACTGCATTTTAGCTACGTGCGATCGACCGCGTTAAGTCAATGTTGCCCGTTCTTAAGCGCGTTTTGCACATATTTAAAATTTAGCCGATTGTAAATGGTAGAAATTTTTAGCAAATGATAGTTTAATCTTTATTTTGCTAACAAATTTAATTCAAGATTTGTCTTGTCGCTAACCCTATAATTTAAGATATTTATTGATAATCACTTCATCTGGTTAGCATGTCTCGATCAATTTTGGTTTTGCAGAAAAAACATATTGTCCATGATTTAAGTGATTGGCAGTCTAAATCCCCAATTACAAGTGCTATTTTGCCCCTGGAAAACATCTACAAATATGGTGCTAATTATCATGAAAATAAATTGACACCAAACTCATCAAACATCATTATTAGTACAAACTAACAAATTCAAAACTATGAAGAATTGATAATCAATCATTTAAATCCCTAAACATAAGGGCAGCATTGAATCATACATGAGATTAAATGAGCTATATGAGATTTAAAATGAGATTAAATCCAAGCTTACTTTACCCTTTGATGTATAATTGCCAAGTACAGATGCATTCAAACACAAAGACAATGTTTGCTATTGCTGGGATCATGGGGAGTGGCTTGAAGGTGTTAAATGATTATTACAATGCTAATTACTTTGTAGTTGACTTCGAGATTACTTAAATGCGTAAAATAAAAACTCAAACCGTGATCAATTTGGGTGAGCTTTAAAACCATGGTGTCAATGCATGAGCAAAACACTCTATATCGATACATAAGCATGTGATGCTATTCAAAAGATCGTCATATCATCAACTTCTCTGCATCTTCTTCTTTAATAATTTTTACGTGACAAAACCCTAGGCACAATTTTCTGGCTGAGCAAATAGATTCAAGATGTGCTCTACACGAGCTGAACTTAACTATTTTCTTTGCGTAAGGGGCTTGTTTGCTAACAAATTCAACTTTAAGATTAATCAAGTTAGAAAAATGAATTATGATATTGGATGTCTAGAAAGATACTCAACATTCAGGATCCAACAAGAAAAATTTTTGGAAACTTTATGTAATATTTTGACTTATTTTACACACTACTTGTGGGCAAATTGCGATGGATGTGGAACATCATTTTTAAACACATCGTTGAGATGTCATTTGTTTCGTGCCTAGGCGGTCACCCGGGATAAACAAAATGCCTAGGCCACACTCATATTGGGCTAGGCACTCCCTCATTTATGCTGCAACGATTTGTAATATTTTGACGAGATTCTTTCCGATTCAAAGTTGATTTGCAAGATTTGATTTTGGCTAATAAAATGCAAGTCCTCATCGATTTTGAGAGAGCAAAATAATGCGGATAGTGAGTCTAAATGCCATCCATAACACCAATTTGAACATTTTACGCATTACATGAGTAGGTCGTCGCGAGTATAAATCCGATTCAATAGATTTTTTTTTTCTTGTTTCTCTTTGCTTCTTTAATCTGCCCTATTTGTTTTGTGGTCTTATACATTTAAACATGTCAAATTTCAGTTTTATTTCAATTCATTTGTATATATTAATTTTCTATACACACTAATTTTGTTGTCTATGGTTTGATAGTATTGACAACGTTAATTAAAAATTTTCTCTTTTTAATGTAGTAATTCCTAGATTGAGTTTTTTTTTTTTATCCTAATTGTTTAGGTTTTAATTGTTTGATCATCAAGATTTGAGAAAAGAAATTAGAGTTAGGAGTTGGATAAAACTCCACGTCATATTATTGATTCGTTGATAATTTTATTTACACATAATAAAATAACAATATGTTTATGAGTCATGTGCAATCTCATAGGAACGTAGAGAAAATGATTTGAGTAGCTATTTTTATAAGATTTTGGTAAAGTTTTATATATATTTTTAAATATTTGATCTGTTATGACCAAGAGATGAGTTTAACAAAAAGCTAGGTCAGACGAACTGATTGTCAAAGAAGACTCAATGGTTTAACCCAAGGTTTGGTTCGCATCGGAATACTTGAACACAGATCAAAGTTAGAAAGTTCACATAATGATTACAAAAAAATATAGTGCGATGATTAAACAACATTTCAACAATGCCTTAACATTGAAGTTATTAAATAGATAGACTACTATATTAACATAAACACTATCATAATCAGTTTTAAAATCAATCCTACAAAAAGACGCTTGAATAGAATTATCTTACTCATGATTTAAAGTTAGCTACTATTATTTTTACTTTGAAGCTTTGACGAAGCTATTTGTATGATGTTAAGTTTGAGATATTTTTTAATCATAAGAGTTTGAAGTATCTTTTCATGCAGTGTGATTTAAACTTTTGTCAGCCCTGATAGATGGAATATATTGGTGATGATGATTTTACCTTGGAATATCATCCTCAAAAGTCCAATGTTGTGATTGATGCTTTGAGTCGTTACTCTCAAGGGTCTCTTCCTTGTATTTTGTTGGAGGATTGGAAGAGGTTTTTGTCTATTGGAGATCATGAGCTACGGTATCAGAAAAATAATCAGACAATTTGTGTATTTAATTTAATAGTGACCCTTACACTTCTGTAGTGTGTTAAGAATTTCCAGAAGTTTAACAATGAGTTAAAAGATAGATTAGAAACGATTTGAGCTAGCGAATAGTTTGACAGTTGAGAAGTCAGCTTTGATGGATTTTTATTTTTCAAAAGACGAGCAGTGGTTCCCAGTAATTTGCTATTCACCCCGGTAGTACTAAAGTGTATGAAAACTTGAAGCATTAGCATTGGTGGGTTGGAATTAAACGAGTTGTGACTAAATTTTTATACAAGTATTTGACTTGTCAATAGATTAAGATTGAGCATCAAAGACCCGTTGGATTGTTGCATCCTCTACCTATATCTAAGTGGAAATGAGACAAAATCATTATAGATTTTGTAAAGAATTACAGTGAACGGTGCATAAGTTTGATGTTTTATGGTTAATTGTTGATGGATTAATAAAGTCTGCAAATTTTATTCCTATTAGAATGAATTTTTCTTTAACGAAGTTGAGTAAGTTATATATTGAGAATGTCGTTCGTCTTTACGGTGCTATTTCAAGTATAGTGTGAGATAGAGATCTGACATTTAGTTCTAAATTTTAGAGAGTCCTTTAGAGAAATTTGGGTATTAAACACAATTTGAGTACAACACATCATTTTTAGACAAATGGTCAGTCTGAGCATTCATATTTTCAAAGATATGTTAAGTTATTGTGTTCCAAATTTTGGAGATAGTTGGGTAAATCATTTGTTTTTAGTAGAGTTTGTTTATAACAATAACTATCAGACAAATATTGAGATTTTGCCATCACCATTATGTTGAGCTGAAATCGAGAAGCGTGTTACTCTCGAGCCTAATTTGATTCAAGAAACAACTAAAAAGATTTAGATGATTAAAGAAAAGTTGATAGCAGTTTAGAATTGGCAGAAGATTTATACAAACCTTTAGAGAAAGGAGGTAGAGTTTGAAGCCAATGATTTTTGTATTCTTAAAGGTGAGACCCCAACGTGATATAAGTCAATTTGGTATGAAGGAGAAGTTAGGTTCGAGGTATATTGACTCATTTCAAATTATTGAGCAAGTTGGTTTAATAGTTTATCGATTGGAATTACTGCCACATATCCATAATACGTTTCATGTTTCTATGTTAAAAAAAAATGTTCAAGACCCATCACATGTTATTGTGCGGATTAATGTACCTATTCATGAAGATATTTCTTATAAAGAAAAGTTTGAGAAAATTTTGAGTTGCAAAATAAGAGCTATGCATCATCGCAATATACCCTTGATTCAGGTTCAATAGAAGAATCATAGTTAAAAAGAAGTCACTTGGAAACTTGAGTCTGAGGTGGCAACTAAATACCCTTACTTATTGGTGGAACTTTGGAGGTTGTTTAAAATTTCAGGGATGAAATCTCTTCAGTGGAGGAGAATGTAATAACCGCAGCTGTATGTATAAAAAGGAAATAATTTTTTTAGGTAACTTTTCATCACAGAGAAGGCAACTTTCCTTCCTTATTTCCCTCCCTCTCCATTACTTCTTTTGCAATTGAACGGCTACCTCTTTATTACATTTTCTTCCCTTTGTAGGCAAATTTGTAATAATCCGAAAAATTTCGAATCTTATATCTAATTTCTGAAATTTTTAATTAAATCTCAGTTGGAATTTTGAGTATTATTTTAACAGGTAAATTAATTTATAAAATTCAGAATCTAAATTTAGTGACGGTTTCTGAAATTTTTAAG
>CM039522.1:1503319-1662762 GCA_022433055.1 Begonia peltatifolia
TGCCGGTGTGCAGGGAGCTCCGACAAGCTGAGGGGAGGTGGTGCCTCGACTTTTCCGTGTTGAAAGACCGAAGGTAAACCCCTTGCCTGTTTTGGTTTTGGTCGACTGAGTCTGGGGAGTTCGGTGGCCTCCGAATTTCCCGATGGTTGAACTCGGGTTTTTTGGTGCTTTGAGAGCTAGGTGTGTGTGTGCTGCAAGCAGCTTGTGGCCTACCCTTTCCTCACCTAGAAGCCGATCGAGAGCAGGGAGCGTTCCCCTGTCTCTCTTCGTTTTGAAGGCCGAGCGTGATGTTTGTTTTCCTTTCAGTTTTGTGAAATTTGAGCTGAATGTTTGGGTGATTTAAGAGCTAGTGTGAAGTGCTTGGGTAATGAATAGAAAACGTCCGAGAGGGAGGAGAGGACCGAGAGGGTTTTGTGATGCCATTCGGATTTTCTTAGAAGGAAGCTTTAAATTGTAGTTAGTTTACGCATAATTGATTGGAATGTCGCTGTTTCGTGAAGAAATTTGTGGAAATCGGATTGAAGTTGAAATTTGGATTTTTCTTTTTGTAAAAACAAGTTCTGTTTTTGGCCGTTTCGGCCTAACTTCGGTTATTCGTTTTAAATTCTGTTTCAGTGGGTTAAATTAGGTTGTTAGAGGAACGTTTGGCCGCTGGAATCGTTTAATTCTGATAACCGACGCAAAAGTTATGCGCGTAGGAAGTATATGTCGGATTTTAGGCCGAGTCGGATTAGGGAGCATTTTTAATGGATTCGTGACATATGATGTTAGTGTGGAGGATTTTAGTGCGTAAGACGAGATTTGAGTGAGTTTTGTTGAAAAACCAAAAATGTGAAATTTTTGAATGAAGGGTAGATTCGATTTTTGGTGTTTTTCACCTAGCTGCAGTTTATCGTTTTAAAATCCGTTTTAGTATGTTAAACTAGGTTCCTAAGGGAACATGTAGCCTCTTGAATCGCTCGATTCCGATACGAACGCAAAAGTTATGCACGTCCGAAGTTTAGGCTGATTTTCGGCCGAACCGAATTAGTGACCTGTTTTAGTTGGAATTTCATAGATTTAGTTGAGAGATGTGATTTAGTTGATGAGCGATTGTTTATGTTTTAGGTTGAGCCATTTTGGCAAAACTGTGCGTCGAGTAAGCTTATGATATCAAGTAAGTAGTGGATGCATGTGTTTTGCCCAACTGGGCCTATACCATGAAACTTTAGGATTTATGTTGTTGATTATGGTGTGTGTGTGTATTATTTGACATGCATCATGTTTTTTTTTAAAAAAAAAGAACGAAAATAGTTTTGAACATATTTTGAGTAAGTGGTGAGACGCGTGGCGGTGGTGCCGCGGATGCTGCTAGTGTGTGGGCCGGTGTGTAACCAACTGCGGATTCCGTTCGAAAAGTGGGCCGGCTGGGCTGTCACGCGGCATGTATGTGTCGGCGGTGAGGATGATGAACAGTGGTACCGCAGATCCAGCTAATGTGTGGGCCGGTTGTTAGTGGTTTTTCTACACCTAACGCAAGTGCATGTGTCGATAACAAAGTAATAAAGAGTAAGTAAAAGTCGATCCCACGAGAATATTCTTAATCAATTTAAGTCGATCCCACAAGAATATTCTTAATCAATTTTAATCGCTATAAAATTATATTAAATAAAAATGAATTAATAAGACAAATAATGTGACGAAAGAATAATATAAAATTAGAAATCACTTAGATATGCTACAGAAATAAATTAAACTAATTTAGGATGATTACGATAATAAAAGCCTTGGTTATGGTCAATTTCCTCGTTACGTAAATTTTACTACTGATGCTACTGAAAGCTACAGTATCTCCTACGAAACAGCGAGAATAAATATTTTTCTAGGGTTCTATCGAATTGCCTAGTTAAATTCAACCTAAGATTTCTTTCGACTTTGAAAGAATAAAACTTGAATTGAATTTCTTTTCAGCTCTATTCTCAATACCAAATAAATTAATGTCAACAACCTTGCAACAATTTCATTTAATTAATCTATCATGCATCTTAAAATTCCTATATACCTATCGATACAATAGGAACATGTAACATTAAATTTGTCTGTCGACACAATTCAAATTAAACAATAAACATCATGATGGATTGTTCCATAAAAAATACGTAAACTTTCATAGATTTAAGTAAAACACATAACGAGTACTATCTCTCCTAACCAAGATTAAAAACTTAGCCTAAAATCATATTAATAAAAATCATAATAAAAATATTCATAAAGAGAAAAATAAAAAGTAGAGAAGAAATTATGGTTTTCGCTCTTCTCTGGAATAATCTCCCTTCAGAGAGTTTTTCCTCCGGAGATACTGGATGTCGTCCGCTAAAGAGCAAGAGAGCCCCCCAAGAACCAGAGAGAAAAAGTCAGTCAAAAGAAGAGTTTTTGAAAGATCAAGAGAAGAAATAAAAATCTCCCTTTTCAGGGAGAGAATAATCTTCTCTCTCCTTCCAAAATCATCTTTTTCTTTTTTAAATTTTTATTCCCTTTTAAATTCTTTCATCAACCAACTTTTCTCTTCTTTCTTTTCGCGCCACATTACTCTTCTTTTGTCATTTAGGGCCACATAACCATTCTCTTCCTCTTCTCTCTCTTGTTCTTCAATCAATTCAATTTCCTTGATTTTAGTGTATTCTCCATCCATCTTCCTCTCTTTTAGGTTGTTCAAATGTGCAATCCAATCTTTCATAATTCTGTGGCCAAAGATAAAAAACAATTATTAATGCTCATAATCTGATTTAATTGGAAATATATGCATAAAAATTATTAATATCTTAAATTCTTTCCATACTTAATAATTTATAGCAATTATTATAATTTTGACCACATTATATTTAAATTCATTTAAATCATACGAATTTTATTAATAATAAATAGTATAAAATAACTCTATTTTAAGAGTTATCACCGGTGCAACACCAGTTGCAGATTTCACTCGAGGAGTGGGCTGGCTGAACTGTCGCGAAATGTGTGTGTGTGGCAACTGTGGCTCCGTTGCTGGGGAGGCCGGGACGGGGGCAACGTGTGAGGGTGTAGTGTGCCGCGAGGTTCACCCTCACCTTGACGTGGTTGCTGTGTGGTGATGCTTGTGTGTAGCTTGTAGGCCTCGTTGTTGGGGAGTCCGGGACGGTGGCGACATGTCAGGGTGTAGGGTGGCGTTAGGTTCATTCTCACTATGGTGCGGCTGCACTACGCGTCACAGATGTGAGAATACGAGTGTGAGTGTAGAGACTGCATGTAATAGGATTGCATTGTTGGTTTTTACTTTCATGTCGCATTACTTACTGAGGGTTAGACTTATGATGTGTGTTCTATGGTGTAGGTGCAGACGTTGCTGGTGAGCTCCGAGAGCCTAGTCCTGAGGCGTACGACAGTTGGCGGCATGCGACCGAGGCACCGGACGGCGGATTGTATGGGCGATCCGACCTGTGGAGATGGTAGGTGGTGGAGATTTACTCGGATTGTTGCTTTGTGTCGGGATATTTATGTAGTCAGATGAGTTCATATAGGCGTCGGTTGTACATGATTGTATAGAGCGTTTGTGGTGTTTTGGCGACGCGTGTGTCCTTTTATATGTTGGAGTATGTCATTGCTCTATACTGTGGAATTTCTTTATTTGTAGTTGATAGATTTCGTTGTCTTTAAACTTAGATTTTGTTATAGGGATTCTCTGGATAGTTTGATGGATGAATATTTTTTTTGAAGTTTTCTGGTGAACTGTGTGCAGGGTTTCAATTTTCAGATAGCCAGTTTTTAAGCGTTACTCTGCCGAATTTTCGGAAGAAAGGCTGGGGAGTCGAGAGGGTACGGAATAGGTCGGGGTGTGCGCGATGAGGCGCGAAGGGGGTGGCGGTGTGCGCAGGGGCGTGGCGTGACCGCAGGCGCGCGGGGCACGCGGCCTTACGAGTGCGCGCGGGGCACGCTGCGTCGGGTGTGGGCGTGCGTGCGGACGTGTTGCACGGAAGCAGGGTGCGTGGGGCACACGGCGCTGTGGGCGTGCGTGTGATGCGGCGGTGTCGAGTTGGCACGCGTTGCGCCAGGAGGGTGCGCTCGAGGCGCTGAAGTGGAGACGTGGGCGTGTGGGTCGCGCGGCTCACAGGCCGAGTTGGTGCACGGCGCTAGGTTGAGTGCGCGTGCCCAGTGCGCGGTGCGGGACCATGGGCGCACTGCGCCAAGCCCTGGCGAGCGGCACCGCTACTCGGGCACGGCACTGAGTCGAGTTGCGCAAGGCGCGTGTTAGACTCCTTCCTAGAATTTCAAGTCTTGTCGTCTTATTTTTAAAATATTTTTAAATTGTCATTTCCGCTGTGTATTTTATATTAAGGATTTCATGTTCCTTTTTCGGGTCGCGAGTCGTTTTCGAATCGAGTCGAAAAGTTTTTATACTTACAAATGTTCTTTTGAATATGATTTGAAAATGAAAGTGGTATTAAATTAAATGAGTTCGCATCGAGTTTCTGTATGTTATAGTGGGTAGGCGTAGTGAGCGTACTGAGAACGTGTGGGTTCTTAGGACGTTACAAAATTTTTGTTTGGTGATTGACGCTTTTAGGAAGCATCGTTTTTGGAATTAATGGGCTATTTTAGACAAAGTGACAACGGAGGAAGAGATAGTCCCTTCACAGAAAATCAAAGCGAATTTGTAAGAAAAGGGCGACGATTCTTGCAGTGTTGGAGGAGATCTCTATTGATCGAAGATACAATCAGCTGAAGGAATTAATTAAGAGAATTTTTAGTTGCGAACTCATGAGAATGCTGGGATGAAGAGTTCTATAGTTTATTATTTTTGTATAAAAATTTATTTTCTTTGAAAGACTAGACTTTTAATAAAACTTGTAAATCTTATTTATTTAAATTTTATCGGACACTTTTAATTGAATTTATATTATCATTTTATTAATTTGTTAGACATATTAGCTCATTATTCTAGTATTGATTTCTATTTAAATTATTAAGTTATTTTTACATTTTTCAGCACATTTATTTAGTACATGCATTTTATTATTATTGTACTAACTGGTCACCCTTACAGCTTGCTTAATCTAAACTAATCTAGGTTCTTTGTTTGTTTTGCATATACTAACGTTCGAGTCTGTGCTTTCACGTTATGCAAGCACCCTATGGAACAGCGTCGGAAGTCATTTTTTTAGGTGAAAATTTCTAAATTGACTAAGGTTTGTTGTTGTATGTCATGATTATTTGAGATCATCTTGTCTCTCTTGCACTTATGACATGATGCTCGAGTTGTGTGAGTAACTACGTGATTTTATAGAGTGATAATAGTGACATGTTTTTATTATATAATACGATATAAAGAGATCTTTTTCACTTAATCTTATTGATGATTCGCCAAACCTATTTTTGAAACTACTTATATGAACAACGGTTTTTTTAAAACACTTAATAAAACACGTAAAGTCCCTTGTTGGGTATAGTAAGCTCGCTCCAAATGATATTCAAGACAATCATTTTTTGTTTAGCTTCATTTTAATCAATGCTTAAGTGATTATCTTTGCCTTCGTTGTTCTTAATTTACTTGAAATAGAACGGCTGATCCTCTCAAGGGTCGGATCGTTTCCAATTCTCGTCTTGGTTCCTTTCCCTATCGTGACAAAAGCTAGTGGACAAAAATACATTTTCTATATCTAATTACATCAAGTAATAATATTTTAATGTACGATCACGACAAATAATAACTTATGCATAATTGTTATTAGTTTTTCGATTACGAGGCATTTCTCGAAGTTCACGCGATACCCTAAAAACATTAGTTAAAGGACACAACTCATCTTTACGTGTGATGAGGTGCATTAAGTTGGACTACAAGTCACTTGTGGAAGCCATCACAATTGAACTAAAATTAAAAAAAATTCATAATTAATTAATATTGCACGCAACCAAAACCTTAATAAATAAATTTGGACTCTACTGGCATTAATTTGTATAAATAAATGCTTGAGGAATGAGATATAACTGACCACCCAATCACATCATATAATAACGAATCACATTATGATATGATTTTATTATTCATCGTGTCACGCTGTACTGATAAATAACTCAGCCAATGATCAAATTATTTTATTTATTTCACTAATAATAAAAAATTACTTAATTTAAGTCCATCAATTAATAAAAAAGATAATTTATTATTATTATTATTTTATTTTGTTGTCACGTGACGCAATAAATAGTTTATGACAATTACAGTTGAACAGTTGTCACGTGATAGGCTATTTTAATGTGGATTAATTTCATGATAATAGGTCATGTAAATATTTCTTAATTTATTATTTTTAAATAGATTAATATTTAAATAAATTATTAATAATGATTATTTGATTATCGTTTTAAATCTACTATCATGAGTTTTAAATAGGGGAAATGAATTGATTTAAGAAAATAAATATTTTATTTGATAACATGATAATTTAACAATAAATATAACTTATTTAAAATAATAAATTTAACCAATTTTGAGTAAGTAAATTAGATAATAACAATAGATTTTTATTACTATTATTATTTTTAAATAAAAGAGGTGTTAGTTATTTCTTAAAAAAAAAATTAATTTTTCTTTGAACAGTTTATATAGTTTAGCAATTTAATTAAGGAGATGATAATTTATTTTATCTTTAACGTTATAGAGTTATTTTAAAATTAGAATTACATGATTTTTTCTCTATTTTTTTAAACTATATTTTGAAAATATTATTTTCATGTGTCACTTATTAGTCTGGGTAATAATTAAAATAAGTTTACGAATTGCTAAAATAAAACATAAATAATAATTAGTTTACATTCTAATGCTATACTGTAATCTTATCTCATGACGTAACGTTACCTGTCAGTCATTAATCGATATAATAGTTAAGATAAATTATAAAGAATTATTGCACTAAACCCTCAAAAGATAAGACTAGAGCGTAAAATTAGAACATAAACGTAACACTGCTCGTATAATAATCATTCGCTGTAATTAGATTTAGAAAACATATTTTTATTCGTAACCCGTTATTATTGCAGATGTAGTATCATAAATAGAATCTCAATTTCTCTATTAACCCTGATGATAACTTAATTCATCGATGATGAAAAAACAATTTGAAGTATAATTGCTCTCGAGGAATCATTAGGTTAGATTTATGATACATGATGTCAAGGTTAATCAACAAGGACTAGATCTATTAATTCATTAAATCCAATTAAGTCAATTTTTGTTTATATGGAGACATATGTGTTGAAACAAAATTAAATAAATAATTATTAAAAAAAATATATAAATATTTGTAGTAAAATAATACTATAAATAGGATGACACAACGCAATCATAGAGTTAGACCAAGGACACGTACTAAACAACATCTACTAATTTTATCAAACAAATGAACATAAAATATTTAAAGACAGTTTCTGAAGTGTCGGTGGTTCGGAAGTGAATCCACCAATGAAGAATGAACGCGTTCGTACGTTCTCAAAGTACGGTTTTTACTCTACCCTTCTAGCTCAAGAACAACTCCATCTCTCTAGCTTTCTCTCTCCTCTTGTGTTAAAAGAAATCACAGAGGGAGGTCACCGCCTGATACCCATTTTCACAGGCAGATCTTTGATTTCTTGAAGCCATGTAGTTCTTGTTTTTGTCTTCCTTCTTTTTTCACCATTTCTGAAAATGACACGCCTTTCAATAATGAATTCATTCATCTTGCCAGATGTCCATGCGTGAATCAGATGCCTCTAGTCCATACCCCTTCTCCATTGTATTTGTCTTTTTCCATCACAGGTCTTCTTCTATTTCGTCTCCTCCATTGAAGGGTCTTCCTGAAGCTGGGAGTAGTGTTTTTTTCTGGTTTGAGCTATACTCAGTTCGCAGATCGAAGTGGGCGGCGCCTAGATTGTAGCAATGAGGGTGGAGTTTGGTTTTCAGCCTCAGAGAGCTCTGGTTGTGCTGTCGGTGCTGCTTTTGCCTGGTTTGTTTGGCCCATTCGGCCATGCTTCACCGTCCATTTTATCGGTATGTTCCTCTTTTTTTTTTTTGGCTCTTTTCTTGCCTGCTTCCTTTCCTGACAAAACTCATCCCATTTCTTGTTTTCGAAGAAAATGGCTTCTGGGTAACTCCTAAAATGACGGCGTGCAATGAGATAACAACCTGTTAATTCTATACTGCTGCTGTTTTCTCATGTTTTGATGCTATCTTCTTTGATTTACTGCACATGTCTATTGAACTCGTGGCGTCTGTATGTATTATATGAGTTCTATTTGTTGATTGGTGAATGGTAAATGAAACGTTTTAACGTTGCTTTTCTTTGGAGGACTAATTGGAGGCATTCCATCAATGTAGAATGATCAAAAACCTTGTTGAAATTCAACGCTGGCATCAGGATTTGCGAATACTCGTGCTTATCCTCATGGTATCCAGGTCGTTAGAGCTACCTGAAACCGGCACTATAAGAAATGAAAATAAATAAACAAGAAAAAGAATGTTACAAAGAAAGAAAGTTGAGAAGAAGAAGGAAAGTTGAAAGCTGTAAATAGGTGGTTTAGTTAGAACATAGAGTTAAAAATCATAAAAGGAAAGTGTAATCGGAGAGCGAGTTGGAGCAAGAGAGGGAAATGAGAGAAATAAAAATTTTGTTAGTCATCCTGTACATGATCTGACTATGATTCTTCCTCCTATTTGAGCACAATTACAATACATGTCACGACCTGAAGGGAACTTAACAGAAACGCCAAGTGAAACGATCAACCTCGGGCTTTCTCTCTCTCTCTCTCTCTGTTGTTTTCGATCCGGAAGGGGACTTAGCAATACATCGTAAACAATCTAAGCTACAGATCTGTCGGTTTATAATCTTGATTCCTGTCGTCGTTTTTCCGATGTTCCCAAACTGTTTAGTTCTGATCATATCATCTCCAATTTCGGAGATGAATTTTTTTGGTTAAATCTCAATATCTCATCTTTTATGATGCTTAATTATTTATCTTGATTATATTCTTTTATTGGATTGTAAAAGAGGGCTAAAGTCTATTATTTTGTTTCTAGTAACTTTGAATTTGACGATCTTTCTCAACGAACACTGGACTTTATTTTACTTTGAATGACTAAAAGTGTGAATCCCTAACAATTTAACGATCTGGACAGACCATATTTCTATTTTGTATGACCATGAAATGACTTGCTTGGTGCAGGAATGGAATTATCCGAAGCCTAGGCACTTACGCCTCCTCAAGAGTGCTCTACAACATCAAAGTGTAAGTAAAATTTGATTGATTGATGCATATAATCAATTTATTTAATAATTATCACGAGCTCAAAAGTTTTTGTAAACTTAAGAATGTAAAAGTTTTGTAGCATGTTGTTGGGATAGAGTTTTAAGATTTTAGGTGAATTTTTAGTTCTCTTTTTCGATGTGGACCCTGAGCACATTTTACTTTCTTTGCATGGATAAGTTAACGAAAAATTCTTGTCATTAATAAATCCGTAACCATTCCAGTCGACCGAAGAGCAGTCTGATTTGTGGGCACCTTTAGAAAATGAGGGATGGAAACCTTGCGTAGAATCTACAGAACAGCGGTGTAAGTTGCAATTTTCAGTATTTTCAATTTGATTAACTCAAAATACAGTCAAACAAGCAATTCTTTATTTTTCTCTAACTCGACCTTTTGACAAACAGCATTTCCCGAGAAATCTGAGGGATATGTACAGGTATTTCTCGACGGAGGCTTGAATCAGCAGAGAATGGGGGTAAGAACTTCAAATTACTCTCTGGTTATTTGACTTAGAAGACGTGGAAAGATCCTACTATCTTGGGAATTGAGTTTCTTTGGCGATCACAGATATGCGATGCTGTTGCTGTTGCCAAAATTCTAAACGCAACACTTGTGATCCCACATCTTGAAGTGAATCCTTTTTGGCAAGATACAAGGTATTTCTGGAGAAGAGTGTCCTCTAGCATTGCTTTTCTGTATTATGTTTTTTTTTTATTATAAAAAAATTGAAATATGATGAATTTTCTGTGAAGTTAATATCTTTTCCTCATTTTCTTGGTGTTTTTGCAGCTCGTTCGAAGATATTTTTGATGTGGATCACTTTATTGATGTATTGAAGGATGATATATCCATCGTTCGAGAACTGCCCGATGATTTCTCTTGGAGCACGAGGGAATATTATGCTACAGCCATACGGTCTACTAGAATCAAAACAGCTCCCCTTCATGCTTCATCCAACTGGTACATAGAAAATGTCTTGCCAGTACTACAGAGGTGAGCAACTACACGAAAAATCGATCATTGTTTTCTTGAAAAATTTAGGAAAAAAGTTTTATTTCTCTCTGATCTGGTATGATATAGATATAAATATGCAGCTTTTTGCTACAACTATGTAATTCACACTGATCATTTACTTGTCTAATTAATCTTTATATGGCCCACTCATAGCAGTAAATTTTGAGAAATATTTTTGTTGACGGAGAAAAATCCATTTTTAAGCGGGTTGCACGGGTATTGTGTTATTATTTTCCGTAAAGAATACGTTAGATTGTGATAATGATTTGAAGAAGGCGACAAAAAATGTTAACTAGGGTTGAAACTCAGTGGTTTGAACCAGTTGGTTTGGTTTGGTTTGGTTCGGTTCCTACCCTTGTTTAAGTTGGGACCGAGTCTTAATATAGAATTGTCTTCCATGCTTTTATTCACATTTTTTAGAGCAAAGACCCAATAGAGTTGACCCGAAACATGGATAATAAAATCTGACCCAAACTTTCAAACTTGGCCAAAACATAAAATTTGTCTGTGATTCTAATGTGCTTCAAAATAGTTCATGGCAAAATTACCACAAAAAAACACACAAGACAAATAAAACATCGTGGCTCCGGTAAAACACTGGTCCGGAACATCCACGAGTGATGCAGTCTGAAAGAGAGAATACTTGGACAATATTTTTGCAGTAAATATATTTGATCCCTTTCTCTTCCCCATTCTTTGTATTTATAATACCTTTATCTCTCTCTTCAAAACGAACCGAGCCCACTCCTAATTAAGATTAGAGAGAGTAGAGCATTTGTGTGACCACAAAGAATGGAGAAATAGAGTCAAGTAAAAAAAAATGAGAGTAGGGAATGGAGAAAAATGTAGAGTGTTAAACAAGAGAAAGCAATATCAATTTTCAGTGAAATCTTTCCAATATATCTATTCTCATTACGAAGGACGTGCTAATTTCGATATTCCTCGTTAATTATGTTATCGTATTGATATTGTTACATATCTTGTGTCTAAATTTAATGTTCTTAAGTAAAGTTTACATTTTTCTCTATTACACAGTTATGGTATAGCTGCCATCTCACCATTCTCCCACCGTCTTGCTTTTGATAATGTACCTGAGAACATCCAACGCTTGCGGTGTAAGGTCAACTTTCAAGCTTTGATATTTGTTCCTCACATACGAGCACTTGGAGATGCTTTGGTCAACCGTCTCAGATACCCTTCTAATGAAAACGGAGAAGGTCCTAACTATATAAGAAAGATCACTGATGTGAATGATCGGGTGGCACGCAAGTTTGTCGTCCTACACCTGCGATTTGACAAGGTCTGATCCTAACAAGTTCTTATAATACCAATCTGACTGAAATGTGGATTGTCTGAATTAGCAGGCTACAGTTTTGAGATAAGTTGTTGATATTCGATCTAGTGTGAGAAATTTATGATGGAAAAATTGAGCTCGTTCTAAGGCTCTACCAATTTCATACTGAAATGGGGTGTGCAAATACTTATTTAATTTCGTTACTTTACATTATTTTATGTATGTTAGTTTAATTTCGTCTCTTATGGTTGCGTTCCTCTTTTTTCCTATATTTTTGTGGTTTCTTCAGGATATGGCTGCCCATTCAGCTTGTGATTTTGGTGGGGGAAAAGCCGAAAAACTTGCTCTGGCCAAGTACCGTCGGGTACTTTGGGGAAGGGTCCTCAACTCCCAGTTCACAAATGAAGAACTAAGGAGTCAAGGTCGTTGCCCGTTGACACCAGAAGAGATTGGATTGTTGCTTGCTACTCTTGGATTCGACAACAACACACGTTTGTATCTTGCCTCCCATAAGGTTTATTTACACATCTTTGACTTAAATGCTTCCAATCCAAGGATTGTTAGATGTAATTTGATCAGTTAGAAATTGTGTCTATGTTTACCAACTTTGAGAATTAGAAAAGATAAAACACTAAACATTTGGATATGTTGTTTTAACTATTTTGAACTCAGCCAATCAAGCCTATGCATCTTGTTGGGTTTAACTCAAATGAGCTAAGTTTTCAGGTTTTCGGTGGGGAAGCTAGGATTTCGACTCTTCGAGCACTTTTCCCGTTAGTGGAAGACAAAAAGAGCCTCGCTTCTTCCGAGGAGCGAGCTCTAATAAAAGGAAAAGCTTCGCTTCTGGCTGCACTTGACTACTATGTCGGCTTGCATAGCGACATCTTTGTTTCGGCTTCTCCCGGAAATATGCATAATGCTTTAGTAAGCACTTCTGATCAGCTCCTTCGGTGAATCTATTGGAAAATTATATTCCTAGTGTTGTAAATTGCATCTAAAATCGGAATATTTTACAGGTCGGCCATCGAACTTACGAGAACTTGAAGACTATAAGGCCGAACATGGCCTTATTGGGACAGCTCTTCCTCAATAAAAGCATCAGTTGGGAAGATTTTCATAGGGAAGTCATAGAAGGACACAAAACTAGACAAGGGGAGATCAAACTAAGAAATGAAAAGCAGTCAATATACACATATCCGGCTCCAGATTGCATGTGTCGCGGGTAATAACACGGCAGTCGATGATGTTGGAATAAAATTTATCTTTCATAGTGTTATCATTCCAGACATGTTCTTTGTAAAAGAAAAGGGAAAAGACAGGGGGACTGGATTAGTATTTAATTCCATTTAAGGTTGTCATCTGGGTCATTAGTATTTATTATTTACAGTTTTTGTTATGTGAAAAGTTCAGTAGTTCCACTCTGTATAAAACAGATAAATTTCTGTCGAATTTACACTGAAGTAATGTATACTCTGTTGAAATTCCAGTGGAGGCCAATTGAGAAAATCGGTTTTTTCATCTCTACAATGCATCATCTACTATTAATTTGGGGTAATCAATCAATAAAAACTCTAAATTATGGCACATTAATAAATTCGTCTATAGATTATTTTTATTAATAAAATAAATTTTAAATTAATTTTTATTAACAATCTAATATTTTTTAGTTGTCCGTATTTGAAATGGGTGTAAAACACGCTCCAGAATGTGCGACTTCGGTTCTTTGCAGGCGACTGTACTTGAAATGAGTGTAAAATATTTTCGAGAACAGGCGATCTCGTCTCCATGCAGTTGTTTGCAGTTAAAATATTATCACTCACACTTGAAATAGGTGCAAAATATATTGAATAATAGGAGACTTCATGTAGTCGTATGTGTGGTCAACAATACTTGGATTTAACGACAAAAAAATTGACTTATTAAAATAATTTAAAATTCGTTTTTGGTAACAAATATAATTTAAAATTTAATTCATCATTAAAAATTTTTTTTTTGTTAGTTTTCTTTTAATTTATTCGTAAATATAGAATTTTGGAAACAGATGGATTGTTGTTATTTCCGAAAGATGGTTTGAATTTGAATTGTATCCATTTTTTTTTCTAATTTTTGGTAACATCGTCACAAATGGAAGAATTACAGAGAAGCCCTGTTCTATTTAGCTCGATCTACGTGCATAGATACACTCATCAAGCTAGAAGACGTTGAGTTTTGTAACCTGTTGATTCACAGATGAAGAACACAGAGAGAAGGCGAAACAATGGAGAAGACAATCACACTGATATCTGTTCCATGAAAAGCTGTTTCTATACAATATACATTGTGAAAGAGAAAACTGTAATGATGATGAAAAGACAATACTTACAAATAAACTAAAATACTTATGAATAAACTAAACAGTAACTATATATGCTAATACCCGCCCTCAAGATCAAGGTCGATGGCCTAAGATCTTGGAGAGGAAGTCGTTGAACAATGCCGGAGTTAGAGATTTGGTGAGAGCGTCAGCCAATTGGTTTTCCGAAGGGGTGAATTGTACCAACAACCTCTTTTGAAGTACTTTTTCTCGAACGAAGTGGTAGTCTATTTTTACATGCTTGGATTTGGAGTGCAAGACAGGATTAGAGGCCAGATAAGTAGCACTGAGATTGTCACAGAGTATGATGGGAGGGTCGAGGGGAGTAATACCGAGTTCTTGCAAGAGTGACTGGATCCAAAGGATCTCGGCCGCACCGTTGGCAACACTGCGATACTCTGATTCTGTACTGGAACGAGACATGGCTCGCTGTTTAGTAGAGGACCAGGACACGAGATTCGTGCTAAGAAAAATACAAAAACCACTAGTGCTCTTGCGGTCATCCGGGCAGAAAGCCCAATCAGCATCCGTATAGCAAGTTAAATGAACAGAGGCAAAGGGCCTAAAGGAGATGCCGAGAAGGATTGTACCTTTGAGATAGCGCAAGATGCTCTTGACAGCTTGCCAGTGAGCGTCAGACGGGGTATGCATAAACTGAGAGACTTTATTGACTGCGAAGGCGATATCAGGTCGCGTGAGACAACAATATTGCAAACCACCAACGATGCTACGATATAGAAAACCATCCTGAAGAGGTGTGCTTGATTGTAACGAGATGACCGGTCCAGCTACCATTGGAGTTGGAACTGGTTTGCAAGATACATGTTGGCTCTATAGAGAAGATCCATGATATATCGGGACTGAGAAAGATGCATAGTCGTAGAGGTCTGAGTGACAGAAATGCCTAGAAAGTAGGATAGAGACCCAAGGTCCCGGACTTTAAATTGAGAATGTAGATATATGAACAGCTACTCTAACAAGGCTGGGGAGTCAACTGTCAAAATGATATCATCCACATACACGAGCATAATAATAACAGAAGAGTGTGTCCGACGTACAAAAAGTGATGAATCAGACCGTGATGCAGAGAAACCCCAATGGAGTAAAGCAGTGTGAAGTTTGGTGTACCAGGCTCTCGGAGATTGCTTGAGACCATAGAGGGCTTTATGTAGTAGGCAAACAGCCGACGGATATGATGGATCAATGAAACCGGGGGGTTTGTGCATGTAGACCCTCTCAGTGAGGTCACCGTGTAGGAAAGCATTGCTAATGTCAATTTGCTTAATAGGCCAATGAGAAGACACAGCTAAAGAGAGAACGAGGCGGACAGAAGTAGGCTTGACCACTGGGCTGAAGGTCTCATCATAATCAACGCCTGCAGTTTGATCATAGCCTTTGGCTACAGACGAGCTTTATACCGAGAGATTGTACCATCGAGATTTAATTTCGTTTTGAAAACCCACTTGCAGCCTATTATTTTCGCACCGCATGGAAGGGGAACCAAAGTCCAAGTATTTGTTTCCTGGAGGGCAGAAAATTCCTCTGTCATAGCAGCAAGCCACTGAGGACATTTTGCATCTTGGCTAAAGGTTCTGGGTTCAGTTTCAGGTGCCAGAAGGAGAGCTCTTGGCTTAAAAACCCCAACTTTGGCTCTGGTTGTCATGGGGTGGGTATTTGGAGCGGAAAGGGTGGGTTAGGGTATAACAACAGATGGAAGAGATTGAGGCATGGTAGGGGAGCTGATGAGGGAGAGGAGAGTAAGGTTAGTCGGAGGGAGAGGAGAGTGAGCTGGTATAAGAGGGAGGGAGGGAGATGTGGTTGATGTAGGCACAGTGGGGTGGGGGGGATGAGGAAGATAAGGAATAGAGATTTCGAAAGGTGACGGGATGGAAATGGGCTTGGTAACGGAGGGAAAGGGAAATTGAGACTCCACAAACGTGACATGACGAGAGATATAAATTTTATTGGACTCGGGTTCAAGACAGAGATAACCTTTATGATAGATACTAGGTCCGAGAAAGACACAAGGATGAGAACGAGGTTGGAGTTTGTGTCGGTTAAACGGACAAAGAAGAGGGAAGCACAAACAACCAAAAACACGAAGTGACAGGTAATTGGGAACTTTATGTAACAGGCATTCGTAGGGCGATTGATGTTGGAGGACAGGAGTGGGTAGCAGATTTATTAAGGTGGCAGCGTGGAGGAAGGCGTAGGTCTAGAAATGGAGAGGAACATAAGAATGAAAAAGTAGGGTGAGGCCCGTCTCAACAACGTGATGATTTTTGTGTTCAACTTTACCATTTTGGTTGGGAGTATATGGACAGCAGACACGGTGTTGAATGCCAAGAGATGTAAAAAGACGGGTGAGGGCTTGAAATTCTCCACCCCAATCCGATTGAATAGTTTTAATTTTTGCATCGAACTGTGTTTTAACAAACTGATAGAAATGAACAAAGGTGTTATACACATCACTTTTTAATTTTAAGGGAAAGAGCCAAGTGAAATGGGTACAATCATCCACAAATAAGACAAAATATCGATCACCCGTAAATAAGACAAACGTCCGAATGTACAATATCAAAAGAAAATTGGGCACGAGATTGAGAAATTGAGAAAGGAAGTTGGTGGCTCTTGCTCATTTGGCAAGAGGTACAAAAGAGTGGTTGGTTGGGTTTGAAAGGTACATTACAGGTTTGAAGAACCTGTTGCATCACCGATGAGGATGGATGGCCCAATCGGTGATGCCAGAAGTTCTCTGAATTAGGCACGGGAAGAGTAGACCGAGCTTCGAGCATCAAAAAGGGGGCGACTGATGGAGTATGATAAAGACCGTCATTGAGACTGCCATGGAGCAGCGTCTGGTGCGTAATCCGATCATTAACAAAAAAGGAATTCGGGTGAAACTCAACAAACACGGAATTATCTTGACAAAGCTTAGACACACTTAAGAGATTGTGAGACAGATTAGGAGAGTGATAGACATGCTGTAAAAGTAGGGAGCGGTCGATTGCCGGAATAGTAGCAGAACCAAATTTTGAGAGGGGGAGAAGAGTACTTTCAGCCGTTGCTACTTGCGACGGAGAGGAGAGATGCTCAGGGCGGCTGAGGAGATGAGAATCCGGCATGAAATGATGGGTAGCGTCGGAGTCGAGAACTCATGAGTTGGCCGGTTATAGGGCAGGGGCAGGGAGGAGACCTGGGGAAGTTTGTTGGGGATCGGGGCGGGCCGGGTTGGATGGAGGAGAGAAAGCCGGTGGAGGGGTATGGGTTAGATGGTAAGAGGGCTGGGCTGGGTTTGAGTTGGGTAGGAAATAGGTAAGATGAGCTTGAGCTTGGGCTGGAGAGTAGGCTTGCTGGGCTGCAGACAGAAGCTGGTAACAACATAGGGCCGAGTGGCCTAGTTTGTTGCATATCTGACAACGAAGCCGATTGGGCTGCCATTGCCCGGCCTGCTGAGGAAACCCCAGTTCGCGGTGAGAAGGAGCGGGCGAAAATTGGGGGCGAACAGGGTATTCGGGCGAGGATTCCACGACGGCCGATAAGGACGCTGAGAGACGAAGTGCGCCTGCATTTGGGCCGGCATTGGAATGGCGATGTTAGAGTTTTGTTTTTCCAAGCAGAAATCAAAACTTTGAAGCTGGCTCTGAACTTCTTCTAGCGGAGGTTCATCGGCACGATTTGTAACCGAGGTCACGAACGCGTTGTACTCGCTGCCTAGACCATTGAGGAAGTAGATAATTTTGTCTTTGTAGGCGACCGGCTCGTCGACTGCCGCAAGAGTATTGCACAGGGCAGTGAATTTCTAAGAATAACTAGAGGCTGAGAGGCCATCTTTGGAGAGAGAGTGCAAACGACTTCGTAGATCCGTTATTCGGGCCAAGGAGGAGGAAGCAAAGAGCCGTTCCAAGGCTGACCAGACTTCGCAAGCGGTGGAAAAAGCAACGATTTGTGGTAGGAGGTCCTCAGACAGGGAGGCAAAAATCCAACTCATAACGATTCTGTTGTAGCGTTGCCACAGGGTGTGATCTGGGTTTATTTGAGTGGATTCTGCATCCAGAAATTTAGGAGGTGAAGGAGAAGAGGAATCTAAGAGATGTTCGATGCCGTTCGCAATGACGTTGAGGAGCTGCGCCTTTCATACTAAGTAATTTGAGTTATTGAGCTTAACTGTGAGTGTTTGGTTGACTGTGGGTAACAGAGGTAGAGGAAAGGAGTTAGAAATCATAGGAGAAGCAGTGGTCGAACTAGAGGAAGTCATTTCTGGCTCTAATACCACGTTGAGTTTTGTAACTTGTTGATTCACAAATGAAGAACACAGAGAGAAGGCGAAACAATGGAGAAGACAATCAAACTGATATCTGTTCCATGAAAAGCTGTTTCTATACAATATACATTGTGAAAAAAAAAAAACTGTAACGATAATGAAAAGACAGTAGTTACAAATAGACTAAAATACTTATGAATAAACTAAACAGTAACTATATATGCTAATAGAAGAAATATTCAATTTTCCAATCAAACAAAAGAAAAAACACTACATTGGAAAATAAAATATAACCAATGTGTTTGTGATGCTAGCTTAAGGCTTATAATTTGGGTGTATTGATTCCCTGGAAGACTATTGGTAAGAAGCATGTACAAGTATGATGATGCAGCTCCGAAAAATCAGCAATAATGGGGGTTTGGGTCTTTTGAATAATCAATCACCAGATGAAGAAGAAGCTTTTGTTTGATCTTCTTTCTTATCTTTCTCAGAAGCTGCATGCCCATTTCCGTTCAGACAAGATGCCAATTCCTTGGCCTCTGCTGGAGTTGAAGCCATATCTTCTTCCTCGATCGGAAGTGTTCTCTTCGACCCTTCCAGAGCAACACCCAGGACTATGTTCTCTTCCAATGCAGTTATTGACGACATTGACGATGGTGCTTGAGCAACCCGCAGTTTGTCACCGTCTGATTTTGCTGGATTTCCAACATTAATTTCTGACGAAGGAATGGCTGCCGCGTCCGACTTGATAGTCGGTCTATTCTTTCCTACATCCATGGCCTTCTTCGCTGAATTTTCAGTAGCTTTGACATCCGAGACACCCATTTCTTGCGCCTTAGAATCTGTTTTGGAGATATGCTTTGCCGATACTGATTTTACTGTCGCCTGATCGGACAAAGTGTGTGGCCTTGTTTCAACTCCAACTTTTGAATCCTCCTTGGAAGTGGAATCTGGAGAGTCCCTGTTTTTGATATCTCCCTTGTCATCAGACTGAGGTGCTTCTTTTGCCTTCTCTATGTTGGCATCAGATGTTGTGCGCACTGGACGGTTTTGATTTCGCATTTTATCTTCCCCATTGATTCTGTATGGGGGTTCGATCATGAGCAATGGGCGGTTGGATGCCACTCCACCACGATTAAATCTGGAATCTGCATACGGTATGCTTTCCAATTCTGCTTCGCTGTATATTTTCTGAACTGTACGGATTGGCGTGGCTAGTCTTGCACGGTGATGGCTGATGACTCTAAGCAGATCCAATAGTATGGCTTCCTATCAAATCCAAACATGTCAATATTTAGCTCAACCTTTAGACTCTTTCAAACCCTTTTTCCTCGTACACTTCTAAACTCCATTACCATTCTTACACAAACTTTCAACCATTAGCAGATCAAATGACGCTTCTATATACTATATTTGAAAAAGAAAAAAATGCAATCTAGCACAGATGCTGGTTCAGCTTCACTTTAACGTTTCATACTACATGATTGACATAGAATTTGTAGTGAATAAATCATACAATTGCTGTTGTTGGCTGAATTTTTTGACCCTCCTATATGTGTCCTTTTTCCTAGAATTTTTCTTCTATTACATATGATACAGTTTTCTACTAAAGGCAAACATCTTACCTTAACACACAGATATTCCTCAAAATGCGATGTCTTCACAAAACATGATATCAAAATCTGAAAAGAAAATAGATCACATATTAAACACAAATAATAAAAGCATGAGTAACATCAATAAGACCACAAGAAGAAAATCTTTCAGCTAAAATTTATTCCCCCTCATTATTTTACTCTAATGTTGTGGCCCCGTCATTATTTTACTCCAATGTTGCATGTCACAATCTAAAGATTTAACGCCTAAAGGGTCATGGCGCACAAATTTATTTATATAAATAGAGCATGCATTTCTTCTTTCATCGTTCATAACTCTAGCCCATTTTCATTTTAGGCGAAACAGATCTACTAATTCTTTGATTTCAGCTAATAAGAGAGATCTTGAACTAAAAAATAAATTCAAGAAAATAAATTAAAAAAGAGTATCTGAACAATTTCTATTCCTGGTCTAGAAGATGCTATCACACATACGAGTTGATAGAATTGTTTGATCTTAAAGAGGAGTTATTTATTGATTTCGTCTGGTCATTAACAACTTGATTGTTTTTTAAAATAATTGACAAAAACATCGCTAAGTAAGAAGTCCTATTGAAATAAAAAAATATAACTCTATTTGCCATCCACACCAGAATAAATGAAATTTTCTGAAAAAACCTATTAGTAGAGGAAGACCTTCCTAAGAATAAGAGACGTAAGACTAAAGAGAGAGCCCAAAAAAAATTTTTTTGGTATAATTCTGCATAATCTCGAATGTTATCAGTTCTGTACGTAGATCAAATGATATAATACGAGCAAAAGTTCCTAGATTCATGGAGATATAAAACGACAATTTAAGGTTATCATGCTTGCATGTCTACCATTTGAGTCTTTAACAATTATTCCAATAATTACATATCCGATTTGATCTATGGACCAATACGCAAGCATACGTTTCATGCTTTTTTGAGTAAATGCAATAAGATTCCCCAATAACATGTTAAGAATAGCTAAGATTTCCGGACAAAAATGTCATTCGTTTGATGAAAAATAAAAAAAAATATCGAAAATTCAAATGGCTGAAATTGAAACAATTATTTTCGAAGTAAAAGAAAGAAAAGCAACTACTAGAGTGGAAAAGTAAGAGTCAAAAAGAGAATTCCTCACTTCTTTCTCTCATTCAAAACCGTGCATGAGACTTTCATCTTGCAGTACTCTTGAGTTAAGTGATAAATTTTAAACAAAATATAAAACACTAGTAATCATCTATTTTCAAACAAAATTTGATCAGTCAAACTTTTCAACTCCTAACAGATTAAAGCCCAACCACCCAAAAAAAAAAAACCTTTTTAAATATAATTGTCATTTATAGATGCAAGTGAATCGTACTAACCAATAGAGCCTGATTTTCAGGATTGACGTTTTCTAAAAACACTCTTCTATGTAGTCTTTTGTGTTCAACTTGAGGATTCTTGGCTAATACCTTGCGCATATCAGCAACAATATTCTGCACTAGGCAACACGCACATTACACCATCCATCACAAGCAATAAAAAAAACAAAGAACCGATTCAAAATGTACAATATTTTCTGAACACTTCTCACATTGATCTTATTAACGTCCAAATGACTAATGGCAAGGTGAGTTTTAATACGCCAATGAGTTTTTTGACTAAGATTTCTCACAACATTTACAGTGAACTTATGATTTGGAATGTGAACTGCTTCGCGATCTTCACCTCTGACAATTGTGGGAGACCACCAACCCACATGCTGCAGATGATTAAAAAAGAGATATATTAACACATTTAAACTAATATCTTCTAGAAAATATGGTAAAATTTAAGCTACATCATGGAAGTAGAACTTCAAATACAAACCTCAACGGTACCAGAAACTTCATAACCTTCAATCTTTGTTTGAATCCATTCGTTGACAACAAAAGGCCGGGTTGCATGAATCATTGCACTTGAAAGGAAATTTGTAAATATCTAAGATATGATGAGAAAAAGTCACTTTCCATGCTTAAAAATGTTTCAAGAAAATATAGTTGAAAACATTAAATCATACCTCACGACCAGCAAGGGTTAGCAATACTGTCCCAAGACCTCCAGCGGTAAGCCATTTTTGGGTAGAAAACCCCAACAACTCCATGAACAATGAAACAGCAGCAACCCAAACTGCTGTATATACTGCTTTCCCCACAAATTGGAAGCCCATCTGCAAAATTAGAAACAAATTTGTCTCCCATACTTAATTGATAAGATTCCAAAATTGCAAATCAACACTTAAAAAGCAAAAGGCTAGGGAAACAAAGCGAGTAAAATTACATGTCGTGCATCACTTGATTCATTAGTCTCCATAAAGAACTTTTGTGCTTGTTGAATCAAACTGCAGAAAAACATAAAATCATGTAAGTTTATCGTTCTGGAATCCAGAACATGGTTGGTGTTGGATAAAACTCCATTACAAAGTAAAACAAGAATAGAAATGCCTCCCAACAATGCCAAAAACTCGAAAAACGCTAAGAAAATAGGATAACATATTCATTCATCAAATAAGCATAATCAATCTCCCCTCAGCCTTCCAATTTATATCTTCCTTCATGCAAAACAACTTGCCACCTCACAATACTATATTTTCTAATTTATCCCATTCATTTTCTTCACATCACTACTCTCCTATTTTGAAATCGGCCTTGTCCTCAAAGTCGTGAGCTAGAATTCTGAGCTCCATGTTTTTAAATGGCTTCTCCTTGAACTACCTCTATCCCAAGGAACGCAGAAAACAGTTCAAAATATACGAGGGCACCAATACTGCACCTCGAACCACAGTATCGGTTGGCTGCCTATCCTCTCTAGATCCAATAAGCTCTTCAAGCAAAGATGAAACTCTAAGAAGATCGTTTTCTTGCATCGTTAGGGTTCTCAAGGCGATGAGAAAATTCTCAGCTAAGACCAGCTTGTTCAAGTAAGTGAGCATCTTGCAGTTGTCACTCCAGCTAAAATTCCGAGTTTGAAAAAATCTACTATCAAGCTTAGAGAAGTTTAGAGGAAAAAGTCCACGATCCCACAATTTTCTTAGCAGAAGGCATTTCATTTGAAGAAGCTACAATTTCAGAGTCTGAAAAGGAATCACTCTAAATTGCGTCTACAGGAAAATGAACCATTATGGAGTCATCTTGATTATTATCCATGACAAATCCATACAGATAAAGGAGCTCATCATTTCCCTTGGTGCCACCCATTCAATCCCACAAAACTTTGTTCAGCAGAGAGAAGGTACATAAAATTTTTTGAAAGGGAGCATCACGACCTTCCATTTCTAATTTTGAATGTATAGCTTCAATCACTTCAACAAAAGCAACTGCAAACTGGATTCTCACTCTTTCCCAACACATCAATGGGGGCTCTTACAATTATATTGTTGGTTGAGGACTTGATAACAATTGTCTCCACAGATATAATGATTTCATCATCTGCTTTTTGTAAAGATCCATTGCTTTCTTGAAGACAAAATCGTTTATGGGAGGTTTGTATGATTTTAGAAGATCCCATTCCTGCTCACACATCTCAAACAATTTAAGACTCAAGGGGTCATCATCAACAATCCAACATTGTTCAGTTTCAAGTAGATCTATACCTGGGTTATACAACTCTGGATGTATAAGATCGGCTGAAATTTCAATCTTAGAAAGATAAATATGAATTGAAAAAGAACTATTCTTCGTTGAGGTTTTTGGTTCTGGCAGCGGATAATTTTTTGTTCAAGGAAATAGGAACATTAGAAGTAAATCTGTAGGCTTTAAAAGGACACACCAATTTGAGTTAGGCCCTTTCCACCAAAACACATTCCACTAACCTTCTAGTCCAGCCCAATTCTTTATCTTTCACCATTAATGTGCTTGTCAAACCCTCTTAATTTATTCTTTGCACACCAAAATGAGGAATAACCTCTGCCTATAGGCTATCCTCCTCTTTGTCCTCAGACACCTCAACTCCGTTGAGAGTTGCAGCAATAGTTTGAGTTTTTCCTTGATTCTTGGCAAAATCATTGCCATCCTTTGCAGTTTGAGATTCGACAGGCTCTTGTACCATTGGATAAAAGTTCATTATGAAGTAAAACAAAAATAGAAATCGAATAAAAATCCGAAAAACCTTAAAAAACTAGATAACATATTCATTCGTCAAATAAGAATAATCACTCACCCCCAAGCCTTCCAATTACATCTCCCTTCATACATAACAACTTACCACCTCACAATACTCTATTTCGCTAATTTAGCTCATTCATTGCCTTCCCATTAATGGTCAGTATATATCCACTGCAACATTATCAACAAAATATCACTAATTTGTCCTAAGAGCAGTATAAGCTCAGAAATTAGGCAGATGCTATCGGATCTATGAATCCACGTGATAAATATCATTAAAAAATATAGAAACTATGCAGTCATGTATGCAAAAACATAATGAGATTGGAAATTCAATCCAAACATCTTATGATGCAATATGGCAACATTAGCAGAAAAAGAGCATTGTAAATTCAGAGAAATGTTGGGAAAAAAAAAACGCTATCCATAACATCAACCCACCTTGATAAACAATAAGCAAAAGCCATGACAGTTGACAGTGACCTGACAAAGTTCAAAAGTCTCTGCTTAATAACTTGGCTAACGGCTGTAGGTAAAATAATTGGTTCCAATGCTCTGCACAAGACAAAAATGTAGTTAATGTATAATCTCCTGATAGAAGGCTGAATACAACAAAAATTCAATGACATTTTGAAATAGGTTGAGGAGAAAAACCTGCAAACAAGTGTTGCTCCCACCCAGAGCAGCAGAGGCTGAAGATAAGAGGTCATTACATAATACGTTCCACTTTTTTTCCAATTAGTATCATTCCTCTGCATGGTGTTTCAAAATCTCAGATAATATATAACTTTACTTCCACTATGTACAGGCAAGACAAGACAAATGTAACCATTAGCCATTGGCATACATGAAAGAGTAGGTTTCTGCTTTGGCGCAACAGTGGCCCAATACCCCATATTGCAAATAGAAGGACAGCAACTGCTGGAATGAAATTCGCTGTTGAAGGATTGCCACGAATGATATCATATGATCTGCAGAAATTGAAAAAATGGTGAAAACCCATAATGCACAAAAGTAACTGCTTTAATCAACTCTCATCAAACGCGGAGCTCAGTTAAATTATTGCAAACATAACAAAACAGCACATAACAAGAGTTTTTGAGCAAGTACACAACCATATTTCCCATTTATATTCCTTTAAGACAACTTTTTGGCTGGTTCTGCATGTCATCTAACAATGTAATTACAAATTCTGTGTTAACAGAAATGCTGTAACAACAAATTGGAAATTCAAGTCATAATGTAAATAAAACAACATAGGCTTTGGCTTTCAAATAATAATAAGTATAAAAACTGTCTCTCTCCCCTAGCTTTCCCTTTAATTTTTTTCCTATACAGCAGTGGAGATTTTTTGCAGTAACAACTGCCTGAGTGTGGAGAGAAAAGAACAGAACAATGAAACCTGTAATGCTCTACATTTGATATTAAAATCATAATGAAGTGATGAATGGAGATGGCACAGTGAGTCAATTGACAGTCACATAAATTGGCTTCTCACCGATGTTAATAAGAGTAATGTAACGATAATTCATTATGTTGAGGTTGATGGTTGTAACAGTTACATAGTGGCTGAGGTGGAGATGAAATCAGTGACAAAATAAAAAGTTAAGTCGTCAAAACAGCAAGAATGTCACAATTAATGGAAACTATTACCCCGTCAACTTCACAGCGGCTGTCTTTATCACAAAAGGGAGTTCAATGTGTTGTCCCCCAGGAAGTAAGGAAGAATGACACTTCAAAACATTATATTTATAAGGCAAAGAATATTTTGGTTTATATACAGTGTCTGAAAGTTGAGAACCCCAGAAGTGCTGTCGCTGAAACAAGAAAATAGATTCTAGTGAAGAGCTTAATTCTTATTAGGATTACTTTAATATCGTGGTCTGGAGAAATTTGAGACCACATGCAGAATTCAATCAAGCACAAGAATGCAGAAGTAGAATCAGGCAATCAAAGTTTTCATGGAAATGCACTAAATTCAAAAAACTTTCAGGCCATAAAATAAAATTAAATGGTTTCTATTGCTATTTATTCATACCTATCTCCAATTTACTTAATATTCAGTTCCAATAACAAATGAATGGGAAAAAATATAGCGAAGTGCAATCGTTCCAATCATAAAGACTAACCGAAGAAAATGACAATTTTGCAGCTCCAAACATCAATAATTTGTCCTGTCCAATAGCGCACTGAAAATAATCATAGAACTTCATTAACAGAAAATTGAATAATTGGTCGAAAATGATTGAAGATGAAGGACAACAAAAACCTTTATTTTTTTATAGTGGTCCCGGTTTTTGCAGAGTCCTGACTCGCAGGAAAACTGCAAAGACTGACCCAGAGACATTGTAAAAATTGAAGGCTTGGCTTACTGCCACCAGTGATTCGATATCCCAACACCCACCAACCGTAGGTCTAGTTCAGACTAACAGTTTTATTTCATTTTTCTGAATTAGTAAACTCAGTAACAGAGGAACCTGCAAACGTCAACAGATTTCAATTTGTGACAAAAGACATAAATAACATTAAGACTCATTTAACCCCTACACCAAAAAAAGTAATAAAGCACTAAAGAAGAAGGAAAAACAAAAACCCATTTTTTTCCAATTAAGTTTTTGATTATCATTTATTGCGGGTATAAGTAAAATTGGTTCCAAAAATTCACAGATAGATATGACCACGAACAGGGTTTAAGGTTTAATTTCTCATTTACAACTAATATTGAACGATCGTTTGAACTCGTCCAACTATACTAAGTGAAAACTATCCTTAATTCCTCCATAATAAACCCTTACGGTTTAAACAGGAAGAGGAAATAGCAAACGTTCAGACAAACCCAACCTCAAATATAGAACCTTCAAGAAATACCCAGCCAATTTCTCTACCTTCTTCTATTTCAACGTAAATTGGAAATCCAGAAGCAAAATCGATCCATACGCACCTTCAGACCTAGAAACCCCCAAAAGTCGTCAACGTTCTTGCATCGGTCGAACCAGCAGCACTTAGTCCGACAACCTCGACCAGAAAATTGGAATTTGGAGAAACCTCTTCCTGAATCAGTGAAGAAATCGGGCGAGAGAGGGTTGTTTACGAATCTTGGAACTTGGAAAACTTCATTACGTCGTAAATGAAGAGACGTTTAATCCTAGGCTCTCAAAGTAAGAAACGGGGATTTCCTTTTTCTATATTTATTATTTAAGGGAAAGAGAAGAAGAGTGATGTTTGCGCCACGTGTCGACGATCCATTTCAAGTAAGATCTTTGGCCTAAACCTTACCGTTGCAATCCAAACTCTTAGTCAACTCAAGTCTAATTTTGCTTTCAACCGACTGAGTTCTATGGTTTAGCTCGGTTTGATTCCTGTTTCCAGCGGTTCGATCTCAACTTCATTTAATTGAAATCAAGGTTGGCCAATTACTGTGATTAAAGCACTCGGTCGGTACTAACGGATATATAAAATTTTTAAGAATTTTTTTAACATTTATTGATGAATTACTTCAACAAACTAATTAACTAATAATTCAGCGTCACAAAAAAAAAATAGTAATTAACAAAAAAAAATGTTAAACTATGAAGTGATTAATAAACTCTCTTTTAAACTATATCCGTTAACAAATTCGCACTTAAATTATACTCTGTTATCAAAAAATTCTTTTGTCATCTATATCTACATTAAAAATTGTTCGTGTGTGAGCTCGATCTTGAAGAGTAGGATCCTGCGCTGTGAATTATTATATTAGAGCGGGAGTCTGCTATTCAATAGCAAAATCCCTCTCTTTTTTTATTTTTGGAGCGATCTATCTCTCTATGAAAGTATACGGTCAAAATCTCCTCTCTGTGCAATTTTGTCTTTATATGCGAAACTCTAACACCTTCTTCACCATCCCTTCTTCGACGCCAAAATTTTTTTCGAACCTCTAATGAGACTTTATCTAACCATTTTGATCATATCCATTGCTTAGAGTGCTTAAAATAACATCATTTGGAATCAATATTTTGTGCTGTTTTTCATCGAACAGCTCGTCTACATCTTTTAATTTACATTCTTTACGAGTCTATAAATCAAAACATCGTAAGTAGAAATATTGTAAGTGAAAACATTAGAAAACACTTCACTCTCTTCCATCACTCTCTTCAGCCGGCAACTAAAATTTTCAGATTTACGATACTCGGTTAATCAAAATGTTGAAACTCACAATTGTAGGACAAAATCTCAGTTCACAATTTCATGAAAAACCAACTTAGCTTCTATTATCTTAACTACTTTACAATATATATTCGTAAAAACATTGAAATTAAACCAACTTGGCTTCTATTATCTTAACTACTTTATATGTATTCGTAAAAACATTGAAATTATGTAATTTCAGTGGCTACGCATGATCCAAAATTTTTAAATAGAAATCTATTGTTTTAGGAGAGCTCAATCTCATCATTTTATCAAGCAAATACCCACAGCACTAGATCAAGATTCGAAAATTACGCCTTCCCACATATCATCAGTATAACCAATCATCAAATATGTCATTAGATTGATGTGCACCTTTAGTTTTGACGATGGGGTTAAATATTAACAACGCGGAATTCTTCTCTTTATGAGAAATTTATTTTGCTGTCAAAGGAAATGTGGTGACGGCATTAGAATTTCGCTTGGAGAGATGAAATCGGGTGGATGAGAGATTTTGATCACGTTATCCATGGAGTGGGAGCCTACTCCGCTCCAATGACAATGTATATACTAATTTTGGAGAGATAGTTCACTGAAGAGAGCGAGATCCCGCTTTAGAAATAATGTCTAAGAGCAAAGCTCTAACAGCAGGATTCTGCTCCAGAAAGGAAAAAAAGAGCAGGATCCCACTATTGAAGAGTGGGCTCTTGCTCCAACATAATAATTCACAGAGCAAGACCCCGTTCTCCAAGACCAGGGTCTCGCACGAACAACTTTTAACGGAGATCTGGACGACAATGATTATTTTGTTAACAAAGTATAGTTTAAGGGAGAGTTTGTTAACGAACATAATTTAAAGGCGAGTTTATTAATTACCTCATAATTTAAACTTTTTTTTTTTGTTAATTACTAAAAAAATGACATAAAACATAAATTGACTTTATAACAAAGAATGGACGTTTTTCTCCTTAGTTTCATCGATGGAAAATAATATATTAAAAATAGTTTCATAAAATAAAATATGAAATTGACGATCTATTGTTTCGAATTACGCTAAAATGACATTTGGTGTGCAAAATATAAGATTGATAGAAAAATGCTTAGTGAAATTAGAGGTAAAAGAATAAAAGTTATAGAAAGGCATGACCACGTCTATGGTTGGTGAAATGATATTTTACAAACATTATTTAAAAGTAGTCTCAACCAAGGCTAATGGTTAAGAAGGAAGATTTGACAAGGAGTGGAGCAAATAACCTACCATCTTACTTGTATTGTTGGAGATGTGCACATATGCCTTAGCCTGTAGAACTAATTCTTACAAATGCCTCAAAGCATTGGATCTTTAGGAGTCTATAAAAGAATATCACGAAGTTTCACTGATGCAAACAAATCCAACGTGGAAGCAAATGAAGAATCATAAGGAGAAAAAGATACGGTAGTCAAAGATCAAATCATATCTTTTCTCTGCTATTTTAGATACTGTATGTACTAGGATTATGAACCTGGAATCAATAAAAACCATGTGGCAATACCTCAAGAAGGAGTACTTGGACAATCAAAGAACATGCAAGTGCTCAACTTGATCAGAGGCTTTGAGATGGTGAAGATGGAGCCAACAATGCATGAAAACTATTATGATAAGCTGTTGAGCATTATTAACAAAGTGAGGCGGCTAGGGAACGATTCTTCTTACGAAAAATTCTTGTCGCTTTAGCTGAGAAATACGAATTCAAAATCTTTTCTTTGGAGGAGTCTAAAGATTTGTCCAAGTATTTCTCAATTACTGTTTAAAACAGGCACAAGAGCAAAGAAGAATGATGAGAAAAGAAGAAGCTGTGGAGGGTTCTTTCAAAGTCAAATCAGAAAGGTCTAGTGAGTTCCCCTTGCCCATATTTCAGAAGTCCAACCATATGCCAAAGAAGAGTGAGTGAAGGTTTGATATCAAGTGCAAAAGGTGTGGTAATATGGGACGCATGGAGAGAGTTGGCAAAGAGCAATGGCCCGAAGCAACAAAAGTGTCCACAAAACTATACGAGGAACAACAATATTTCTAGTGATTCTTGATTGACAGATAGCAACTCAGCAACCACATGACCAATGATCAATGATCAAGCTCTTTTCATAATTGATAAAACTCTCATTTCCAAAGTAGAAATTGGAAAACGTGAATTTATTTCTGCAAGGGGAAAAAAGCAATGGTTGTTGAAAGCTTGATAAGTATAAAGCATATTACTAATGTCTCATATGTGTCTTATATTGATAAGAACTTGCTTAATGTTCGACAAGTAATAGAACAAGGCTTCAAAGCTATTGTTGAAGATAAATGATGCTTGATCGAGGATGCAAAAGGCAAAGATGTGTTTGTCGTGAAGATGAGAGCCAGGGGTTTTTGCCTTGAATTTGATGGAGAATGGGCAAGCAACATTTGTAAATCATTAAGCAATGCAGAACTATGGAAGACTTCAATATATGCATAAAATAACTTTGTGATGAGTGTACATGTGTTGGAGGAGATACTAGTAGATTGCGTTGCTTGTCAATATGGAAGAAAACCATTTCCTTAGCTAGCTCCAACTTGTACACATTGATGTTGGAAAACCTCACGTAAAAGATTTTGAAATTTTGTTTGATTTTAAACCATAAAAGTGAATATGTTGGTAAGGAAGTAGACAAATATTTGCTTAAATGAGAAATTGAAAATGTTAGGACTGTTACATTGATAATGCGTCTTCAAATGATGTTGTTATTTCGTATTTGACCAAGAAAATGAAAAATTAGAAATGACTAATTTTTAATGGTGATCACATGCATGTGAGATATTTTGCACATATTATAAATTTGATAGTTTCTTATTGGTTTAAAGGAATATCATGAGTCCCAGTAAGAGTATAAAAAATTGTTAAGTATGTCAAGTTTTTCCCGACAAAATTGCAACAATTCAACTTTTGTGTTGATGTCATTAAAATTACTTGTAACAATAATTTGTTCTTAACGTCCTTAGTAAATGGAACTCATATTTCATGTTGGCGAACACTAAGAAATATGAAAAAATATTTGAAAAAAAATTAAAGGTAAATTATAGGTTTCGTGCTTGAAATAAGAGGGGAAGGCACAGCCGCGACTAAAAATTGGTCATGTATGTGAAAATAAACAACGTTTTTATAAACATTTCATACCATGAATCTTAATGTTTTGGCTTCTCTGCATATTATATTGAATATGTATGTAGGTACAGTCTATAATTTGAAGACTACTATAGATCCATATATTAACAGTGATAATATGATTATGACAAATGACCATGGGAATGTAAAACAAGTTGATAAATATTGAGAATGTTTTAAGAAAACAAATATGCTTGTATATGGAGATATTATTCTTGATTCAAGTGCAAAATACAACTTTTAAAGCATATAACCATATTATTTGGTTGTGAAAGAGTTTACAAATTACTCATAGTAAATGAAAGATGTAATAGAGAAATTATATTCAGAGCATAAAGATGATACAACTAAAAAAGATCAGACTCTAAGTGACAATAATATTATGCAAAGACCACCAAAACCAAAAGAGTATTTTATTACAAGTTAGTTCTAGTACAGTGTAGTCTATCTTTTACGAGTCCCATGATACTTGTGAGGCAAAAGATGAGAATAGTATGTGAAAGATAGATAAAATTTTAAGTGAGAAATTAGAGAACTTTTCAAAGAGTGTCATTATCTAGGTGAAAGAGGAATTAAGGTAAGTATCTAATTTTGAGTAAAATAACAAGAGGTATATTGATAATTATAAATTCTGTTGTCGCGCCAAAATTTCCTTTTAATTGTTGTGGTCATGTTCCTAATACCTTTCGCAGTTCTCTATCCCCTCAAAAATTTTGAAACTCGTATATGCACCCAAAGTTTACTCAAATCATTCTATCCTTTCAACATTTCTTTACAAATTGATGATGAACTAGATAGTACTATCATGAGTATTGATGAATGTTTGTAGATTGTACCTATTATTATATTTTTTTTTATAATTATTATTTATTATACCTGTTTTATCTCGAGAGACTATTGTCTTCAATATTTTAATTTTGTAGAATGTGTTGCGGTTGAAAAATTTCAAGAAGATGATGAATCGATAACTTGACATGATTTGGAATTATGGTTTAGACTTGTGGTTTCAAATTGTGGTCTGGAGTTTGAAATTATGGTTTTGAATTATAATTTCATATAGATTGCAGCAGTTTTTTGATATAGTGATGTTTATAATTTAATTTTTAAAGTATTTTGATATTATATTTATTAGGGGTGAGTAGGGTTGGACCGAGTCCCAAGAACCACACCGGACTGGATCGACGGTTTCAGTCGATCCTTCATGTATATCAGTTCGGGACTAATCCTCCCAGGTAAAATTCCATCGGTTTTGGTCTGGTCTTCGGTCCAGGTACTAAAATCTCGAAATCGGACTGTGAAACCGAACCTTTCAGGCTTCAGGTTAACTCGCAGCCTAATTGGCAACAACTTCAATCTTCAATCTTCATCATGATTCTTCATGCAGTCTGCCTTCAACCTTCTACAGTTATTCTGCAATCCGAACTGTAGTTTCGTGGCTTCAGGTCTAGTTAGTTCAAGCCTTACTTGGTCACTCCTCAATCCTCACAAGTCACTTTCTCAGAAGTTAGGACTCGGCTCACGACGGTCATTCAATTCTCCCTCGCAGTCGCCGGTCTCTCTGTAGTCTTTAGGCCTGATGCTCAGTGAGCTGTGCTCACGGGCTCACTCACTCGGCATGACACATGTCACACAACAAGCAACTCAACTTTAACTTAGTGCTCACGACTCACACACTTGGCAACAAGCAACTCAAATCTCAACTTCTACTTTGACCAATGCTCGACAGTCTACGTTAAGAGGTAGTAGGTGCATTTATTGTTTACTATTTATTCCAATCTAAATTGTATCATTTGTTGTTTAATTGTGAAATTTGTGTTCGTTTGTTGCTGAATTTGGAGTCACCTTGGCCAAACAATTAGTATAAATCCAAAGAGCATTTTGTTGTTAGTTTGTGTTGTTTTGACTTATATTTTAAACTCCAATTTAAAGTTTGTTAGCTTGCATATTTAGTTTTGTTTAGTGTTAAATTTTCTGTTTGAGATTGGTATCAATCTAAGGGCATTAATTGTTGTTTTGTGTTATTGTTGTGAGTTTGTGTTGTTTTGACTTATATTTTAAATTCCAATTTAAAGTTTGTTAACTTGCATATTTAGTTTTGTTTAGTGTTCAATTTTCTGTTTGAAATTGGTACTAATTTAAGGGCATTAATTGTTGTTTTGTGTTATTGTTATGAAAATAGTTTCGCAAATGTACAAGTTGCAACAAGTAATATAGTGATAAAGAGAGTGTCGAACGCACGAGGACTTGTTAATTTATTATCAGATTAATTTTTTTAATTCTAAATTGAACATACGTATTAATTATAATGAAATTTAAATAAAATTAAATTAAAAGTATAATTTAAATAATTAAAATAAACTGGTACAAAATAAACAACTAAATAAATTGTGATTAAATTCAATTAATAAAAGCCTATGTACTACGATTTCACCAAAACATATTTATTTTAGCCATTTATTAATTCAATTCACCAATTCTCTTCCTCGGTTGATGGTCAATTTCACTATAGACTCAAACAATCTATTTCTAACATTGCTCAATCTATTTAATTAACAGGTTAATTCGAGAAATCAAACAGACCACACCAATATCGTAACTAAATTCGAAAAATCAAACAGACCACACCAATACCGTAACTATGTTTAGCTTACGTATATTTATAACATTAATTTCATTGCTCGGAAATTTATTTCCTCTTGGTCTCAAAACACTCCAAGGATTAAGTAAAGATTAACAAAAAATTTACAAGCTTTAAGAACAGAAATTAATTGCATCAACACGTTTGGAGAAAATACTGACTAAATTAAATTAAACAAAGACAACTAAAAATAAACATCCTCTAAGTATATCGTAGTCTTAGAAAAGAAAATTAATTCATGACAAGAAAAAGAAAAACAATAATAGGGCTAATAAAATCTATGAGTTCAGAAGAAAAGAGAAGAAGGAAAGAAGAAAAACTCAGTATGAATCTCCTTTCGATTCGTTTCCAGTCTCTGTCTCATTATTTTTTTGTTGCCGTCTGTCCCGGGCTTTTTAATTTTGCGAAAACCCTAATCGAAGAAAGCCTATGACCTACTGATTTAAAATTAAAATGCGTAATACACGTAAAAAAAACTTAAGCATGGGCAATATGTCTCCCAGATGGGGCGTTATATCGCCCATGCTTCTGTGTATTTTAAGGTTGAGCAATGACTGGCAAATTATAAGGGCGATATATCGCCCGGATTGGGGCGTTATATCGCCCCATCTTCTGGAGCAATTGATTGACAGCGTGAACATGCGCAATATATTGCCATCAAATGTGTTGTATCACCCCATCTTCTGGAGCACTTGATTTAACTTCGACACTTTTGGTTGCTCTCTTCCTGATCGGTATTGTTTTAGCTATCACCTATTATTCTTCAATTTCTCTATGCATTTACACAAAAATTATTTGATTCATTCACATACTTGAGTAAAACGTATAAAATCAAGTATAAACGAGTACAATAAAGTGTGTAAAATACACACTTATCAGTTATCTTCTTCTATTTTAGGGTGTGTATCTTGCTGTTGTGCTGTGCAAATTTTGGATTAATTCATTTTGAATGATTTATTTAATTATTTAGTTGATTAGTTCATTGTGAATACTCAATTTAATTTGCTATTGTTTTGTGCTAATTTGGGTAGTTGATTTAGTTAATTTAGGCAGATGTATGCAGTACACTAAATTTGCATGTTTAGTGTTCAATTTTTTGTTTCAGATTGATATCAATCCGAGGGCATTAATTGGTGTTTTGTGTTATCTTCTTCTGTTTTAGGGTGTGTATTTTGCTGTTGTGCTGTGTAAATTTGGGATTAGTTCATCTTGAATGTTGAATTTAATTATCTAGTTGATTAGTTCATTGTGAATGGTCAATTTAATTTGTTGTCGTTTTATGCTAATTTGGGTAGTTGATTTAGGTTAATTAATGTGTTGATCTGTTTATTGTTTTTTTTCCTGCACGATAAGATGAATATTCCTCATAGTGAAAGTTCTTATGTCGAATCGAAAAAAACTAAATTTGTAGTTTGAATTCACTTTAGTAGAATACAAAACATCGATTCAACTAAATGTAATTACTGTGTGTAGATGTATACAGCAGATCCGACGAAAAATGAGACTTTAAGTTTAGTAAGACATATTAAAGTATGTAAAAAATTCTCACGAAATGTAGACAGTAAGCAAAAAACTTTGTTCTTTAAACCTAATGAGATCAATACTGCTAGTATACTCATATTTACTATAATAGCTGCTAGAGAATTTCTCACAAAGATGATTATTTTGGATGAGTTTTCGCTGAAATTGGTAGAAAGGATTGGTTTTAGGACATTTTATTTGTATCACAATCCCAGTTTTATTATGCTATCTAGATTTACAGTAGCAAGAAATATTTGCAAAATATATCAGAAAGAAAGAACTAGATTGAAGGAGTATTTTTTTAAAACATCACAAACATCACGTAGGGTATGTTTGACTACTAACACATGGACGTCTATTCAGAATTTGAATTACATGGTGCTGACATGTCATTATATTGATGAAGAGTGACATGTATAAAAGAAAATATTGAATTTTTGTTTGATTCCAAATCATAAGGATGAATTTATTGGTAAAGAAAGTTGAAAAATGTTTGCTTAATTGGGAGATTGAAATGTTACAACTATAACCATTGACAATGCTTCTTCCAACGACATTGTTATTTCTTATTTGATCAAAACAATTCGAAATTGAAAGGGTTGATTTTAAATGATGATCATATGCACTAAGATGTTTTGCACATGTTCTCAATTTGATTGTTTCGATGGTTTGAAAAAACATCATGAGTCCATAGTGAGGATACGAAAAGTTGTTAAGTACGTAATGTCTTCTCTGGGAATATTGCTCTCCAAGAATATTGCAACAATTCAAAGCTTGTGTTGATGCGATTAAAATTACTTGTAAAAGTAATTTGTCGCTCAACGTTCCCACTCGTTGGAACTAGACCTATTTGATGTTGGCAAACACTGAGAAGTATGACACAACTTTTAAAAAATTAGCAAAGAGTAATAGCTCTTTCTTGAATGAAATGAGAGCAGAAGGTTCATCTACATCTGAAAATTGGTCGTGCATTCGAGAATACATAAAATTCTTAGAGATGTTTCATACTATGACACTTTGTGTTTCAGTTTCTCTGCATATTACAACGAATATGTATGTAGGTAAAGTCTATAATTTGAAGATTGCTATTGAAACATATGGCAACAAAGATAATTTTATGCTAAGAAGAATGACCAATGAGATGAAAAAGAAGTTTGATAAATATTGAGGATCCTTCGAAAAAATAAATATGCTTGTATATGTTGATATTATTCTTGATCTAAGTTGCAAAACAAAATTTTTATGGCATTGTTTAACCATTTTATTTAACAGTGAAAGAGCTACATAATACGCAAAGCAAGTGAATGATATAATTGAAAATTGTATATTGAATATAAAGGTGATACAATTAAGGAAGATCATACTTCAAGTACCAGCGATAGTCAACGAAGGTCTCCAACGTCAATGAGTTATTTGGCGTAAGCTCGTTCAAGTGTAGTGTACTCAATGTTTTATGGGCTTGACAATTCTTCTGAGAGAAATGAAGAAAGTAATACGTCAAAGATTGATTTATATTTGTCTGAGAAATTAGAAACTTTTTCAGATAGTTTTGACATATTATTTTGGTGGATAAGGAATTCTGATAAGTATCGAGTTTTGAGTGCAATTGCGAAAGGTATATTGATCATTCCAATTTCTACAGTGGCGTCTGAATGTACTTTTAGTTGTGGCGGTTTTGTTCTTGATGCCTTTCACAATTCTCTAAACTCCCAAAGTGTTAAAACTCTTATATGCCTTCAAAGTTGGATCAAAACATTCAATTCTTTTAAAATTTCTATAAGTACAAGCATTGAGAATGATTTCAAAGATACTACTATCATGATTACAGAAGAAGATTCGAACATTCTAATATTTATTTGTTTCACATGTTTATATCTAATGAATAACTAATGTTTTTAATATTTTCATTTTACAGATTCCACTGACTCTACCGATGAAAATTTTATAGAAGTAGAAGATAACACATCGATGACTTGATGTTTTTGCAATTATTGACTTCATTTTAATGTTTATTTTTAATAGTTTGGAAGTTGATTGAAATTGACTATTTAGTTAGATTTACTATTTAGTTTGTATTTTTAGATAGTTAGACTTATTTTGAAGATAAATGAATTTATTTTGTATGTTAAATTTAGTTTATTAGATTTCGTTATATTTTATAATGTTGGATTGAGTTTTTATATTAGATAGTTGAATTTATTTTGGATGTTGAATTTAGTTTATCAAATTTTATTATATTTTATAATGTTGAATAGTTGGATTGAGTTTTTATGATAAATAGTTAGATTTATTTTGGATGCTAAATTTAGTTTATCTTATCAGATTTTATTTTAATTATAGATAATTTGATTGAATTTCTTAGATTTAATTTTAAACATAGATAGTTGACTTAATATATGTTACTTTTATTTTTCATTTTTTCGATCAAGTGTAAAAGCAAAATGTATAATCTGCATGTTGATTTTATTAAAAAAAAAAAATTGTATGTAATATTGAAATTTTTTGTTTTTAAATTAAAAAAAATTTAGTATTATGTTAAACGAAATTGGGGTCAGATCAAAAATTTTAGTACGGTCTGGTCTAGTCCCAATCTCTAAACGGGCCGGTCTTGGGATTCGGGATAAACGGTCTGGTCTGGTGCAGTCCCAAAATTAGATCGGATCGGAATATTTATGATGTTTATAATATCCTAAGAAATATTATTTAGTTCATTCTTGTTGATAAGGATGTATTTTTTGATTTATTTGATCATGAGTGAATAGTTAATGTGGTGAGCGTAGTCTTTTAGTTGTTTGCATTTTTCAGAATTAATGTTTTCACTTCCTTTTAATTTTTTGATTCTTTTTAAATGTAACGTGTATATATATTTATATGATCGAGCGGAACTAGACCAAATTGGTTTGCCACCGCTTCTTACATTCTTAACCATTATTGTCCTGTAATAGACTCCTCTCGTAGTATACATTTACGCATTTTTATTGTACTTGTTTTTCTCTATTTATTGTACCTTGAACATCTATGATGTATTTTCTTCTATGATTTTAGTATGGTTATTGATAACAAAATATTTAATGTTATTACATAAATGATATCTTAAGAAATTTTGTGACATTATAATAAAAGAAGGACGAGCAAGTGCATCGCACGTTCCATCGCTTAGTGAAATTTTTTAAAATCATCGTTATATTATCATAATATTATGCGTAATTTTTATATTTACGATGAAAAAATTGTCTTTTACTTATCATTTTAAATATCATAACTTTGCTTGTGTATATAAAATACGAGGTTAAAACATGAGTTAACTATAAGCTTAGTATTTTTTCCATTTAGCTCCGCCCATTTAACTTATATTCTTGGTATGATTGTATATAAATATTGTCGACAAATCTTATAATATCGAAGAATAACTAAAAAATAATGAAAAATGTTAAAAAAAAATAAAAAAAGTTAATATAATGGAAATTTCTAATACATCGATATACTGTCTTTTATGTGATCTCTTTTTTTATTATTTTTTTATAAAAGTTTTTACATCTAACTAAAATTTTAGTTAATTATGATAAACAAATAATAAATTAATTACACAAATAAATAAACAATAAGTCAGAGTATAAGATCAAAGTATACGTTTAACGTTACTCTTTTGGATGACTAGTACTACACATACACTTTAGTTTGATACTCTACTATTATATTTTGATAATATATTCATTTATTGACGGAATTATTATAATATATTAAAATTTCTTGTAAATATATTGTGTTTTGGAATTATTCTAGTGTTTTGCCCTTTTCATTTGCTACGGCCACTTGTGGAAAAAAATAATTTAATAAATTATATAAAAAAAATTAAGTTCTCTTATTAAGAAAGATGTCTAATGTATATTTTTGTAATATATATTTATATTTTAGCATGTTAAATTTTAATAATTAAAATTCCTTTTGGGCCAAGTCAAAAATTTTAGAGCTCTATGCCAGTAAAAACGAGATCGGTCTATTGCTTTTAGGGTTATTTCATACTTTGATTTATTTCTAATTTCATTTGTCCTAAACATATAGTAAACTTTTTTGCATAAAAAAATTGATATTTATTTTTCTTTAAAAATGAAAATTTCTAATTTTTTGCGTAAAAATAAAAAATGTTTAATTTTAATAATTATAGTTCCTTTTGGGTTAGGTCAAAAAAACATTAGATATCTGTACTAATAACGAAGAGATCTGGGCGATAGATTTAAAATCCTATTTTAAAGTCAATTATTTCATTTTTTGATTTCTCTTCCTATCGAATTTTTTTCATTTGTCCTAAACCCTGTAGAATTTTCTCTTTTTTTTTTTTTTTGGTTAGACGACCATTTCACCTTGAAGATCACATAATATAAAGTAAAACGTTACCTCACTAATTTTGAAGCGTATAAATAGGATTAAATTGACAAAAACAATAGCTTGGGCTCAAATATAAAATGTTGAAAATTTCAATTCTCATAACAATCTTCTACACACAATTGAAGAGATATAAAAATATGTGGAGAAGAATCAAATTCAAATAATAAAACTCACTGCAGGGTTAGTTAAATCAATGCTATGTACAAAAAAAGAAGAAAACAAGACCTTCAGCTGTTGTTGAGTTCTCGAAATGGAGACCTCATTTCAAGAGATGCTTCGAATTTCTTCATTGCAGTCGAGATATCTGCTTTATTCTCCTTGGAATAAATGGATTTATCGTCTTCGAGTTTTAAGTTCATCATCTTTTCCAACAAGCCCATCAGTTCTTTGTCAGCGATGGAAAACTCGCTGATTTTATCACCTATTCCTCCGATGTAACTTACCAAGTCTTCTCTTTCCGATGACAACTTCATCACGTCTTCGAGTAAATTGCTCTTTTCAGTCCGAAGTTCGTCGATTACGGCATTCGAAAGTGTCAGCTTTGTCTTCATTTGGTCAGTCAGTTTCTTCATTTCCAACTCTTTTGCTTCCATTTCTGCTTCTATTTTGAGAGCTTGTTCTTCTGATTGAGCCAATGATACCCCCTGTTGCTCTAGCTTCTCCTGAATTGCATGGATATCTTCCTCCAGCTGCATAATCATCTTCTTCTTTTCTTCGATCTCGATCACAGCCAGTGTCTCGGCAGCTGTGATCTTCTCCCAGGCTTCTTGAACGAGATTCATTTCCTCCTGTTTTTCGATGAGCTGTGAAGAAAATGTAGTTAGCGATGTGATGAACTTTTTCTCGAGAGATTGCACGAGCTGCATTAGATCGTTTACTCTCATGTTCTTATCTTCGATGAGCTGAATCAGTTTGTTCTTCTCCTTATCAAATGTTCTTTCTGCACCAAGATGAGCAAGGATTGCGCCTTCGAGTTCTCTTCTAAGCGATTCGTGCTCTAAAATCACGACTTCTTTCTGGAGCTGCTCAACAATCTCATCCTTCTGTCTCACTGTTTGAAGAAACCCGTCTTTCTCGGACTCGAAGCACATTGCTCGATCCATTACAGCTTCAGTAGCAACTTCTATCTCTCTTATCTTGAATGTTTCTTCTTGCAGAAGAAGTTGTTGCTTAAGTTCATCTTTCTCTAGTTTAATGATCTCTCCAATGTCGATTTGTGCAAGAAGAGAGGTTTCTAACTCCCTCCGGATTTGATGACTTTCGTCGAGATCATTTTTCAAACGGTTGACAAACGACTTCCATATATACAACTCAAATTCAATTTCGTTTCCCTCGCAGATTTTCTGGATCAGCTCATCATTTGTTCTGTTCAAGGCCTCACATGCTTCTGTTAGTCTCTCCTTTGCATGGCGCTCTATCTGCAAAACGCGGTCACTCAGGCCAAGTTGATCCCCAGAAGATTCTTCACATATTTTCAAATTTAAAATATTTTGTCCCTCAAGTACATCCAAAGACTCGAGTTTCCTTTCTTTCACTTCCAATTCAGCTTTTGTTCTATCTAAGGTGTCGAGGGCTTCTCTGAGCTTCTCGCTCACTGCTTTTTCTGCCTGCTCCATATTCATAAGTTGCTCCTGCAATCGAAGTTGATATCTGGACGACTCCTCGAGCATTTCCTTATATTTGTCAAGTTCTTTCTGAATAGAAAAATGCTTTTCCTGAATCAGCTCCAAGGACTTAATTCTCTTATCTTTCTCAGCCAATTCAGAATTCGCTCTATCCAATTCATCACATGCTTCTTCGAGTTTTTGTTTTGCAACGTTTTCCATTTGCAAGACCTGTTCCCTGAAGCGAAATTGAAAGCTGGATGATTCCTCAAAAATTTCTTTAGACCTATCATCGAATTTCTTCTGAATTAGATGATGCTCATCTTCCATTACCTCCAATGACTTGACCCTCCTTTCTTTCTCATCCAATTCTACACGTGCTCTATCCAATGCGTCACAAACTTCTCTGAGCTTCTCTCTTGCATCATGTTCTGCTTGTGAGATTTGCTCCTTCAACTGAAGGTGACACTCGCGAGATTCTTCAAGCCTTTCCTTGTACCATTCGAGCTCTTTCAGATTCAACTGATGCTGCTCCTCAATAACAGCTAAGGACTCCATTCTCCTCTCTAAATCCACCACCTTGTGGTGTTCTTTGTTCGTCTCTGTCTGTGCTTCAACTAAAGCATTCTGCAGAATTTCTAGCTTTTTCGTCAACAGAACAATATTCTCTTCCCTTTCTTTTTCATGCAGATTTATTTCAGCATTTTCATTTTCGATTCTAACCTGAGCTTCAGAAATTCCTTGCCTTATAACTAGAGAAAAGACAGACAACTCTTCATTTTCCAATTTCAACTGGATAATCAAAGAATTTTGATCTTCCAATTCTGCCTTGAGCATTTTTACTGAAGATTCTTTCTCTTCCAAATTAGACTTGAAATTGTCGAGGTCAGTCACCATCTTCTCCAGTTGAGAGCCCCACTCAGCTTCTTTCGCCTTTAGATTTGAAGTACAGTCTTTGTGAATTATTTCCAAGCTTTTCAGCTTGTTTCTCATTTTTCCCATAGAAGATGAGGGTCCTGCCAGTTGAATCTGAGCTTCTTGTGTCTCTTTTAGAGCTTCCCTCAACTCATGATTTTCTTGAACCAATCTCTCGTTTTGGTATTTCATTTCTTTGTTTACTGAATCTTTCGTACCAATTGCATGTCTTAAAGCAGCTATTTCCTTATCCCTCTGAGAAGCCAAGTCTTCTAATTTCAATTTATCTTCATCGCACTCAACAAAACAATTTTCAATGCGCTTTTCATACTCAGAAACTTGAACTTGCAGATTTCTTCTTCTGCTTTCTTCATGAACCAGAGCTTGGCTGCACATCTCCAGTTTGTTTTGAAGATCTTTATAATTTCTTGTTTGAGAATTTAAGTTTGTCTGCAGAGAAGAAATCTCATCCAGCAAAATTGACTTCTCCATCTCCCATTCTTTCTCGCTCATCTTGAACTGATCTCGTAGCTTTTTAATGGCTTCTTCAAGATGATCAAATTGCTCCTTCTTCCATTTTAACTGCTCTTTAACCTTCCTGCATTCATCTTCTAAATTGAGAACAGCATCATCTCTCTCTCTAAATTCTTTCAGTGTCTTGGCATTTTCTTCAATTTCTGAACACTTTTTCTGACTAATAGAGAGACTCCTTTTGAGGCCTTCAATTTCTTCTCTGCATGCACAAATGCTTTGCTCTTGATCCATTATTTTCTCATCACTTTCCTCTAATTTCAATACCATTTTTCTCTTTTCCTCTTCCCATTCTCGATATTTCTCATCTCCTTCAACTCCAAGCTTATCATTTGCAGAACGAAGACCTTTTATAATGGATTTGTTTTCAATCAAACTGCAAGTGAGATCTTCACACAGCTTCTTCAATTCAGTATTTTCCTCTACTTTCTCATTTAGCTCTTGGGCCTGCTTTTCGATTTTCAAAGTAGCTTCTTGTAATCTTGAGAGCAGCTCGCTGTGTCCTTTTTTCAAATTTTCCGAAAGCTCTGTTTTATTTTTGTATTCTAGGTTTAGCGTCTCAATCTTAGCCTTCGCCTCCTCTAGCTCTTCCAAGACCTCGCCCATTATTCTTGTTCCCAGGTGGTAATATCGTAAGAAAACCTGTTCAAATTAGGCAAAATTATAAAATAGGGGGAATAAATTTTTCATCAAAAGACAATAAATCATGTTCAAGTAAAAGATCGTTGAAAATTACAACTCTGATAGAAAAGATGAACCAATTCGGATACTCTATGCTTATAGATATCCTAGTAATCTGAATGATAAAAAGATTTTTTTCTTGAAGTGCTCAAAGCAATGGGCTACATTTGTTTTACGAGAAATTGAAAGTAACTGACATAATAATAGACCATCACGAATGACTTCAGTGCTTCGTCAATTCCAATCTCCTTAACGACCAACCATGATAAAACAATGAAAATTTGAACTAATTAAGCAAAAAATATCTTCGATTTGACGAGGAAAACATAGAAAATTCCATCTCCGCACATCTAAAAGCTTCCACCAGTATGAAATTAAGGAATCATATATTCAGTGTTACAAAAAGAACAAAAAAAAAAAAGAAAATCTCTACGCTAAGCTGCAACGAAAACCTAAAAACATACATTGAATTTCAGAGAATGCTCGACATTTGGCGCAATTTCTTCGGAATCCAAAAATGTTACGAATAAACCAAAAGAGCAGAAATTGAAAGACGTACCTGGCTTAGAGATCACAGAACCGGCATCCGACCAAGGAAATGTAGGGGAAATTTCTGGTTCTTGGTTAACGAATGAGGGAAAAAGAGAGAAATCGGACAAAAAAGTGGTTTGTAGAGGTAGCCGTTGAAGAGAGTGTTTTTCGGATTTGAAATTGGGTTAACAGTGAGGAACGGCACATCATGTTAACCTTATAAACGACGTTAGTTAGGATCCTCACTTGGTGGAACAAAAAGTAGCCGTTGCAACAGACGTGGGATGGGCTCACTAGATTTGAATTTGGGCTTTCCATCTCTAACTACTTTCTACTATATACTATAGTGAATCACGTCCTAATTGGTTTAGGGGTGACGGTTTTGGTTGGACCCTGTTGAACCGAACCGAATCGAACTGAACCAAATCGAATCGAACTAAAGTTTTGAGTTGGACTCTTATTTTAGAAAAAGTGAACTTAATACCAAATCTAGCACACGTGGAGTTTTTATCTATGATTCTTGGTTTTAATTTAGAAAACCAATTAACTTAACCAATATGAGCGGGTTATTGAGGGTTTTGTTTTTGTAAACTACTTGAATAAATCGAACCAAAAGAGGAGAGTTTGAACGTAGTAAGACAAGAAAATAGGTGGTCTTGTCTCGTTGTTAGCATCGTCTTGCATTCGTTGATCTGACCCAATTGTACTGATGAGAACGAAGAAATATCGCAAACTCAAAGAAGAGATTAATGAAACTTGAACGTATTAAGAAATCATTTGCTCAAAAAATCTAAATAGAATAAAGGAAAAACTTCAACCTAAGTTTTACAAACTAATAATAAGACTTAGACGATAAGGAAAGAGACAAGTTTCAGTGAATATCACAAGAATTACCTTTATAAGTCCAATTACGTCTTTCACTCTCAAAGTTGCATACGACAACTCCAATTTCACAACTTATAGTTATTCCGCGTAATTATGTTATAATGAACTTAAACAACATGAACTCTAAAAAGATCGCGAGAATGAGACTCAATAATGATCCAAGTTTAAATAAAAAAAATAACAAAAATCTAATAGCTAAAATAATCTAAAATGTTTATTTATATAAATATAATAACAAATCTTAAACAACTTAATCTGTCATGTAGCCCAAAGTACCTTAAATCACATCATTCTTATAATTCACCAAATCATTCTCTCTTCTATGAACCGAGTATCAACTATATTTCTATTTTTTTTTAGCAATCACTATGATTTCGGCCTCTTCTGCTGACTTGAATTTATCCATTGAAATATGGCCTAATTTGGTTGATAGGCCTTGGCCTGGACCAATGTCCGGTACCAATTGGCCCACCTCGGTTTTGGGTGGTTGAAGGTTAGATCTTGTCGACCTTGGTCTATTAGTCCAAATTTCGAGCTAGCCGGTTGGCAGACTACAAACCCATTATTATTTTTTGGTGCTGTGACGATAAAAAACAAATGACACTTAATAGTATAACAAGTCGGTTTGCTAGGGAACGCCTCAGGTTGACCTGCTTATGAAAATACAAATTTGGGGCTCATAACAAACCTTATAAAAAGGTTCGAGCTTGGGCTGATTCGCGGGATACGAGCCAATTGCTGACATTGGCTAATATTCATGTTCTTATAATTACTCGTACTCAAAAGCTGAAAACAAATAAAAAAAATAAGAAGACTAAAGACGTCTATCAACGGTGAGAAAAGAATGAAGTGGAAGAAAGATGGTGGATTGAAGCATCAAGGCATGGAGTCAAACACACAATTATTAGTAAAATTATAGGGTTAAAACCAAATTAAATCTCAAAGTGTGAATTTAATTTTAATTAACTCTTAAATTAAAAATTTTAACAACTAAAACTTTAAACTATCTAAAATGTACAGATCAAATCCTGACGAGGGGTCACCACCTTTCGGTCACCCCTGGATCTCAATTTTAAGCCGAGATCGCGGAGCCGATCATTTTAGATCGGCCCCCTCATTGTTGCGTTGTGGAGCCTAATTTAAGTTTGAAGGTGTTTTGGTCATATTTACCTTGTTATTTTATAACCCTAAATCGTTTAGCATATAAAGACGTATTTAGACTATCGGAGAGAATATGAGAGTGGGAGGTAAAAATCATTGTAACTTGTTTTTTATCTTAGTGAAATCTGTCAACGGCCGATGGACGTAACTCTCATAACGAGAGTGAACCAATATAAATCTTTATGTTGTTTTCTTTTCATATTTTTGATCGTTCGTTACTGTAACGCCCTGAAAACCCACGCTGTCTGTGGCTCACTCTATTCTGTCACTCACCTCTGCAGCGCCTTCGAGTCGTCCCCGGACCCGAGTCGCCAACCGTACACTTACTCATCGTCTCGATGAAATTGGTATAAAATTTTAAATTTTTGTTCCTCGACTTAAAATGACATTTTGAAAACGCTTAAAAACCATTGCGGCGGAAGACTCAATCGAAAGTCAGTTCAAATGATACTTCACTTTTCAAAACATTATAACAAGGTACAAGTCGAAACCTGTAAACATTGATCGACACCTTAATACTCTCTGTCCGCCCCGGTTGAACTTCCCCGTCGACACTTCTACGCTCATAACAAAAGCGGTTGACATTTGCCTACACCGGTCGACACTTTGATACTCTTTGCCCGCACCAGTTGAACCTCGTGGTCGATACTTCTACACACATAACAAGAAGCGATCGACACCTGCCTTCATCGGTCGACACTTCAAATCTCTCTGCCTGTACAGGTCGAACCTCGCGGTCGATACTCTCATTGATTTTACACTAATCGGTCGACACCAAAGACACCGGTCGACACCTAATTTGGTTTTGTCCCCGTAGGTCGACCCCCGCGGTCGACATTTACCTAGTTTGATCAACACTTACACATACCGGTCGACACTTTAACGAAAATGTCGAACCCCACGTCGATACCCTCGTCACTTTTACACTACGCGGTCGACACCTAAAGGCTCCGATTGACACCTTGCACTAGTAGCCTAAAATAAACATCAAATGCACACGAAATTGAATGGCGAAAACTTCTACTACTAAAACCACAAAGTAAAGACTTGTATTTTTGAGACAAACTTTTCTAAATAGTTTCAAAACACGACTATACATCAATCCTGACTATTAATGTTTAAACCCGCCTATGCCTCAAAATCTATACACTCGACATGGCTCCACAAGACACAACCCTCAAAACCTACCATCCGGCCTCACTCCACGGGTCGAGTTGCCATGATGAACTCCACCTATCGACACATGGTAGCACGTCGCCAACCGTCTATTTGTCCTGCCTGGACTCTCGTAACTCACCAGCAGGAATCTCTGTACCTACATCACAGAACACACAACATAAGCCTAACGCTTAGTAAGTAGTGCAATATGAAACGTAAAACCAACAATGCAATCCTATCACATGCAATCTCTACTCTCTTGCTCATGTTGTCGTAACCTGTGACGTGTAGTGCAACCACACCAGGGTGAGGGTGAACCTCGCGTCACACTACACCCTGATACGTCGCTATCGTCCTGGACTCCCCAACAACGAGGCCCACGAGCTACACACACACACACACCGCCACATAGCAACCGCCCCAAGGTGAGGATGAACCTCGCGCCATGCTACACCCTGACATGTCGCTATCGTCCTGGACTCCCCAGCAACGAGGCTTACAGTTGTCACACACACACATTTCGCAACAGCCCAACTGGCCCACCTCGTGGGATCCGCGACTGGTGATACACTTGCCCACTCCCCGAGCAAGATCCGTAGCGCCACCGTCCATCATCTTCACCATCAACACATACAAGCCGCGTGACGGCCCAGCCAGCCCACTCCCCGAGCGGAATTCATGGTTGGTTATGCACCGGCCCACTCCTCGAGCAGGATTCGCGGTACCACTGCCACGCGTATCGCCACTACTTACTCAAAACATGCTCAAATTCATTTTCGTTACACTTTTCAAAACATGATGCATGACTGAACAAAAACATGCAAAACACGTAATACATCCTTACCGTCCCATGGTGTAGGCCCGTAAGGGCAATGCACATGCAAACACTACTTACCTGGCGTCCTAACTTTTTGTGGTGCTCTTTTCTATCACTTCCTCGGGCTCAACCTATCACATAACCAATTCACATTCAAACTGATCTCACAACTCATCCTGCGTACTAAAATTATGTCTACTAACTCAATTCAGCTAAAAGTCAACCTAGCTTCCAACGCGCATAACTTTTGCGTCATTTATCAGAATCACTCGATTTCAGTGGCTAAATGCTCCACTAATAACCTAGTTTAACATATCAAAAAAGAATTTAAAATGATCAACCGCAGTTAGGGCGGAAATCCAAAAACAGAATAGGTTTTGGGGCCTAAAATCCTACATTCTCGGTCTTTCAGTAAAACTCAACAAATTCCTCGCCAATCCATTACATTTATCATCAATATCCCACAACCATCAATAGTAAATCCAATGATCACTCCAACCCTAAAACCCTAAATCTTTATCTATCAAATTTCTCATCAAACTCCACCCCTAACTAAAACTAAATCATAAACTACTTAAAATCTATCTTACCGTTGAAATGGAGTAGAGAACTGAGTAAAATACTTGGTTGAACGTCGTTGGAAGGAAAAGAAATAGAAGGAAGGGGTGGTTTCGCGTTGGGAGGGAGATCACCGAAGGTATTTTGTGATCTCCTTCCCCTTAACATAATAATAATAATAATAATAATAATAATAATCTAATTATAATTTCGTACTCACTCTTTAATCCTTTAGCTAAACCGTTATTCGGTTTATATCCGGTCGGAAATCTTAAAATTCTTTCTTGTCCATTAGCCTTAAAATAATCCTTTATCTACTAGTTCAAATTTTCCGCTCTCGATTCCGACCGAAACTCCGCCGTTTACCAATATGAATTTCTGAAAATTAAATTACAGAAATCTCGGGTGTTACAATTACAGGTAGATGAGGGCGTTTAATGTTAACAACTAGTATCAGAGCTTCACGTTGAAGTGGTTTCAAAAATCAGGGTTTGATTTATCGAAGGTATTGAACGATTCAGAGTTTACAATTTTGGAAATTAAAATTGCAGTTGGAAGGAAAAAGAAAAAGGGCAAATAGAAAAGATTTATTCTTTTTTGGTTTCCACGGCAGAAAGGTGAAAATTGAAAAAAGAAAGGAACAAAAAAATCATAAAAAGGAGAAAAAAAGTTTTTTCTCTGTTAGTGTGTCATCCACAGTGAGAGAAGCTAGTCATTGTAACTTCTACTTCCCCATAACATTAAAGCTCGTTGTTCAGCTTTTCCCACACGAAGCATCAATCGAAGCCCTAGCCATTGATTGGCAAAGAACTGAGAGTAGTGGGTTCAAAAGAAGGAAGCCGATCTGCACCGCGCTAGCCGAACAGAAAGGCGTTGTTGCTCGCGTCGTGCACGAAGAAGAAAGCACTGGCCGCACGCCGCGCCACCGTCCGACAGCCCCTTGCCGCCGATTTTGCACAGTTTTTCTGGCGTTCTACCGAGCACACCAAACGTGCCGCCACCGACCGTGAAAAAGAAATTGACAATTTGGTTTTGTATAAACAGATTGAAAATTTCTGATTTTGTGTTCTGCTTTGAACAGTTTTTAATTTGTCCAGAAAATTTGATTTTTTTTGGAGATTTGATTACCGGGCGGCTGAGATATTTTTTTTGGGTGGAATTTTTAGTGATTAAATTTGTGCAGATTTATTCAGAATATTTTTGAGATTTTGAGTTGAAAATTCTGAAATTAATTTTGGGCATTGATCTTTGATAGTGATCACAGGCGACGATAGTACAGAACACGGTATCGAAAAATTTGATGGAACATATTTTACGTTCTGGAGAATGCAAATCGAGGACTACTTGTACGGGAAAAAAATTCATCTTTCCTTAAGTGCAAAACTAGAGAAGATGGAAGACGATGAGTGGAATCTACTTGATAGACAGGTTTTGAGAGTCGTCCGATTGACGTTAGGCAAAAGCATTGCTCACAAAGTGTGACATGCCTAGGAGACCTATTACTCGTTCACAAACAAAGTCTCTTGCTTTACTTAATCATTTTACTAATGACTTTGTTTCTTTTGCAGGCCTTGACATTTTGGATAGATTCACGTGGGAAATCAACCCATTGGATCGGGAGCAGCCTTTGCATTTGCTGTCTGAGGATATACGGATGGATTATGAGCGTCATCAGACATGAATTTGTCTTCCCGACTTCCTAAACGTGTAACCATTTCAATTATGTATTTTTTTTCTTTATTATTTTTAACACTTTTGTGTATTGTCACTTTCTTTGGCAAACACTTAACCCATTTTGTGAGAGTAAGGTATATCTAAGCCTTACTCATATCATGCATTAGATTGTTGGTTAAGGTTAGATGAATGCATGGTAGTTGGTTTTGAGTTGAAGACTATTGGGCTCAACCATCAAGGAGGTAATAAGAAAGAGATTAGGCTTATGTAAGGACAGCTTACAAGGATTGATGATGTGACATGGCAGAACCATGAATTAGAAGAGGTGTGGATCGCAATCTCCACCATCAGATCTAGGGCACACGCGCAGACAAGGCTTGGCCCCCATGGAGCCACTCATCTTGACCATCAATCTTCATCTGTCATCAACGACTCTCCTTTATCCTACCATCCAAACCCTAGCCGCCACCATTAGGGTTATTTATAGTCATCGTTTAGTCGCATTGTGAATCTTTTACCAATTTTCTTAATACACGAGTCACATTTGTCTTCCAAGAGAGAAGCAATGTTACCTTCAAGGGAGGTAAGCCACAGATTTTCCAATCCGTGAAAGGAGTAGGTCTCCTTGCTTACTAGCTCTAGGTTGATAGAGTAAGCTCGTATTGTCTTTCTCATCATTCTTCATTCCTTGGAAGTTTGATCTACGAGAGGGCCAAACCGGTGCCCGATAGTGGTTGTTTTCCTGCGGGAAACATGCACCCATGAGCATAACATTGAGATAGCTCTCGGGTCCGCTTAGAGTTTACATTTCCTCTCTCCATCTTTATTTACTCGTTATTCTTCATACACACACACACACCGAGCACCTTTTCTTTTTCTTTGTGGGTTTTAACACGAATCTTTTCTAGATCCAGATCGTGTCAACGTGGCGAAGGAGAAAACCACCACGAGTCTAATGAAGGCTCTGTCTGATATGTACGAGAAACCCTCCTAAGGTATTTCTAATGAAGAAACTTTTTAATCTAAAGATGATTGATGGTACTTTTGTCGTAGCATATCTGAATGAGTTTAATACTATTGTGAATCAATTGCTATATGTGAAAATTGATTTTGGGGATGAGGTTCGTGCCTTGATTTGGCTGGCGTCTCTACCAAATAGTTAGGAGCCTATGAGGGCTGTAGTTAGTAACTCAGTTGGAAGCGCAAAATTGATATTCACTGATGTGAGGGATCGTATTCTTGCCGAGGAAGTTCGTAAGATTGATTCTGGTGAAATATCGAAAAGCTCAGCTTTGAATGTTGAAAATAGAAGTAGAAATAATGACAGAAACTCCAACTGGAGTAGGGGCAGATCTAAGTCAAAGAACGGAAGGGGTCTGTCCAAGTCCCGGCGAACACTAGAGTACTGGAATTGTGGCAAGTAGAGCCACAGGAAGAAGGATTGCAGAGCAACGAAAAAGAACGACAATAACAAAGAGGATGGAGCAAATGTAGTAACAGAAAACATCACTGATACATTACTTCTTTTAGTCGATAGTCAAATAGACTCGTGAGTTTTGGACTCGGGAGCGTCTTTTCACACCACCGCACCAGAGTTAATGGAGAATCATGTGCCTGAAAACTATGGGAAGGTCTACCTTGCAGACGGTGAGCTACTGATATTGTGGGTATCAAAGACATTAAACTGAAGATGACAAACGAGTCTGTTTGGAAGATTAGTAAAGTGAGACACGTGCCAAATTGATACGAAATCTCATTTTGGTTGGACAGCTTGATAAGTGAAGGTCACAATGTCAGTTTCGGAATCAGTACTTGGAAGATAACTTAAGGAGCGATGGTTGTTGCTCGTCACAAAACATGAACCTTATACATGACTACTACATGCAGAGATACAGTTGCTTTTGTTGATAGCTCGAAGAACATAGAGTTGTGGCATTGCAGGTTGGGAATGAGTTGAAGAAGAAAAGACTGGAATTGGTGCACATAGACGTGTGGGGACCCGGACTCGTTTCTTCTCTTGGTGGATCATACTACTACGTGACGTTTATAGATGATTCACCAGAAATGTGTGAGTTTACTTCATGAAGAATACATCTGATGTATTTAGTGTTTTCAGGAAGTAGAAGATCTTGGTTGAGAATGAAATGAATCTGAAAGTGAAATGTTTGAGGTCTGACAACGGAAGCGAGTATATCAATGCAGATTTCAAAGCGTTTTGTGCTGTGAATGAGATCAAGATGAAAAAGACTATTCCTCAAACAGCTCAAGAGAATAGAGTAGCTGAAAGGATGAACAAAACGCTGAATGAATGTGCAAGGAGCATGAGATTGCACACCGGGCTACCTAAAACCTTTTGGGTCAATGCAGTCAACACTATAGCCTTTCTGATCAATAGAAGACCCTCTGTACCTCTAAATTTCAAAATTTCAGAAGAAACTTGGAGCGGTAAAAAGGTAAACTTTTCTTTTCTAGAAGTGTTTGGTTGCTTATCATATATACATATTGATAATTTTGATAGAAGTAAACTTGATCTGAAATCTAAGAAGTGTTTTCTTATTGGTTATGGTGATGCCGAGTTTGGTTATTGTTGATGAGATAATCAAAATCGGAAGATCATTCGCAGCAGGAACGTCATCTTCAACGAACAGATCTTTTACAAAGATGTTGTTGGCAAAACTTCTGACAGTGATAGTTTTGAATTGAAAGAGTCTACTATGGTCAAATTGAAAGATTTTTCAGTTGATAATGATCCGACTGTGAAAGAAGATCGGGTTTTTGTTGAAGACGAAGTTGATGAGAATGTGACTTCAGAGGTAATTCCACAAACACCGATTGCATAACTGAGAAGATCATCAAGAGTCAGCAAACCAGTCCATAGATGGTCTCTGTCTCTTAATGACATACTGCTGATCGACAGAGGCAAACCGAGATCTTATGAGGAAGCATCACACTCTGATGATTCGATTATGTGGGAGACAGCCATGAAAGATGAGATAGACTCCTTGAATTCAAACCAAACTTGGCAATTGACTGAGTTGCCGAATGATAAGAAAGCATTGCACAACAAGTGAGTTTACAGGATTAATGAAGAACATGATGGGAGCAAGAGGTACAAGGTAAGATTGGTTATCAAAGGTTTTCAACAAAAGGAAAGTATTGACTACACCGAGATTTTCTCACTAGTGGCGAAGTTGACGATGATCAGAACTGTTTTGAGTTTAATTGTGAAAGAAGACCTTCATCTTTAGCAGATAGACGTGAAAACTGCTTTTCTTCACGGTGATTTAGATAAAGAGATCTACATGCAACAACTAGAAGGTTTCGAGGTAAAAGGGAAAGAGAAGCTTGTGTGTAAGCTTCAAAAGAGTTTGTCTGGCTTGAAACAAGCTCAAAGGCAGTGGTATAAGAGATTCGATAGCTTCACGAAGAGAAACAATTTTGTGAGATGTGAAGCTGATCACTGCTGCTACGTTGATGATATGTTGATTGCAAGAGCAAGTTTGCATGAGATTGACAGGCTGAAACAGAAGTTATCTAAGGAGTTTGCGATGAAGAATTTGAGTGCTGCAAAACAAATCATTAGGATGAGCATCTTCAGGGATGATGATCTTCAGGGATAAGGAGGTTCTCAAACTCTCATAAGAAGAATACGTGAAGAAGGTTCTTAGCAGGTTCAAGATGTACGATGCTAAGCCAGTCACTACACCGTTGGCTAGTCATTTCAGACTATCCAAAGATCAGTCGCCCACGACCTATGAAGAGAAAGACTACATGGCTACTGTTCCATATGCCTTTGCTGTTGGTAGTCTTATGTACACGATGGTTTGCACACGACTAGACATTGCACATGCAGTGGGAGTTGTCAGCAGGTTTATGAGTAATCCAAGAAGGAAGCGATGGAAAGCCGTAAAATGGATCTTGCGATATTTTAGATTTCGCTTTATGTTTTTGAAAGTCAGACTTGGATCTAGATGGATACATTGATATTGGTAATGGTAGTGATATTGACAATAGTAAGAGCAGAATAGGATATGTCTACACCTTAGGTGGTATTGCAATCAGTTGGGTTTCGAGACTTCAAGATGTAGTCGCTCTTTCTAGTTGTGAAGCAGAATATATAGTAGTGACAGAAGCCGCGAAGGAGATGTGGTTGAAGCCTTTCTTACACGAATTAGGCCAAAACTACGATGAGAGTAATGAATTATGACAGCCAAAGTGTCATCCATTTGGCAAAGAACTCGGTTTATCATAGCAGGACAAAGTATATACAGGTGCGTTATCACTTCATCAGATCTGCTTTAGAAGATGGAGTATTAGCACTTGAAAAAATCCCAGAGAGTCAAAATCCAGCTGATATGTTGATGAAAGATGTGATAAGTTGAAGTTGTGCACAACTTCAGTCGGAGTTTTTGGATGAGATATGAGAATGAAGCTGATACAGATGGAGAGATGATGAAATTAGTCTCCAAGTGAGAGATTGTTGAGTTGTGGAGCCTAATTTAAGTTTGAGGTTATTTTGGTCATATTTATTTTGTTATTCTGTAATTCTAAATCGTCTATTATATAAAGACGTATTTAGGCTATCAGAGAGAGTCTGAGAGTGTGAGGCAAAAACCATTGTAACTCGTTTTTTATCTTAGCAAAAACCATTGTAACTCATTTTTTATCTTAGTGAAATATGTTAGCGGTCAGTGGACGTCACTCTCACAACGAGAGTGAACACTATAAATCTCTGTATTGTTTTCTTTTCGTATTTTCGATCGTTCGTTACAGGTAGATTAGGGCGCCTAATCCTAACATTGATATATCTAGTGTTTACGTGGCATTAGACAGATTTGACTGGGAGGTCGAGGTGGGAGATGGAGACCCCTCGTGCCACGTGCACCATATGTGATTTTAGAATGAGGGGTCACCACCCCGGATCGGCCCCTTATTCTCTATTTTCTCATTTTTGAGGACTCTCAGAAACTGGGGATCACCACCCCATATTGGCCCTCTGTTCATTGTTTCTCTATTTTTAAGGGCTCTTGGAAACGGGGTGTCATCATCTCGAATTGGCCCCTCGTTTTAAAAATTAGGGATGAGAACGTGGGTTCATCATCTTGGATTGGGAGGCCGATCCCTGACTCTATATAAGGAACCGACCTTTATTCTCACTTCCCGTTGCCAAAAACCTCTATTTTCTCTCGATCTACCCTGCGATTTCAACCCCAAATTTGACCATTTGACACTCTCACCGTGTTGATTTCCTTAAACCTTTACTTTTTCTTGCTTATGTGAATTTTCTTTATATTAACGACATCGATGGATTCTGATTCGAGTAAATTAGTTGATTTATAGGAGAAAACAACTTGTGATGCTAATATGGACTGATATTCGTACTTCATGCCCATATATAGTGATCTTCGGGCATTCGATCACCTTGAAGGTAATGAAGAAATAGAGGTGCAATTGACGTCAAAAACTCTAAACGATTAGATTTGAACACCAGTTGATTCGGAGAATGATGAAGTGGAAAGCATAGCGGTAAGGAAAGAAATTTTGATGAGATTTTATTTAGATAAAAAATATATACTTTAAAGACAATTAGAGAAGAAATAGTAGAATATGCTTTGAATATGATTATGAGATCAAATTCATTAAAAGTGAATCTCGGCGACTGACGGTAGTGTGTGAAGACAGATGTGATTAACAACTGCATATTTCGAAGATGCAAAATAAGCTTACATTTCAAATAAAAAGTTTCAACGATTGTCACAACTGTTCAAGAAAAATTGAGAATCGACACGATACTGTAAAATGAATGGCAAATCATTATTTGGGTAGGTTTAAAAGTCAACCTATGTGGGAAATTTCGTCTATTATCGAGACAGTGAGGAATGATTAAATGTCAACATTATACCAAATCTTGCTAGAAGAGCAAGAAGTAAAGTTCAAAAATTTAATGAAGGGAAGAGCGATGAACAATACAACCTATTGCGGTTGTATGCAGAAGAAATTCATAGGTCGAATCTGAATAGCACATTCGCCTACAGACTTACTTGGTGGGCTCTGTCGATAATGAATCATGTGTATTCGAAAGAATGTATATGTGTATGGCTGCTTGAAAGGTAGTTTAGCTGCAGTGTGGTAGACCTATTATCTATTTGGATGGTTGTTATTTTTGTTGCAGTGTGGTAGACTTATTATCTGTTTAGATGGTTATCTAAAGGGATCGTGTCTCGACCAATTACTGACAGTTGTCGACATTAATGACAATGATGAAATATATCCCGTTGCTATTGTAAATATGGAATCAGAGTGTATGGAGTCTTAGATGTGGTTTTTGAAATTATTAAAAGAAGACTTAAATATTGAATCGAGATACAGATAGACATTTAGTTTTGGATCGACAAAAAGTATAGTGTATTTGCAATTATTATTTCAAAGTTGGGGCATTATGGTAGTTATATTGTTTTATGTTGACTATGTTCTTCTTTCAAATACCGGAGATTGTTGCCAGCTATACAACAAGAATTACCGTCAGCCGAACACCGCTATTGCCTCCGACATATGTACACAAATTTCAAAAACTAATTTCGGGACAGAGCATACAGAGATGCAATGTGGAATGCGGTCAAGACAATCACAACTTTTCATTTCGAGATAGAAATAAGAAAATTATATCAGATTAACTCGGATACTCACATATATCTTCAGGGCACAAACCCTCGATATTGAGCTAGTTATGCATTTTATTTGATTCTCAAGTGTGAATTGAGTTTAAATAATTTATGTGAATCATTTAATGTAGTTCTACTATATGTCAGGAACAAATCGATTCTAACCATGTTCGAAATGATTTGAAAGTGGCTGATGACTATGATTGTGAAAAAATACGAGAAGTTAGCCTTGTCAATAGACGTGTTGTATCCCCATATAAGAAAAAAACTTGTGAAGCTTAGACGTGCAGCTCAAAATTGAAGTGCTATGTTTGCAGAAAATTCATGATTTGAGGTCATCAACAACAACAAACAATATGTTGTCGACATGAATACGTGTGTGTGCAACTGTTACAGGTAAGAGTTTATAGGAATCCCATGTGTCCATTCCATTTCCCGCATTAATTTCATGAAATTAGCATAAGAAAATTACGTTCATCAATACTATAATTGGGGAATTTATTTGCAGATGTATTCAAACTTCATTCATCCTATTAGTAGACAACACATGTGGCCGCCCGTACTAAATATGAATCAAATTTTTTCGCCAAAAAAAAATGCCAACCTGGTAGGCTGAAGAAAAAAAGAGTGTGAGATGTTAATGAATCTTCAAGTTCGACAATTACTAGGAAGAACTCAACGATGTCGTGTGGAAGATGTAGACATCAATGGCATAATAGTCGCATTTAGCCTGACAGGGGACCACTTCAGGCACTGCGTCCGCTTCTGCTTTGCATGACACATTTATGAGTTTCCACATTGTAACGACCCATTTTTCTCAGTAAGATATTGTTCGCTTTCGGGGATTGGCTGAACTTCAGCCCATCCCATATTGAGTGAACATTCGACTTAATCCCGCACGAATTTATTTTTCAACAAGGGCTTCCCCAAGTGGTCACCTAACTTGGTACAACTTTCGCTCGAGCACTCTTAACTTCGGAGTTCTGATGGAATTCAGTGTAATTGTGCTACAAAACGCGTCTTACTTTCTAGATGAGCTATCATTTACATATAGATCATTTCCATCTTCCTCTCAAGCGATGTGGGATTGCTTCTGACCCCCCTTTCGGGTCGTCACAATCACCCTCTCTTTTGGGGCCCAACGTCTTCTTTGGCCACATCTCAGGTTGGGTAGAGATTCTGATACTATTTGTAAAAACCACTTTTTCCCAATAAAATATTGTCCACATTCATGGATTGAGTGAACTTCGGCCTATCCTATACTGGGTGAACTTCGGCCTAATCCCGCACAGATTTAATTTTCAACGAGGACTTCTCAAGTGGTCACCCAACAATTATGCTACAACGTCTTATTTTTTAGGGGAGACATCTTTTACATATGTTTCATTTCCATCTTCCCTCCAAGCGATGTGAGATTGCGCCCAATCCCCCTTTCGGGTTGTCACACACACATTTGACAGGATACATGTACATTTTAACACATTGTGCTCATAAACCTACTGTCATTGTTTTCTAATATAGTTTTCATTATGTGCATGAATTTTCTACTATGGACGAAGAAATGTTTGACTATTTAACTGTAATTTATGTATTTATTAAAATATGTATTTATTGTAATGTGTAATTTATGGATTTATTATAATATGTAATGTATGTATGCATTATAATGTGAAATTTAGTGAGATAAAGTTGAAAAACTGGATATAGTTTCCTTTGTTTTATGACTCCTACATAGTTAGTTTCAAATAAATCCTGCATATTCAAATCATAATTTTATAATAAACATCCAGTTCCAGATAAACCAAAGTACAATAATAAAGTAAAGTACAACTATAAATCACATATCATAAACTAACTGCAAAGCATAAACTAAATTACAATCATTCTACTCATATCATAAAATAAATTACAAATATAAAGTAAAATATATAAAATGAAGTATAAAACATAAACTAAACTATGGTAGGAGATCGACGTCATCCTTCGTCATCCAATCCACGATGGTTTGCCTCAGATCTCCCTTGAACACCTAAGTTTTGTCGACTTCAACTAGGCCCATTCGAATCAAATGAAGTTTATCAAATACATTGACGAGTCTTTGTGCTCTCATATGATCTCCAGTCGGTAACTGAATCTGAGCTCGCTTGATGATCTTCTGTACCAATGCTCCGCAGGGCAGATTCTTGTTGTATGTCCAACTAATCTCATGCATGTGACCTAAAATCATGAAAACATGGTCGAACATCTTCCCCTTGTATAGTTTCTTTATCACATAGAGATACATACAGCTCATGAGATCTCTATGTCTGTCCCGCGGTAGCATGGTTTGGGATATCAAATTGTGGATAACCTGAGCTCTGACGTTCAAATATTTTGATTTTGGCTTCACGAACCTAGCGATGTCGGAATTGTGAGGAATTTTCCTAAAGAACTCTAGTCTCTCGGCCAATCTGAAAAAATCGTAGTCACAAAAAATGTGGTAGTATTTTTGCACATCAAGCTCTTCAATGGTAAATCTGAGCACTTCATTAATGTTTGTGGAGGTATGACAAGCTTCATACCAAGGATGTATGTCTTCAGCTATCCTGTCTTCCTAGTAGAGGTCAAGTTTGCATAAAACAAGCAAACAATACGCTCGTTGCTACACACCCTGTGTAGGGCGATTTTTTCTAATAGATCCTTGATTTCCAACGACTCCCAACCTCTGAAGTTGACAGTATTCGAATGAATTATCAAGTGGTTTGATATATCCCGCTCAAACGTCTCTTCACACGCCTGATTTATGAAGTCCATCGACACACACCGAGTTGGCAGTCATCGCTCTTGATTTGGTGCCCGGTTTGTCGGATCTCCTTGAGATGGTCCATCTTGTGACGGACCTCCTTGTGACGGGGCAACCTTTTGTTTAATGACTAATTTGGTAGTCATTTGAGTAAATTTTTAGGATTTAGGTTGAATTGGAGATTTGCAGATTTTGAGATTTTAAGGCTCAGATGTGTGAGATTTTTTTGTTTATATTTGACGAAAACGGTTATGATTGGAGAAATCAACACGGAAATGATCAGATTTTGTGTTGGAATTGAAGGGGGGTCGAGAGAAAGTGGATTTTTCGACAGTGGGTGATGAGAATATGGGGTCGATTCTTTATGTAGATCGTGGGATCGGCCCCCCGATCTGGGGTGGTGACTCCCCGTTCTCAACCCTAATTTTGAGAATGACGGGTCATCACTCCCGGATCGGCCCCCCAATCTAAAAATAAGACACGAAAGCGTGGAGTCATCGCCTGGGATCGAGCCCCCGATCTCAAACATTGAGTTTGAATACGAGGGGCCGATCCAGGATGATGACCTCGCATTCTCCTGACTTTTTTTTAGAACGGTGGGGTGGGGGAATGATTGGCCGAGGGGGTGTAGTCTAAATGTTAATTCATACTAAACTCACATTTTGAGATTTAATTTTGTTTTAACTCTAAATTATACAATGGACTTTGTCATATTTTTATAACCTAACAAAATAAGCAAAATGAATAAATATATTATTACTTTGAAATGTTATTAGGCTTTGAACCCGATCGTGGATATTACAAACCAAACCGAAACATTTTAAATTTTAAGAATAAGATAATGACAAATTTGCATTTTGATTTTGCACTCTTTGTGACTTGCGTAATAAACTATAAATAATCAAAATAATAAATTATTTGTACTGATAAATAAATAAAATATAATATCACGTCATAAAATAAAATAAAATTATAAATATAATGTCATTTGATAAGAGTGGATATAGTTATGCTCCGCACAATTTTGGAGTCGAATAGAGTTGCACCGTGCGATTGCTAGCTTGGAACCAGACCGTGGATATTAAGAATCAAAATAAACTCAAATCATGATATTCGTTTCAATATGATTGCTGTAATTAACTCATTGTTTTTTAAATTTTAATTTTACTTTGCAATGTTATTCAATTTTTTATTGGAAATTTTAATAGTTTTTTTTAATGATAACGTTAGATTTGGCAGAGAAAAAAAATAATTTAAAGTAATAAAATTTTTTTTATTAAATTTTACAAATGCAAGGTGGAGTTCAGGGGTTTTCAACTAAATCACAAATCAATTATCATGGAAGGTTTGGTGCTAATAACTTGCATTTAAAACTGTAAATCATTTTTTCTATATTAATTGTACTAATTATTATTTGCACAAGAATAAGAATATGCCCAAACCGCGATGAAACCAACGGTTTTTGTTAGAACCACAGTTACAGTTCGGTTCCTCCCACTCATATTATTCACATCGGCAATCGCCCCGTATAGGATTCGATTTGACCAAATGAAGGAGAATTTCAAAAAAAGGGTGGAATTGTTTCTCAAAAAAAAAAAAAAAACTCTAAACATAATGTATACATTCCCCAAAATAAACAGCTGATCTGTTGTATAGTCTCCAAAAATAGGTCGAAATTGACAGATGGGTGGGCAAAAAAAATAGTGGATTTGAGGTTACTGCTAGCTGGCCTCTTCTAGATTCGGGGGTTTTTCCAAAATCACCTAATTTAGGCCTCACCACAGTTGCTCCCCTCCATCTTCTTTGCCTGCACATTCCTTAGTTACACGTCTGTTTCTCTGTCGTACCCACGAACACCACCACCTTCTTCTGTTACTTTTTCTCGGGGTAGGGAGAGAAAGAGAGAGATTTTCTGTTCTGGGTCTGCAGAGAAAAATGTTGCAGAGAGCTGCAAGCAATACGTATTCATGTTGGTGGGCAAGCCACATCAGGAGCAAGCAATCGAAATGGCTGGAGCAGAACATCCAAGGTGAATTCCTTCTCCTTGAACTCAGAAACTTTCTGCAAAACATTTTCAAATCATGGAAAGATATGACCTATAATCATTGGGAAGTTCTAATGAAATTACGCTTGAGTTGCAGATATGGAGGAAAAAGTGCAGAAGGTTCTGAAAATCATCCAAGAAGACGGAGATTCATTCGCAAAGAGGGCAGAAATGTACTACAAGAAACGACCGGAGCTGATTAATTTCGTCGAGGAAACTTACAAAGCTTATCGATCTTTGGCGGAGCGATACGACCATATCTCGACGGAGCTACAAAATGCCAACAACACTGTCGCTTCTGTTTTTCCCGAGCAAGTCCAGTTGTCAATCGACGAAGAAGATCGATCCCTCCCGTCGAAATTTACCAAAAAGATTCTCGGAGCTCCCAAAAACATACCCGAAGTTCCGCAGCTCCCAACAGCAGAATTCAGCCATGCCATGAAGAAATCAGAGTCGAGGAAGATACCAGAAAAGGCAACTACAGGTACAGCTCCCAAACCCGTAGTGAGCAGAGCTGAGGCCATGGAAGAGATTGAGAAGCTTCAGAAACAGATTTTGGCTCTTCAAACCGAGAAAGAGTTTGTCAAAAGCTCCTACGAAACCGGGCTGGCCAAGTACTGGGAAATCGAGAAGCAGATTGAGGAAATGCAAGGAAGAATCTTCAGCCTGCAAGACGAATTTTGCGAAGGCGTGGTTATCGATGACGAAGAGGCTCGGAGTTTGATGGCAAGAACGGCTTTGAAATCCTGCGAAGAGACATTGACTAAATTGGAGCAGAAACAGGGAAGATTGGTTGAGGAGACAAAAGCAGAAGCAGGAAGGATTAAGGATGTGTGTGAAGAGTTAGAGTCCATCAAGGGAGCATCCATGAAAACAAAGAAAGAAATAAGAAATTCAACAGAAGAGACGCAAGAACCCGAAATTTTACAAGAAACTTTGGAAAAAAAATCTGAATCGAGTTCATCTTTAACAGTCGCAGAAATGGCGGAGAAGATCGATGATATTGTGAATAAAGTGATCGGCTTAGAAACTGCTGTTTTGATGCACAATGCTCTCGTACGAAGTCTGAGAATCGAAATCGACGAGCTGAAAGCACTAATTCGAGCTTTGAAAGAGGAGAAGGAAACTCCAATAAACAGAAAGATCGATCCGAGGGCCAAGATCGAGGAAGTAGAGAAAAAGTACGACGAAATTGTGGATCTGAAACAGAGAGTCGACAACCAGAACGACAGTATTCAATTGCATTTTAAGGAAGCACACTTCGATCTGCGTCAAATGTCAGAGAAGTTATCCGGAGTAAAGCCGAAGAAGGAGCAAGGTTGCTTATCATCAATGGCGGATCATCCGGGCGAAGCAGAATTGATAGGTGATTTCAAACAATCAGACAAAAAAGAAAATAGTTTACCAGATGATATCAAAGAAGTAGCAGAAATTTTGCCATCGGATTATCGCTCTGAGAATGTTGGTGCTTCTGCAAAACTTCATCCAGAAGAAGGAAGGCGGCCATCTGGAAATAAAAGTCCGACATGCTTACCAGAGATCAACAAAGACCTGAAAAGAGACGAAGAAGATGAGAAGAAAACTCCAAGACAGACAATTGGGGAACTTCTAAACATTCCAGTAGGAGGAACCCAGAAGACTGGATCAGAAGACAAAGCAAAAATTCTCTTGTCACAGTTCAGTCGGAACGGCGAGGACGACGAAGCAGTCGACGGCTTCGAAAGAAAACAGCAGATTAAGGAACTGAAAATTTCTAACGCAATGAAGGACGAAGAGATCAAATCTCTGCGCCAGAAATTGAGGCACATGAACAGACGTTTCAACGAAAGTAGGGTTCTGCAAGATTTCAACCCTAACTTCCTGGACATATCAGACAGCTCCATAACTCTAGCAGCAGACGTTAAAAATGGCGACAGCAACTTAGTTCAAACAAACAAACCTTCCCCAACGTCGGTGATGGAAGAGAAACTGAGAGCTCGAATCGACGAACTTGGAGAGGAAAACTTGGACTTCTGGTTGAAATGCAACACCACTTTCCCTGAGATTCAGAGATTTGAAACTGAAATTCAAGATCTTCACGCTGAGATATCGAAGCTCGAGGAAAAAGGAATCAAGCTCGAGCGAAGCAGCTCCATGAAATATCCTCTAAACTTCACCGCAAGGCCATTGTACAAGCATCTCCGAGAAATCCAAGCTGCCTTAATAGTGTGGCTACAGAAAAATGCAGCTCTGAAAAACGAACAGCAATCCAGATTATCCTCCTTGTGCAACCTTGAAGAAGACATAGCAGGCACCTTAAGAGAATTTTACCCAGAGAATGACAGCTTCAAGTTGACTAGCCATGAAGCTGCAAAGTTTCAAGGTGAAGTATGGAACATGAAGCAAGAAAACAAGAAAGTTGCAGAGGAATTACGAGCAGGGAATGCTCGTGTAATGAAGTTCCAGCTTCACGTGGAGAAGACGCTGGTAAAGTTAGACGAAGAGTTTCAGCTTTCTGAGTCGAAGAAGCAGCAGAGTCCTCGAATGAGTCACCCACTGAGTCGGCACAGAGTTCCACTGCGGTTGTTCATCTTTGGAGATAAGCCGAAGAAGCAAATGTCGTCGCTGTTCTCCTGCATGTCGCCATCGATGCATAGAAAGTACCACGCTCTGAGCAAAGGATCGTAGTTTTAAATTACCTTATTGCCATCGCCAAAATCTTTGCTAAGAATGTTTCCTCCATTGCTCTTACCAAGATTCTTTCCCATTTTTTCCTTTGTTTGACGTTAATCAAGTAAGAATATCATTGATTTGAGTTCCTCAAAATCTTACTGGTCAAACTGCTGTTTAGATTCTGATGTGGTGTTTAATAGGTTTGGTTTCCCTAATAATAGGAAAAAAGAAAAACAAATAAAAAAAAACATAAACACAAAGATTTACGCGAAATTAAAAAAAAAAATCACAGATAATGAAGAAATTCATTAATTAGAAATCAAGATACTAATGCATTTTGCGACTTAATCATACATTAAACAAAAATCGTAATTCTAGTCAAAACGAGATTAACGAATCAGAAAAACCTAATTAGAATTCAAGTCACGTGAAAACTAACATTTTTAAAATCAAATGTGAATGAGAAGGAAAAAACAAGAATGTAAAAAATCACGAGCATAAGATATTAATTTAGTAGGGAAGCATAATATATACAGTAGTACATTAAAACCCTCGAGACTCTTTGCTATCAATACAAAATACATTTGAAAAAGATTTCATAACTTTGTTTCAAAAACTTTTAGTCAGATGCCAAGCTTTTCAACCTAGTGAGTGAGCAAATCAAATAACCAAACTTTAAAAAGGACTCCGCCAACACGAGAACATAGATATTAATCACATTATAACTTTTGATTACAACATCTTCAATTTCACTAGAATTCTTATAATTCTGAAATTTCCATGTAAAACTATGTCCATCAAAAACTCACGGCAACTACTCTTATTTCGTAAATATTTGAGATAGTTTTTAAACTAATACAACCTAATTACCTCATAAACGTTGTTAAAAATCAAAAGGTAAACAAAAAAGAAAATACGTGAAAAAAATGAATACCAAAATTTACTTGAAAGATCTTAGAAAATGGAAAAAGAAAATATGCGGAAGACAAGAACACTGAGTTTTGTGTTGAAAATCTTTTCCTGAAAAACCATAAACATAGTAAAATTTCACTATTATCAAATCAAAGTATGAAGTGCTATCGAGTTTTGCGATTCTAACGTCAATATATAAGAAAACCTAAAGAAGTTAAACAAGCCGGCTGAGATGAGGCAAGCCGGGCTGAGGTGAGGCGAGCCGAGCCGAGTCTGGAAAAGTTCAGCTTATCAAGCCTGTCGAGCCTAACGAGCTGACCCCAAAAATTTTTTAAACCAAATTGGCTCGCGAGCCATGAACCTAACGAGTCGAGTCGAGTCGAGTCGAGTCGAGCAGGCCCAACAAGTCTAAAGAGCCGAACTTACATAAATAAAATAAATTTATATAAATATATTATATATTTCATTAAATTTTTATTTATTAAAACTATAATAAATATTTATTATGATAATGATAAAATATGATAGATACTTAGTCGTGTAAATAATAGAAATATTTAATTCATACAAAAATAACATTTAATTATAAAAAAATAGCAAAAATATAAATATATAAAAAAATATAACATTCACTATAAATTTGACATTTGCATCACTACAAATTAGACACATCACAAATAAGTTGGTACCCATTTAATTGTCAATAATGTGTAAAATGTCAAAAAAAATTACAAGTTGAAAAAATACTTCAAAATTTAAATTACAATGCTAATATAGTACTTTAAAATTTTTAAAATTTTAAAGTATTTCGTTCTCTTGTTGTTGGTTTCTCGTAATGACATCGTTCCAATCCTTAATGCAAATGAGTGCTTCCACAATATCAGGTGTAAATCGTCCTCATCGTTCATTGTACACACGTCCATCTGTACCAAAAGTAAATTTCGATACTACGGCACAGACCAGATGTGTTAGTAGATCACGTACCATTATAGAAATAATAAGATATGTGGTGAAAAATATTCCACCAATCTAAAATATCAAAGTTTTCTTTATGAGAAAATTGATATCAAGTGTCAAAATAAATATTTAGTTCATTTTGTATAGAATTATAGTAAATATCTATATGTAATTGACTTCAAATATCATGACTACCAAATTGTGAACCTACAATATTTTCACTACTACCACTTGAACTAGCATGTGAAGAAACACGTGAATGACTGACATTAGAATATTTAGATTTATAAGAAGAATATAAACTACCAATTACATTAGTTATTTGATTCGGAGAAAATAAAGTAGTATTTAAATTATTAGAAATTTTATTAATCATGAGATATACTGCTATTAATTTATACATAGAATCCATTATAAATGCATAACAAAAAATAGGAGAAATGTTAAGCCAATATTTTTTAAATTTTGTTTCCATTTTATTAAGTTTATCTCTAAATTTATCTATTTGTTGATATTGTAAAAAATTACTCGTTAAGTTTATAAAAATTAGGAGAACAAGATGAAAAGTGATGTAACACCCAGAAAATTTTCTGCTAAAAACTAATTTTTGGATTTACGTAGGCGTAATCGGCGACGTTTTAGTAGAAATTGAGAGCGGAGAATTTCTACCATTAAGTAGAAAATTATTTTGAGGTTAATGTAGAAGAGAAGATTTTAAGAATCCAACCGTAATCGAAACGAATAATAGATTTATTAAACGGTTAATGGTTGATGGCAAAATATTAATTAGGATTAATTATATTAAATAATATAATATATATAAAAAAAAAAAGGAAGGGAAGGATGTAGAGAAAACCCTCTTCCCCTCGGTGGATTCTTCTCTCTTCTCCCACGTGAAACCCTTCCTTGACGATACTCCTTCTCAAGCGACGATCTTCCTTCCTCGATCTTCAATCTACGGTAAGTATTAGTTAGTTCTTAGTAGATAGATGATATTTTAGTTATTTTGAGTGACAAAAGTGGAGTTAGGGAGAGTATATGTTATGTTTGGTGAAAACATAGGAGGAAGATATGAGAATTTGAAGTTAGAGTTGATTTTTATCTGTATGTTGGTGTTTAAGCTGGAAGTATGAGTAGATTACAAAATTTTATGGGAAAGATTGAGCGTTTAGATAGCCGAATACTCGTATTGTGGAACGGTTTCTATTCGGCCACAATCGGCCAAGCTATAGGTGTTGGATTAGGAATTGGATTAGATTGTTAAGAATTAGACGTCCTCAGGGGGTCCGTAGCATTTTGAATCGTCCAAATCAGACGAGTATTGTGATAGTTACAAATTTTTGAAGGTTGGTCGGAAATGGAGTTGAATTGTGGGTTTAGTTAGATTAATTGTTAAAAGTGTTATTTCCCTTTAGAGTTTTATGAGTTGGACGAAGTAGAATTACTAGATGTGTGGTTTTATAGGTTCTCCAGTTGGCGAGCCATATACGAAGTACGAGTTACTAAGGACGACAGGTAAGCAGTGCAGTAGGTGTTTTGCCTCAGGCCTACATCACAATTCGGTAAGATGCATGCACGTTTATTTTATGTTATGCTCTAGTGATTATGCATCATGGTTTTAAAATACGAGAACGAAACGAAAATGAATTTTCATGTTTTTACGAAATGAAACAATAGGTTGAGACAAAACGAACGAAATGAGAAGATACGTAAGAAGATAATAAAGGTGGGGTTGATAGGTTTTGTCCCTAGAGGTAGACCGCGAGGTGTATCACATCTTCGCTCGCTTTACGTGGTGGCCTTGTCCCGAGAGGTGAACCGCGAGGTGTGTCACTTTACTAGATTGAGGTTGGCCTTGTCCCAAGAAGTGGATCGCGAGGTGTGTCACCTTGATTTAACACGTAAAGAAGAACCCAGTAGTAAGAAGATAAAACAGATATAAGAAAGAGACGAAAACGAAAGTAGAGACGAAACTGTAGAAACTGCATATGTTAGGATCTGTTTGTTTACAATGTTTTGTTTTTGTACATTACTTACTTAGCATTACGCTAATAGATGAGTTCTGTGATATAGATGACGATGCTATAGCTGGTGAGTACGCAGAGCGTGTCCAAGACTAGCAAGTAGTTGCAGGAGTGCGCTCGTGGACGGTCCGGCCGACTGTTGGGGCGTTTTGACTAGGGTGGGGGTATGTGAGAGAGTTGGTTTATTTGAGTTTTGTCAAAACCGTTTTGAGTTGTTATGATTCGATTGAAGTCAAGTGGATGTATAGATGGATTCAAAATTTAGTAGTCGTTTTTATATGTAAATAATGATTTTGAGATGATGGAAAAATGTACTTTTTGTTGTTTTATTGTTGAGTCAAGTTCGGTAGTTTCTCTTTAGAAATTAAGGTTTTGAAAACAGATTTGCAGAAGGAAGTGTTGACCTGTGGCAGAAGGTGTCGACCGCTCAGTATAAAAACGAGTGCGGAGTATCGACCCGTATGTGAAAGAGGTCGACCAAACTCCGTGAGTGTCGACCGATTGGGTCGACCTACTCAGACAGAGAGGGAGAAGGTGTCGACTGATATATACAAGTGTCTACCAGTAGAGTAAAATATCCTGGAGTGTCGAGCTTAAAGATCGACCGACACGCACAGAGAGAAATGTAGTGTCGACCGGCGCATACAAGTGTCGACTGCTAGTGTAAAAATGATGGAAGTGTTGACCACAATGATCGACTAACGCGGACAGAGAGGTGTCGATCAGTATTCACAAGTGTCGACCGCGAGGTGTATCACTTTACTAGATTGAGGTTGGCCTTGTCCCGAGAGGTGGACCGCGAGGTGTGTTACTTTGATTTAGCACGTAAAGAAGAACCCATTAGTAAGAAGATAAAGCAGATGTAAGAAAGAGACGAAAATAAAAGTAGAGACGAAATTGTAGAAACTGCATATGTTAGGATCTGTTTGTTTGCAGTGTTATGTTTTTGTACGTTATTTACTTAGCATTACGCTAATAGATGAGTTCTGTGATGTAGGTGACGACGCTATAACTGGTGAGTACTCAGAGCGTGTCCAGTAGTAGGAGGCGGTTGGAGGAGTGCGCTCGTGGATGGTCCGGCCGGCTGTTAGGGCGTTTTGACCAAGGCGGGAGTATGTGAGTGAGTTTAGTTGTTGTGAGTTTAGTTGAATCTGTTTTTGAGTTTTTTTAAGTCAATTGGAGTCATGTGAATGTACAGATGCATTTCAAACTTTAGCAGTAGTTTTTAGGTAAACGATGATTTTGAGTTGATGGAAAAATGTATTGCTGGGATTTTATCATTGAGTCGAGTTCTGTGGTTTCTCTGTAGAAATTATGGTTTTGAAAATAGATTTTTTGAAGGAAGTGTCGACCTGTTGCAGAAGGTGTCAACCGTTCAATGTAAAAACGAGTGTGGAGTGTCGACCTGTATGTAAAGGGGTAGTCCAAACTCCGTGGGTGTTAACCGATTTGATCGACCTACTCGGACAAGGAGTAAGAAGGTGTTGACTGGTAGTGTAAAAATGGGCGAGAGTGTCGACCTCAGGGATCGACCAACGCGGACAGAGAGAAATGTAGTGTCAACCGGTGTTCGCAAGTGTCGACCGATGAAAAACCCGAGACAAACAAAGTGTCCACCGATGTTTACAGGTGTCGACTGGTTTCTCTGCATAAGGTTTTGGTTAAGTGAAGTTTTATTTAAGCAAATTTTGACTTAGTCTTTCGCTGCGACGCTGTTTAAAATATTTTAAAAAATACCATTTTACGTCGAGGAGTAAAAGTTTTTAAATTTTTACACAAATGTTACCCGAGTATGGTTGTGTGAATAGTAGTAGTAGAGAGAGAGAGCGGACCGGAAGTCGGTGAGCCGATTTTCGGGTCATTACAATGATGGTATCAGAGCAGCGAGTAGTAGTAATCAGCGAACCGAGAACCGTGTAGGATTTCTGGGGCGCTACAAAATTTTTATGAACACATAATGAATAACGAAAGTGCAAAGATAGAGGCTGAAGCTCATGGTTAGGTGGACTCTAATAGGTGGTAGAAACTTTAATGGCAATTCCTCAAAACTTTGAAAGTACTTCCTCCCATTAGGTTTAAAAGAGTCGTGTGGTTGAAATGAAAATTTTTCTATTACGGTGTCAAGGAGTTTCACCCGAAATACATCATCACTAGCTTTTGGGTACTTCATTGATTTAAACACATTAAATGTCAATTTTTCATCTTACACTCGTAATTTAAGATCATCTTTTTGAACATCAATTAACGCACCTATTGTTGCTAAGAACGGTATACCTAAAATAATAGGGATGTTGAAAGATTGTGATTAATTACGCGGTGTTGTGGAACACTAGGTGTGACACCGATAATAAATGCAATAATAGACAATATAAAAAATTTGCAAAAAGTAAAGAGAAAGGATGTTGGTAACTTAGGTCGGCAATTGCCTACGTATGCGAGGCCACGCCTAGATTTAAAAACAATTCATAGAATTAGTAAAGTTATAAGACCCCCAGTCTAACATAAAGTAAGACTCGCTCTTTTCTTTGTCACTGCCTATTCCTAATTTCATCAATGAATATGTTTTTGCGAGCTACACTCGTCTTGAAGTCGATCCCTACCAAAATCTGAACGCAACAAGATCCTCTTATTGATGATAACTCCTCTCGGAATCCAAATGTGACTAACTCCCATTGTTGACGAAGACTCCTCTCCAAATGTTACAAGTTCCCCTTGTCGATGACGACTTCTCCCAGAATCCAAATGTGACAAGCTTCCCTCGTCGATGATGACTCTTTCTAGAATTCGTGTATGGCAAGATCCATTTGCCCACGATCAGAATGAAAAGCTCCCCTTGTTAATAAATAGAACTCCTCCCGAGTTCCAAGGCAGCCTCCTCCCGAGACTGAGCTTCAATGAAAAATAACAAGGAATGCACCTTTGACACCGCCAGCAATACCAACCGTTGTCTTTGGATGCACCCAAACAACACACTCATAAAATAAGGAAAACCAATCAGAACAGAGTGTATAGAACAGTCTATCACAGACCGAAAGATTAATAACTTATACCATATGAAACCATGAGTGAAGAGAGAAGAACAACACGCGACACAAGAATTGTGAAATAATGAATAATCTGCGCACAACATTCTCTGAGAGTGGAATGCTTAAATATTGTTTGCATCGAATATTTTTATTTTTGATGTTCAATATTCTCTCCAAACAGATATCACAGAATAAGGTAACCGAATCCCATGAAAACCGGATCTGTGACATCAGGTGTGACATTTATGGAAAATGCTACCCACTTAACAGAAATGGATCTCAACGAATTAAGAATAGATCCCACAATTGTTGTGATCATATATCTTGTTATAATCCAACAAGCAATTATCAAATCAACTTTTCGAAATCAATTTTCGAAAATAACACATTGAAAATTCAAGCAACTGACGAGCAACCGAATCGGAATCAAATCCATTAGATGCTGTGATCTTGATCTTGCTATAATCCAGCTTAACAAATTCATAATCTTCAAATCAGGTTTTCAAAATATAATATCTTGATAACTTGCTCTCTAAGTAACTTCCTTTTAAAAAGATTTGATCTTCCAAAAATAACAAACTTCCAAAATTCAAAATATTCTAATTCTAACTTCCATGGATATTTTCTTGATCTCCAAGATCTTCAAAAAACTACCTTTCAAAATACAAATAGATAATTTCTTGATTTCCAAGAAACCATCTTCCAATTATGAAATTTCATATTTAAAATAAAATTTAAATTTTCTTAATTGTTATTTACCAAAAAATTAATGCCAACCACATTTGCATTTACAATCTTGTTAAAAAATTAATGTCAATCATATTTGCATCTACAATCTTCTCCTTCGACATTTTTTTGACAAAATCAAAACTCCCTCTGCATGCTAGAAGTAACTTTGACGAATCTCCCACTGAACAGGAAATTGCATTTCATGTAGATAATATAATGCATGCAGGTGTTTCGAAATACTCTCCATTTTTGCCATAAAAAAGGACAAAAAAGGTATAAAAAAAGGTCACCATCATATAGTCACCATAGAGAGATATCCATCCTTAAGTAGAAATAACATAAGAAGAAAAACCAACCTAATTGTAGTTGTTGGCAACTATTCACTAGCATCATTTTTCCTTAGTAAGATTCTCCTTCAACATGAAATAATAGAGCTGCCTCTTCTGCTATCCCAAGAACATCTTCAACGATATCTCCAGTGACATCAACAGTTATATTAGGTGTAACAGCTGATTTTTCAATAACATCTGGCTCCTTAAAACATTCATCAAAATTTGTAGCACATCTTCAAATACCTTTCATTCTTACAATCGGCATGATTCACAATCAATTTACACGTCTGACACTACCAGTGACATCAATAATTATCTTGTTGAAATTATGAGTAAACTTCTCACAATCAACTCAGTGACTGCTCGGATGTGTACTGATCACAATAAGGGAAAATTTAAACAAATGACCCTTAAAAAAAATTGTCCTTGAAAGTCGGCGTCAGAAAACTCTACAAGTGACATCTCTGATATTGGGGGCACTTGACCCGAATTACTTCCAAGATTCGGCTCAGAAACCTTATTCATATGTACTTCTTCAATAATCGCCATGAAATCTAAAAAAACTCAAATCTTGAGAAGAAGAATAGCCGTTTGAGTTTATGATAATAAACCATAAATTATCATTTAAATTTTGGAAATAAATCTAAAATCTTCAAATAAGTTAAGAAATAAACCCAAGGATGTAGACGCGATCAAATCTAATAAAACCCTCCATCAATACATTTGAGATTAACTCCAAATTTCCATAAAGACCGCCGAAAGCTTCATATAACCCCTTGTGTCATGCAGGAAGTTACAAACCCAAAAAACTCAAAAGAAATATTTTCAATAAAAGAAATCTCTTAAAACAAGAATCGATTTTTCTTTTCCTTTTTTTTAAATTAAAAAAAACTTACAACACATAATAACTTCTTCACATGACATAGAGGCCTAAGGCAGACCTCAATTCTTCAAATCTCACACCATCCAAAGCTTTGGTAAAAATATCGGTGATTTGTTTTTCCATCACCATATGTTTTAAAGTAATAATTTTGTCTTATACAAGAGATCGAATGAAATGATGTCGAATATCAATATAATTGGTCCAAGAATGTTGAACCGGATTCTTGGAAATATTGATAGCACTCAAGTTGTCGCAATAAAATGTCATGACATCCTGTGTGACACCGTTGTCTTTCAACATTTGTTTCATTCAAAGAAGCTGTGTACTGCTACTATCAGTTGCAATATATTCTGCGTTGGTAGTAGACAAAAAAATAGAGTTTTGCTTCTTGATGAACCATGATACAAAGTTGTGTCCCAAGTAAAATAATCCACCAGAAGTACTATTTTGATCATCCGAACTACCAGCCCAGTCCGCATCGCAATAGCTAACTAGATTTGCATTTGTATCAAATGAATATTAGATACCATAGTCAGTTATTCCACTAATATATTTGAGAATCTGTTTCACTGACACTAGGTGTGACTCTTGAGCATTTGCTTGAAATTGAGCACATAAACCAACGCTGTAACAAATATCCGGCCGACTAGCAGTTAGGTACAAGAAGCTGCCAATCATACTCATATATAAATGAGCATCAACAGAAATTCTCTTCTCATCTTTGGAGAGCTTTTCATGCGTACCGATCGATGTTCTTCTAGGACAGTTATTTAAATTGTTTGTTTGTTTTTACGTTTGTTAGACGTTGAGCATCAACAGAAATTCTCTTCTCCTCTTTGGAGAGCTTTTCATGCGTACCGATCGATGTTCTTTTAGGACGATTATTTTCTAAATTGTTTGTTTGTTTTTACGTTTGTTAGACGTTGAGGAAAAGGAATCCGTGGTGTTATCTTTGTCAGACTTTGTGATGAATCTTTTTGCTGCCTTATGTGCTTCACTTTGAACTGAAGATGATGACTACGAATCTTTACTCTCACATTCAACTACCTTTTTTGTTTCTTAACTAGAATTGTCAACCACTATGCTAATGCTAAGAGTGACTGCATTGCATTGATTTCTCGTGTCCACTTCCGTGGAACTCGGCAAAGCATCTTGAGGTTGTCCATTGAGTGCCTTAGCGATTTGGCCCAATCGCGTTTCCAATCTTTGGATTTGAGCCCATTGATTTTGTAAGGTAGTTTGAATTTCTGTCATGAACTTATTAGTTTGCTCACCCATTTTAGCAACTATATCCTCAAAATTGAGTTTTTATCTTGGAATGATGGAGCTTGTTGAGAAGATTGCAGCATTTGCACGACATTGTTCTCATTCTTCCATAAGAAGTTTGAGTGATTATTGTGCGCTCCCGTGTAATAATTATTTGAATTTTGAAAATTCAGCCTATTCTAGTTCCCAACGAAGTTAGTTTGCTTGGTAGAGTTATTTGCCATTTGATTACCTTCTTGGCATTATTCACTTACATGTGGTACTTGACACCATTGGCATGCTGTCATTGGAGAGTAGATCGAATTGATCGAAACTTGGTTATTCTGCAGTTGTTTGGTTAGAGATGCAATTTTAACTGTCAAAGCTTTCACTGTATCCATCTAAGGAGTGACCGGTTGCTTTTTCAAAATATGCTGCTCAACTGGACATCTGTCGTTATTTAGTGCTAACTCTTCCAATAGAGTAAATACTTCTACTTCGATTTTCTGGAGGAGTGAACCACCGACAGTTGCATTGACTAGAGTCCTATAAATCGATAAAGAATGTTTGGATTTGCATCCAACGTGGCAAACCATGTTGAGGGCATTTTCGTAATAATTTCTTAAAATGAGCCCAAAATTCATGTAACGTCTCGCCGTTGAATTAGGTGAAATTCACAATTTCATTACGGTACTTAGCAGTCTTTTCAAAAGAGAAGAATTTAGATAAAAATTTATCGCATAATTCAACACATGTTGTTATGCCATCAGCCGACAATAAATTTAACCAACCTTTTTGCACAGTCTCTTAATGAAAATGGGAATAGTCATAATTTAACAACATCATCAGAAACATTATGAAATTTAAAAGTATCATATACCTCCGCAAAGTTAGCAATATAATTCTTTAGGTCCTTAGATGGCAAGCCACTAAATTGCAACTGTTGAGTCATATGAATGATTGCCGGCTTGATCTCAAAATTGTGGCATGTAATCACCGGTTTACGAATCGCAGATTGGACACTGACTACAGATGACATCACATAATCAAGTAATGTCTGTGTCTCAACTTTGTTAATTCAGTCAAGATCCATGGCTTCTTTCTTTGTTTCCTTTCGATTCCTACGACATGTTCGTTCAATTTCTGGATCGATTATAATTAAGTTGGCAGTATCTAGTTTTCGTATACACTAAATAAAATAAAAATAAATAAATAAAATAAAAATAAAAATAAAAATAAAATAAACAAGTTAAATAATTGAATTCAAATATAATATAGAATTATTTAATTTAATAATAACAAACAAATAGTTCTGGCAACGGTGCCAAAAACTTGTTGCGAAAAGTAATAAAGTGTAAAATTACGAGCCGAATCCACGAGAACTATTTTTACAAATTATTAAATTAATTTATTTCTAAATTAATATGAATAACAAAATTTTGACACTTTTTTTATTTAAAATAAAACAACAAATTTTAATTATATAAACTAAAATTAAATAAAGTTATTGGATCTAAAGAGAGAAAAATCTAGGGTTTTTGATTTCACCTAGTTAATCTTGTTTAGTATCCCTAATTCAATTTATTAATGTTTATTACTATGTATTGATGACAATTTCACAAATATATTTATCAATCTTTATTTAATAATAACAAACTTATTCAATTAACGGATTATTAGTTCTCGGTTTCTAAAGCTAAAAATTAATTAAATATATTAAGAACGAGAAATTAAAACACTACATAAACATATTAGCTATCTCTAGTCTAATATCATTTTCATGGTAAATTATCCATTGCATGATTATTTATCTCCCATCGGTCTCAAAATAATCTTACGAACATGCTATTTTTGATCAGACAATCGCAAACATTAAAAACAGAATAATTTACTAAACACAATATCGAAATAGAAAATCAACAACTTGAATTAAATAAAAAATTAAACAGTCATAATTCGACTATATTGTAGCATCAGAAAAAAATTAGTTCACGCTAAAATATCAAAAAACAATAGAAATAGTAATGAAATTCATAGTTCAGAAGAGAAGGAGAAATAAAACTAGATTTATCGATCCGAAATCGTCTCCCTGAGTCTCTCTCTCAATTTCAGTCTCCATTTCTCCTGCTTTCAGCCCTATGTGATCTTCTTTTTTGACCCTAGATGACTTCCAAGCGATAGAGCTGCCTCTAACTATAGTTTTATAACATAGTTCTGAACTAGGTTTCGGAGTTCACGATCAATTGTTGAAATTAAAACAATGATCAACTGTTGAAATCAAATTCTAAAATTATTATTTTTTTATTCAGCGACAGCCGATCGACTGCCTCCCTGTGGCTAATCGATTGGCGGCCATTTTGGTTTGTGGTTTTTCTTCCCTAACAACTTTTCCCTTTTTGCTTCGTGATGCATCCAATTCTTTTTGTTGAGACTTTAACGTGCTAAATTTCATTTTCTCTGTGCATTTACACAAAAAATGTCAAATTCTCTCGAATACTTGAGAAAAACTTATCGAATCAAATATAAAAGAGTACAAATAAGTGTGTAAAATACAAACTTGTCACACCCCGAAAACCTTACACGGTTCCCGATTCACACACTTCTACTACTTACTCACTGCACTCAAAAAAATGGAGTAAAATTTAAAACTTTTGTTACTCGACTTAAAATGATATTTTTGAAAATATTTTATACGACATCGCAGCGGAAAACTTAATTAATATCAGTTTAAATAAAACTTCATTTATAAAACATAAAACATCGCAACCGATCGACACCTGTAAATATCGGTCGACACTTGGGTTGTTTTGAGTTTTTCATCAGTCAACACTACGTTTCTCTCGGGTCTTTTCGTCGGTCAACACTGAGAACACCAGTCGACACTACGTTCGTCTCGGGTATTTTCGTCGGTCGACACTGAGAACACCGGTCAACACTTCTACTGTCATCTCAGAGAGCGGTCGACACCTTTGTTCTCTCTGTTTTCCAGCAGTCGAGGCTTGCAGCCGACACACCACCATTTTTACACTAACTAGTCGACACTTGCACTCACAGGTCGACACCTGATGTGGCTCTATCTCTATAGGTTGACCCTTGGGGTCGACACCTGCCGGGTTTGGTCGACCACTAAGCCAATCGGTCGACACTTCCTTCCCAGAATTTTGTTTAAAAACTTCATAAAATCAACCGACTTCGACTCAACGCTAAAAATGACCCAATGTGTACTTTTTCCATCAACTCAAAATCGCTATATATGTCAAAACTACTACCAAACATTTGAAATCCATTTACTATTCAAAATGACTCCGACTCAACCCCTAACCCGTACCTATGAACACCGTGTCAAAATGCCCTAACAACCGGCTGGATCGCCACGTGCGTTCTCCTCAAACTGCCTTCTAATATTGGGCTCACTCTGAGTACTCACTAGCTATCACTTCGTCACCCACATCACGAAACTCAACTATTAGCATAATACTAAGTAAGTAATGCATAAAACATAATACTGAAAACAAACACATCCTAACATATGCAGTTTCTACAGTTTCGTCTTTGCTTTCGTTTTCGTCTCTTTCTTACATCTTCTTTATCTTTTTACTACTAGGTTTTTCTTTACGCGCTAGATCAAGGTGACACACCTCGCGGTCCACCTCTAGGGACAAGGCCACCACGTAAAGTGGAGGAAGAGTGATACACGTCGCGGTCCACCTCTGGAGATAAGACCACCACGTGAAGCAGAGGAAGAGTGATACACCTCGCGGTGTACCTCTGGGGACAAGACCACTCAACCCCACCTTTCTTATCTTTTTACGTATATTCTCATTTCGTTCGTCTCATTACATCCTACTGTTTCACTTCGTAAGAACATGAAAATTCATTTTTCGTTTTGTTCTCCTACTTTAAAACAATGATGCACAACCATGAAAACATAATATAAAATAAACGTGCAATGCATCCTACTGATCTGTGATATAGGCCCGAAGGCAAAACTCCTACCACATTACTTACTTGACGTTCTTAGCAACTCGTACTCCGTATACGGCTCGCTAACTGGAGAACCTATAAAACCACACATTCATCAATTCTGCTTTGTACAACTCATAAATTCCTAGCTTGAAAGTTATAACTCGCCCAAAACCAAAAGTTTCTACTAAACCCGAATCCAACTCAATTTCCGACCAACTTCGAAAATTCATAACTTCTCCAATACTTGTCCGAATTGGACGATCCAAAGTGCTACAGGCTCCTCAGGACGTCTAGTTTCTAATGGTATCATCCATTTCCTAATTGAACAGCCACAACTTGGCTGGATGTGGCTGAACGGAGACTGTTCCGCAACCCGAGTTATCCGGCTCTCTAAACGCTCAATTTTCTCTATAAAACCTATAATCTACCCATTCTTCCAACTTAAACACCAATACACGAATAAAATCAACTATAAATCTCCAAATTCGTATCCCCCTCCTAGGGTTTCACCAAAACCACTCAATACTCCCTCTAACTTCATTTTTTTTTCACTCAAAACAACTAAAGGACTAACTATCTACTCAAAATTAACTAAAACTTACCGTAAATATGAAGGTTGACGGAGAATCAGAGAGGAACTGTTGGCTGGAAGGAGATCACCGAGTCAGGCGGTGAGGAGGAAGAAGAATAGCAGGGGGGAAAGGGTTTTTAGCAGGGGTGAAAGGGTTTTCGAATCCTTCTCCTTTCTGTTTCTTTTTCTTTTTATTATTATTTTTATATAAATAATAATAATAATAACTAATTACTACATCGCCCTCATTTTTTAATCTTTTAGCCAAACAGCTATTCAATCCGTTTATAGTCAGATTACTAAAATTTTCTTTTCTTCATTAGTATCGAAAAAATCTCTTACCTACTAGTACAAATTCTTCACTCTCTATTGCGACCAAAATTTCGCCGTTTATTAATATGAATTTCTGAAAATTAAATTACAGAAAATTCCGGGTGTTACAAAACTTATCTGCGACACTGCGATGGTGATGGAGAATTGGTTTGGAGCTGGCGGCTGGGGGCCTGCGACGATAGAGTTGGCCACCTTGGCGGCTTGGCTCACGGGGTGGGTTTAAAAGCTTGGCTCGTGAGCCCAGATTCTGGGCTTAGCTCAGCGGCCCGCCTCTTTGGAACGGGTCAGGCTTGGCCTATTACAATAGCGGACCGAACTTGTTTAATATCACTAAGAAAACCACTGAACTTAATATTGAAATATAGGTCCGACATGACATAATTAAAATTTAAGTTACACTAAACTCTAACAAATTGTGCTAATAATATTTGGCACTTAGGTACGAGATCTAGTAATCTCCGGCCATTGTAGAGCTACCTACGAGATACAACAAACATAAACTCACAGATATGTTCCCATTAATGGAGAATCCATTTCCAAACAAAAGGAAAAAGACATCTACCATAAAACTAGGTTTTCTTCGCCGGTTCCAATTGTTACAACGATTTTGGAAAACAAAATCAGGACGATGAGAATGGAGGAAAACAAAAACAGACCATTTTTTCCCACAGAAAGTTTTGGAAACCCTCACTGTCTCCTTACCATTCCTGAGAATTGCTTATCCGGTTGTCTTGGAGCCTGTAAAAAAAAAAAAAATTGATACTTACTTTGATTCTGCTCTTTCCGCTACCATCAAATAATAAAAGAAGCAAAATTAGAGAAAAGACAGCTGAAATTTACCAGATTTCGCCATTAACGACGTCCATGAGGACAACACCACGTCGTCAGACAAAACTAGGGACTCTTACGTGACGGGAAGCTCCTCGGAAGAACTTCCATGGCCTGTAAAATCATCTCTTTAATCGACAAGCGATTGAAGATGGTAGCAATCGGAGAAGACGATAAGCAAATCACGTTATGTAAAACAGCCGGAAAGCTAAACAACCAGTCATAGATCGGTCATTTCCTCTGTATATATGTATAGATTAAGATACTGGCGATTGATGGACGTAAAGTTGAGTGAGATTCGAGCTTCCATTTTGACGGTGGAGCTGAAAATCATCGTGATGGGTCTATTTTTGAAGCCCAAAATTACCTTAAGGTTATAAATCATAGGTCTATTTGTTGTTTCGAAAAGGATAAGAGCAGTTCTTCGTAGAAATTAATTTCTATAAAACCTTCAACGGAGAAGGAGAGAGAAATGAATGCTTCTTGTTAAAAAAATATGGTTTTTGATCATGTAAGTTCATTAACAAAGAGTTTGCCCTCTCTTTCTATATCAGTGATCACGTTAATCATCTCATACGTTGAACACATCATTTAAGATGCATGGTCATATTGTTTCGACAAATCTCGAGACATACTTATTTTATGAACATGATCATTGCGTTAGTTGAGTGAACAAAAAATTATGACTTGATCTAGGTCTGCTCCTAACAAGCTTGCTAACATATTTAAAAATGCATGTGTAATTGATAACTCTTCAAAAAGAGTTATTTTGAGTGATATTTGTGCATGAAAAATTACTTGAATCGAGTCAAATATAAATTATTTAGGTCAAATTATGAAAATTGCAACAGATTGCAACAATATTATCTGCTTTGAAAAATAATGAATTTTATTTAAATTTTTATGAAATATCAAACTTTTAGGACTAAAAAAGAATTTCGCTGTACTTTTGGTGCAAATGATGCCAACTATATTATACATAGTATAAAAATTAAATAGATGAAGCAAAATGATTTAATGACAAATTTCAAATTAGCAACAAAAAAGGGAAACTCTGTGAAGAAGGAAAAGAAGAGAAATCCCAAAAACAAAGAAATAAATTTTGAATTGAAAATGGAAAACTAAAAGAGAAAAAGAATTGAAAAAAAGCTTTTAAATAGAAGAAAATGAGCGGGAGAAAAAAATAGAGACATTGGGAGCTGAACACAAGACCTGAAAGAGTTGAAGAAAATGAAATTCGGAGAAGAAAGTGAGAAGAAGAAAAAAACGGTGCATTGCTATAGCATTGCACATCTTTGCATCGCAGAGAAGTTTAATAATATTTTTTCATTTTTGAATATACGATGTCTATGGTTACGGGCTAAGAGTTTATTTTGGTTAGAGAAAAAAGTATTTGTTACAAGAATTCCATTACTTGCTATGACTGATTACTTTTGTTAGAACAAATTGTTATGATGATTATGGTTAAATTCGATTTATGTCGACGAACAATATTGATTCCACATGTTCTTATCGTATTGAGAAATATGTATTAATTGTTAGATGCATAATAATTTATATGAATTGAATTTTACTTAGTTGTTATCATTCAATTTGTATGGCTTCAAGAATAAGGTGTTATTGATGTTTTTATTATTTTCATTCTATCTATAAATAGAAGAGAAAAATAAAACGAACCACTAAATAATTCGAAGAAATCTTGGTTATTACAGAATTCTTGTTGTTCAAACGAATGTTGTAGCAATCTATAGCTTCAGTAGCGAAATTTACGTAACAAAGAAATTGATCATTACCAGTATTTTCATTATCTGACTTTCTTATTTTATTGTTTGTACTCTTTTATTGTTTAAATTTCTATTTAATTTATATAACTTGATTATCTATTATGAATAAATTTTGTATTACTTAGAATTAAAATTTTATAATTTATATAAGTAAATTAACTATGTTTTTGAAATGATTAGCTATAGAAAAACTATAATTTATTAATAAATTAACATTTGAAAATTAACTTTATATAATTAAGTATTGGATAAATTATAATACTTAATTACTTTAAGTATTGTATCAGATGTAAGTTGATATCTATCTAGATCTGTCCGATTAAACTCATTTTAGAAATCTCATTAGGGTTAATACTCTAGTTTAATGTATAAATATTTGCTTGAGTCATAAAACTAATTGTACTGATTTTGAAGTTAAAACACGTTGAATTGAATGATCACTTTTCGCAAATCAAGGTGTCAAACAAGACCCTCACTTTTGAATTCACCCCCTCGACCACACAAATATCATATGCTCTAACCAAACTACCATCTATCTCAAAGTTTCAAGACCTCTGTCCTAAGGTTTGGGTCTTACTACCTTGAGCTCAAATGGAGAAGATAAGAATTACGACTAATCTCTTTTCTACTCATAACTTGTGAGGATCTCGTCAACAAATTATTATCTAATTATTAGAAAGAATAATTAAGATTTGATTCCTTCGTAAGGGATTATTTTATGTAAAAAGGAGTGTCATAGTGGAATATTTGCACTGCGAGGAAGTTATCCAGGTTTGTATAGTCTCTCTTCTCCTCTTCTAACATGAACTTGTCTTTTTTAACCCAAAAATTGAATAAACAAAACTAGAAGTTATTATTTTTATGTGACTCATTGTCACGACATGTAGGCAGACTAAGATTGAAATGCGAGGTCGAACAACTTGATTTTCAGAGAGTACTTGATCCCCTAGTTCAAGTCTTGATTTGTGACAGAAAACTTGAAAAAAAATAATATCATAGTCCACACAAGATTGGGTAAAGTTCACGTAATGATCATGGATTTATAAAATAGTATAACAAATAGTCACAAGAAATATTGCGTAAAAAATAAAATATCAAACACCCAAAGTAATATAAAGATTAAGAAACAAAGGAAGGAGATGAGGGCATCATCAATAAAGAAAAGACAAAAATAAACAACAGAAAGAAAACGAAGGAAAACGGAAGAAAACGGAAGAAAACTCCATGATGATCGACTACTCCTACCTCAACGATTTTTACTCATGAAAAAATTAGTTTTATTATTTTATTTTAGGAACCATGAGCCAGCGAGAAAAATGCAATGCATAGATTTAAATTAATCGAAATTTTTTTACCATTTTGAAAACAAATTTCTCGAGCCATTAACGGGACAAGTTTCGAAAACATTCCAACTACGTATGTAGTTATACACAAAATAACACATCCATTTTTTTCTATAGAAAACACTCATCATAAAAATAAGGTCGTTCACCAAAAAATGTAAAAAAGAAAGGAAAAACAAAAAGAAGAAAATGCATAGAATTAACGATCATCTACAAAGTTTTTAGAAGATAATGAGGTGAAGAGTTACAGAGTATGAAGAGGAGGAGAGATGTTCTTGGGGTTTCTATGAGCATGGAGATACCCTAGAAAATTATGAATGTAATTATCCTGCTTGTTTCCATCCACGAAGAACTTCTTCACCTCCTTTATTCTCTCCCTGTAAATCCTACCCTCTTCTTCTACCATCACCAGCCGCACTGAGTTGGCCACTGACTCTCTACTGAATAACCCGTCATCCTCCTTTCTCGGAATCGGATATCCCATCTTCTTCTCCTCCAAAACCCTAGCGTTTATCCCTTGATCAGCCAGAAAGGTCAGTAGAATCAGAGCTTTCCCGAATTGGACCGCCTCCACGACGGAGCTCCACCCAGAGTGGGTTAAGAACCCTCCTACTGAGTCGTGCGACAGGATCTTCAGCTGCGGGGCCCAGGTTTTCCACACGACCCCTCTTCCTCTGGTTCTGTCCTCGAACCCCTCCGGCAGCTCGATGGGCTCCGGATCGGTCGCTCCCCGGCGAGTCTTTAGCACCCAGAAGAAGGGTAGCTTCGACTGTTCGAGTCCCATTGCTATCTCAGTGAGTTCGTCTTGACTCGGTTTCGCTTCGCTCCCAAACGCTACGTAGACTATCGTCGCTTTTTCTTGCTCGTCGAGCCAGTTTCTAATCGACCTCCACTCCTCCGTCACCTCGCCAGAGTCGTACTCCGTCGTCGGAAGTTGACCAACGGGAAAAACCGGTTTACTGAAGAAGTTATCGAGGAGTTCAAACCATTCCGGTTCAAATTCTGAGCAACCTCGTACAGCCACAATATCGCAGCGGTTGAGTGCCAGCTTGAACCGTTCTGAATCCGACACTCCGGACTCGTTGGTCTCTAAGCTGTCGGAAATTTTCAATATTTCGAAGTAGCGAAACGCGACTTTCGTCGGAAAGTGGACCCACTTTGGGGGTTCGGTGTAATCCTCTAGTGCTTTCCGGTAATCATCGCCGGTCGGAGGTCCGAGGAAACACAAAAGGGGGGTAGTGAATATACTAAAGCAAACCGTCTTAATACCGAGCTCAAGTCCGACCGAACTCACCCAAAACGGAGCAAAGTCGTAAAGGATCCAATCCGCATCGGACGACGCGAGAAAGCTGGTAAGGGCTTCTCGGAGCTCGTCGTAGGCTTTCTTCAGATACGGCACCATGTTATAAGGAAGATCACTGGTAGCCTCTGCGTCTTCCGGCAGATTATCTACCCGCGACAAAGGAAGTTTGACGAAGTTGATGAGAGATGATAAATCAGGATGGAGCTCAGGGAGGCGATCGATATTTCTAGGAGTAGAGACGAAGGAGACTAGATGACCCTTTTGAGCGATGAGCTTTGAAAGCTCTAAAAAGGGGATCATATGGCCGAAAGCCAACCATGGAAACATTACTACATGAAGCTTCTTGTTATCCGCCATTGATGAAGCTTGTAGTCGTCTGTAACACTTCCCACAATCTTCTTAAGTACATGTCAATTAGCGACAAACATCTTCTTGCTGGCCTTTGCATCAACTCGCAGGTAGCAAAGAACGAACGGTGGATGTGACCATTTTTCAAATATAAAAAATCATTTTTTTAATAAAAATTAATCCACTTGTTTTTAATTAGAATTTTAAATTCTAATTCGGCTCCGTAACTCTTTACATATGAATTGTTTATAAAGTTAAATAATAAATTCTTTGAACTATTCGTCGATTAACAAGTAATATATAAAATTAAAATACACATATTTTCCAACAACCCACTTATTAAAATAGACATATAAGTGGGAACTTAACCCAAATTTTCCAACTACCTACTTATTAAATAAAAGTTTGAACTCTTCAAATTTAAACACTTGGAATGGTTGGGTTTAGTCACTTAAGATTAAGATTTATTTTATGTTCAATTTTGACGCATTTTATTTTTGATTAAAAATAGAATTCTCTTATTTTATAAATAATTGATAAATTACTCGTTATTGTTTTAATTGATGCATGTCTTCCTAGAGCTTAGTTGACTTCTCATTTTCAGAATTTAATCACAAGGACTTTCAATTGCCATGCTTGAATTGCAAATTATTATACTTTATTATTTTTCCCAGAGCTTTAACTTTTATTTGAAAGTTTAGACTTTCTTGAAAATTTGTAAATATTTAATTTATTTAACTTTTATTTGACTTATTTATTTTTAGGAATATACTAATGCATTATTTTAGATGTCACTAATAGACCTATAATTTAACCATTTTGGTTTGGACCCTCTTTTTATTTGTCATGTAAGTCTTGCACTGCCTATTTATTTAATAATTGAGTTTGAGGGTAAGGTGGTTCGATTTGATTTCAGGTTGGATTGTTCTTCGTGTTGTACGAGTCCCCTTTGAAGCATGACAAAATTATTGATATTAGAGATAAATTGACATTTTTAAAAGTGACACCAACAAGATACATATTGCGGTGATATATGGCATTTGAAAGGTATCTTAAGGTTTTTTTTTTTTGTTAGAAGATGAGGACAGTTCTATCTGTACATGTGTGGTTTAGAGTGGTTATAAATTTAGGGAGAAACAGTAGATGCGTGCTTCGTAAATCAATAAAAGATTTGAAATATGAGTTCGAGAACTCTTCTAGATACATGTGTGGTCCTGTGTAATCTAAATATAAGAAATCCATCTTATGATGTAATTAAAAATTAAAGACTTACCTCGTTTTATTTAGAATTCTTTATTTTGAATTGGAACTTTTTGTTTGTAGATTTCAATGCAGTGATGAATACACATATCTTTGGTTTGATAAAGTATTTGTGAACGATCTAATTATGACTTGATTTAGTGTGTTTCAACTCGAGAATTGGTTTTTGCATAAGTAATTAAAGATATATGGATCAAGGGCTAAAGTCGTTCAGGTGGAGGGCGATTGTAGCAACGACTTTCTTGATCAAAGCTTATTTCTAAACTGCATAGAAAAAGATTGTGAAAAAAATTAAAGTATTTGTAATGCTTGTGAAATATGAGATTCGTTTTGTCATAATTTATTTTGAAGATAGATAAAGAAATCTTATAAATTGATTAATGGTTGAAAATGTAAGATCGAGGGAATTTGAAGCAAGTTCAAGTGTAATGTCAGATTGATGTGATGACTCTACTTAAAATTAACTATAATAATCACAATTACAATAATTAAATATGATTAGAACTGATATAAAACACCTTATATGATAAAAGTAAAATTTGCTTATTGGAGCACGTGTGAGTGTAAGTTCAATAACAAATTCTATGAGCTCGGAAAATTCTGAAACTTTACAATATCACACAAGACACATAAAGACATAGAATGACTTTAGAATGAATGAAATGGAATATATGCAATAAAAGTTATTCAATTTTAAAGTTGGTTGATCTATATTTGCTTCAAAATTGGAGTGTTTTGATAAATTACTTTAAATTTGATTTTAGAGTGAAAATTTGGAGAAAGTCATTTAAGGAGGAGAAAGTCATTTAAGGAGAAATGTTCCAAACATATTGAAGTATGTGGCTATGTAATAAAATGGACAACCAATGAGGTTCTGCTAGCTGTCACAATTGGATTAGTGATTAATTATATCATTAAGATGTATTTACTGGATTATTAAGGTTAACTAATCAATTATGTAAATCTTAATTGTTAGCTCATGACTCCAAATTATTTATTCGGAGCTAAGTATGGTTAATAAATAATAATCATAATATAAATGCCGACTGCTGACCCTAAAATCGTTGTCCCCAAAAGTTTGCGGCCGTATATAGGTTGTCAGATTGGGTTCTCTATTCCGATATAAGACTCATCTATGTGTTTTTTTTAGTGTTAAGGAGAATATTCTTAACATTGATTTTGGTTTTAGGCCCATACAAGTTTGTGGACTTTGAGTCGACGGCTTAGGTTGTTGCTTCAGTACTCAAGAAAAGCGGTAATCGTCAAGGTAGAGGTTTTATATTATTTGCATTGCACTTGCATCATTATTTTATAAAGCCTATTTTTGTGAGTTGTCTCATGTATAGAACTTGACGGGGTTCTAGTCGCCAGCACATCAATTTTTACGTGTATGTACATACAATTTACACGTTTACCATTGATGCATGATTTTATATTATTGATATATATATATACATGTTTGGGAGGATGAGTCCTCGTGATACTTTGGACTATTTTGGTATCAAAGTATCAAGAGGATATTCTAATACATCTTCTACTGCGTGAACGTTGTTTTGTTTGCACGGTCTTGAAAATAGGTAATAAGACAGTGATGACATACTCTTTGAGTTTCAAAATTCTATACCTGATCAAGGTATATTTGTATATTGGTTTACGGGTAGTGTCATGCTGAGCTTGCTTGCCTGCTACCTGGGATGATGATGATGGATCTTCAGATCACTATTGCTTTATTTTTTCTTTCAAGCTTAGAAGATGTTAATGGATCTTCAGATCACCACCTTTCTATGCTAGTGTACTGGAAGAGTCATTGAGTGACTATTCTTTTTCACTCGGGTGATTTTTATGTGACAAGAATAATAGTGGCGTATTTTTGTATAGTCATATATGTATGCAATAATATTTGACTTATTGACTCATCGGTGGCTCGTTGAGCTGTTCCTTTAACAGGATGAAATGAGTTTTCATAGAACCATTTTGATACCTCATCATGTTTTGAACTAAAATGTAAAAGAAGTTTTACACATCCATTTAATATAACATTTCTATTAAGTCAGTAACTCACCCTAAACGACCCTCCTCCTTTCCAAAAAAGAACAACGACAGTGAGTAATTGGGATTCCGTTGCAGCTGTTCCTTTATTTATTTGTTGAGTGATTTAGATTCCTCATAGACTTATCTTTATATTTGGATATGTATAAGAAAACTTGGATTTGAATTTGGACATTTGGTATGTAGATTTTATTGAACTGCTACATTATTATAACTATATTCACTGTGTAGATCTTGACTTTTGATTGTGTTCAAGTCTTCTTCTATGAACAAAGTCTTGAGCTAAGTGATCGAGTTATTTTCGAGGATTTGGTTGCCTGACTTAGCATTCTGTTAGGCTCGCTTCCAAATCATGGCAAGGTTTCTAGTGAAATTTACCTTGTATTCTAATTTTCAAAGACATGTGTTTTGGCATCAATTTCTACTTGTTATTGTTTTTTTTTATTGAAGATGTCTTTCCCAGAGAGTGCTCTCATTGTGTGGTTTGATTTTATATAAAGATATTTCATAACTTTTTATTTATAATGATCACGAGATGCTAAAAAATTTTGAAATAGTTGAGATGTCATGATATATCTATCTATTTTACTCTTATCAATCCACAACTTTAAAAAATAGCATAATTTACTTTTTCAATTATTTTATCTTGTTATAAAGTCATTAACTAAACCCCAACATCAAAAAATATTAAAATTAGTTTTGTTAAAAAGAATAATTGAATACAAATTTATTGACTAAGCTAGCTTGGTTGACGAAAGAAGGTTTTTTTATTCTAGTTTATTATTTTCTATAAAATATATTATAATATGGCCGGAGTCTATATTGTATTTGATGTTAAGTCTTGTTTATAATAGTTAGAGAATGAGGTAATCCTGAATATTAGTATGTAAACTCAATGAGTTATAGAAAATTGAACAGACCCTTTTATAATCATAAGGAAAAGTTCTAAAATATATTTTGTTAGAGAAACAACCTAAAATCCTATGTACAGAGAGTGTTAACATCTCCCCAATCTCAAGAGAGAAGTATGCAGAGTTTGATGCAAGATTATAGAAATTTGGAGAGAGGGAGAGATTTGTTGAGTCCATCAACAATATGTGTGGAAGATACTGTAAATTAAACTTAGAGTTATTACCGTGAGACCTTGTAACATAAAAAATGAAAATTACTTTCCTCTTTTTCGACTTTGAATAAAGAACAAGATTCGAATGTTGGCTTTAACGAGATTTAAGCATAATTATTTTGATGATAAAAGTGATTATGAGGTATAGATTATTCTAAATATTATGATGATTATGATTATGAGTACTTTTGGATATGTGTTGAACATGGATATGTGTTAGATGTGGATATTATAAATAATGTGCATGATATTGATATCAATAATATTATATTTGCTCTCATTAAGAATACTCTTAATGAAGGGTATTGGTTGTAGTAATATGTTTGATTAAATCCTCAGTTAACAATGAAGCATATAAGACTTAGATGCAAAAGTGTATGAAAAACTGTTCGAAGTGTCGATTGCAAGACTCAATCTGTCAACTGCTAGGCCATTTTGCAAAAGTTACAGAGAGTTTAAAGTGTCGATTGGTAGAGGCAAGTGTCAATCGCTAAGTCATCTTGCAAATATTACAAAGTTCAAGGTGTTGACTGCCAATATAAAGAGTCGACCTCTCAATTCATATAAAGCTAAAGGTGTCGACTACTAAAAGAAAGTGTCGACCGTGCGGTCTACCACAATGTAGACCGAGTTATTGAACGACATTCAAATTCACACAACGATTTACAAGCTTCAACCAACCAGAACGAAACGTCAACGGGTGCACTACTTTTTTAAAGACGTCAATAAATAGAGGAGTGCAGCCGTGTTCAAGAAGTGGAGTTTGCGAACCATATTGAAGTGTTGTTGATTTTTCCACTTGAGAACAAAAAGTTTTTAGCCTAATCACACTTCTCCTAAACCTCAACTTGAGATTATCAACTTTGAGAGAGTGTAATATTGTATTCCATGGTTCAATCTCGTCTTTGTATGTTGAAAAACTTGTAATGGGTGACGTCCTTAAAAGGTTGAAAAATATTTTATTGACACCTGTAAGCTCAATCAAGGAGAAGGGTGACGTCTTGCAATTGTTTGAAAGGCTTGATTGGCACCCGAAAGTACAATCACTTGTAATAAAAAAGATTTTATTGAAAGAATCTTTGAGGAGGAGTCTTGAAATGTGAACGTTGGCAGTTTGGCCGAACCACGTTAGCAAATTTGTTTGCACTCTCTTATCTCTTTCTCCTTACTATATTCTTTTATCTTTGTATATTTATTTTAGTTCATACAATCAAGAGAAATAAAACGTATAAAGAGATTCTACATAATAGGATTTCTTAATCACATGAAAAAGTTTAGGTAACCTAATTTGTAACACCCGGAATTTTCTGCTAAAATTAATTTTTCGGTTTTACGTAATTGTATGCAGGGTTGTGATCGGACTTGAGAGCGAAGAATCTCTATCACTAAGTATAACATTATTTTGAGGTTAATAGAGAAGAGAATTTTAAGAATTCAACCGGAATCGAACTGAATAACAGATTTATTACACGGTTAAGGGTTGAGGGCGAAAAGGCAATTTGGTTTAATTATTATATAAAAAAAAAATAGTAGAAGTATAAAGCCCTCTTCTTTTCTTTCCTTCCCCGCATGAAACCTCTTCTATTCGGCGTTTTCCTCCGTTCTAGTGATGTTCAGCGACGATTCTCCTCCGTTCTTCTTCGTTCTTCCAACTTAAGGTAAGTCTTCAGTTAGTTCTTAATAGATAGTTAGTATTTTAATGGTTTTGAGTGTTAAAAATTAAGTTCGAAAGGTATTGAGTGGTTTGGTGAAAACGTAGGAGGAAGCTGTGAGAAATTGAAGTTAAAATTGATTTCTATCAGTATGTTGGTGTTTAAACTAGAAGTAGGAGTAGGTTACGGGATTTTATGGGAAATATTGAGCATTTGGATAGCCGAGTGCTCGAATGGTGGAACGGTTTCCGTTCGGCCACATTCGGCCAAACTATAGGTGTTGGATTAAGAGTTGTTTAGATAATTAGAAATTAGACGCCCACAGAAGCCCGTAGCATTTCGAATCGTCCAAATCGGACACGTATTAGAGAAGTTATGAATTTCTAAAGTTAGTGAGAAATTGAGTTGGATTTTGAGTTTAGTAGAGAGTTTGGTTTTGTATGAGTTATGACTTTCGAGATAGGAATTTATGAATTGAACGAAGTAGAATTGATGAATGTGTGATGTTATAGGTATTCCAGTTAGCTAGCTAGCTAACTACGAGTTTCGGCATACGAATTGCTAGGGACGCCAGGTAAGTAATGTAGTAGGAGTTTTGCCTTCGGGCTTACATCACAGTTTAATAGGATGCATTGCACGTTTATTTTATGTTATATTTTCAAGGTTGTGCATAATTGTTTTAAAGTAGAAGAACGAGACGAAAATGAATTTCCATGAATTTATGAGACGAAAACAGTAGGATGTGAGTAGCGCATAACGAAATTGATAAGATACGTAAGTAGATAACGAAGTTGGGGTTGAGTGGCATGGTCCTATGAGGGGGGTCGAGAGGTATGCCATTTTTTCTCCTGCTTTACATGGTGGCCCTGGTCCTATAAGAGGGATTGCAAAGAGTACCACTTTACTAGGTCAAGGTTTGCTCTGTCCTATGAGGAAAACCATGAGACGGGTCACCTTGGTCTAGCGCATAAAGAAGAACTCAGTAGTAAGAAGATAAATAAGATGTAAGAAAGAGACGAAAACAAAAGTAGAGACGAAACTATAGAAACTGCATATGTTAGAGGATGTTTGATTTAGTGTGTTTACGTGCATTACTTATTTAGCATGGGGCTAATAGTTGAGTTCTGTGATGTAGGTGACGAAGCGATAACTGGTGAGTACTCAGAGCGAGCCCATGACTAGGAGGCAGTTAAAGGAGTACGCTCGTGGATGATCCGGCCGGCTGTTAGAGCAATTTTAATGCGGTATTCATAGGTACGGGTGTAGAGGTCGAGTCGGAGTCATTTTGTAAAAAAATAGATTTCAAATGTTCAGTAGTAGTCTGGATGTATTTAACGATTTTTAGTTGATTGTAAGGAGGATGGTTTTGTTGTTTTTAACGTCGAGTCGAAATTGATTGTATTGGGAAAAATTTAGGTTTTATGGAGGTTCTGTGAGGGAAGTGTCGACCGATAGGCTTAGTGGTCGACCAGACCCTATAAAGTGTCGACCGCGAGGGTCGACCTGCGTGGACAGAACCAAAGTAAGTATCAACCTATGGTTGTAGGTGTCGACCGGTAGTGTGAAAAATGGCAGCGGTGTAGACCACGAAGGTCGACCTGCACGGACAGAGAGGATCAAGGTGTCGACCTACGGCTGTAGGTGTCGACCGAAAATGAAGGAGATGGTGGAGGTATCGACCGCGAGGGTCAATCGATGAAAACAGAGAGAATTGAAGTGTCGACCGCTAAAGAGAAGTGTCGACTGGTTTGAGGGTGAGTAGAAGGAGGTTGACCATGAGGGTCGACCTGTGCCGGCAGAGATGAACGAAGTGTCGACCGGTGACGGTAGGGGTCGACCGAAAATGTCTTTTAATGTTTTAAAGACTTGATATTTTATTTAAAATGATTTTTAACCAAAAGTCTTCCGCTGCGAGGTTTTCAGTCGATTTTAAAAGTGTTGTTTCAAGTTGAAAAATAGGTTTCAAAATTTTTAAACGAATTTTATCAGTGGATTATGAGTAAGAGGAGTGAGCAGTAGTGGTTAGAGAACCAGGAATCGTGGTGAATTTTCGAGGCGTGACAAAGATGGTATCATAGCTTTTACCCAATTGGAAGTGTAACCGACGAGAACGTCGGGCCCCTATGAGGAGGGGTGGATTGTGAAGGCATGAGGGCCTGTCACAATTCCCACACCGCTTGGGAAAAAGTAAAGTAAATAGTTAATCAGTAGTAGGAGGGGATGTTACAGGGGTTAGAGTCAGTAAGTCAAACCGTTCAAATGATTGTCTAACAGCGCCGATCGCCGCAAGACGTACTTCGACAACTGTAAGTGTTTAAGTTTAACTTTAGTTATTAGATGTTTATGAGAATAATTGGTTTTGTTCAGGAAATCAGCTAAGATGTCTAGACGACTAGGATGCCCATGAGCACTGAGAGGACTAACTGAACCAAGAAACGAGGATGGTTCAATGACGATCTGACAGTTGACAGAGTTAGTAAATGGGTAGTCTCAGCAGTTAGGAATTTTGCTGAATCGAAAAGTACAAGGCAGTGCTGGCTCTAGCTCCAGCCTTGATCATCTAGGTGACAGATTTCGGAGGTTACGGCCACCGACGTTTGAGGGACAGTCAATAGACCCGACAGCTGTGGAGGAGTGGGTCTGTACCATGGAAAGTATGTTTAAGTATGCGAAGGTGGCAGAAGAGAATAAGGCTTCATTGGCCATGTTCCACCTAGCGAAGGATGCTCGATTCTAGTGGGAGTCTATAGAGGCCACCGCTGATACTCAGCGTATGTCTTGGGAGAAGTTCAAGAATGTCTTCTATGACAAGTATTTAGCAGCACAGTTCAGGCGACGAAGAGGATGGAGTTCTTGCAATTGAAGCAAACCACTTCAGTGACGGAGTACAATCAATAATTAGAGTCTTTGTCCCGATTTGCCTGTAATCTGGTAAGCTGGAACGAAGATAAGGTGTTTTAGTTCATACAAGGATTAAAGCTGAAAATATACAAGGGAGTGAAGATAGCGGGTATACGGAACGTGCCTTATTAAGAGGTGGTGGCCAAGGCACTTGAGGTGGAAGAGGCCGAGATGAAGTGTGTTAGGCAAAGAGAAGCCTCGAGGAGATTTTTCTATGAGATTACTCCTCAACAGAATAGAGGTGTCCCTTAACAACAACAGCAGAGAGGCACTAAGAGGCCTAGTGATAGACAGAGCAGTCAGGGACAAGCAAACGGACACAGGAGACTAGAAGGTATCTTCAGTGTCAAAAGTGTTTGAGATATCATCTGGGCGAGTGCAGGTTGAGTTCAGGAAGATGCTATAACTGCAATGAAGCCAGACATTTTTCAAGAGATTGCTCTAAGTCCAGAGTTACCCGATGTTTTAATTGCAATGAGGTGGACAATGTTAGCAGAGAGTGCCCAACCCTAAAGAAGGGTCCAACGCGTACAACACCGAAAGTATTCACCATGATCGAGTCGGGCGAGGATGACCAGCCAGCTGTAGTGTTAGTACTATATTGGTAAACTCTGTACCTGCATATACTTTGATTGATTCTAGTGCGACGCACTCATTTGTTGCAACTACATTATCGGTTAAGTTGGATGTATGGCCTGTGTCAACAGACTGTAGTTACGAGATAATGTTACCTTCTGGTGGGCGTATGCATTCAAATCAAGTGGTGCGAGATATTATAGTGTCGGTGGGAAGCAAGAATTTATCGGTCGATCTCATTATTATGGGTATAACGGGATATGACGTGATATTGAGAATGGATTCGTTGTTCAAGCACTACGCTACAGTTGACTGTAGGGCGGGCACGGTGAGTTTTCAACCATCGGATGGTGAAGAACATACCTTTCAGGCTGCAAAAAATGCCAGGAGGATATCTGCCATGACGCCTATCAGTGCTCGTCAAGTTTTGAGAGGTGAGTGTTTTGGTTTTCTCGCCGATATTATTGATATTCAAACTCCCAGAGAGTTAAGATCTCAGGATATTCTCGTTGTTAAGGATTTCTTGGAGGTTTTTCTAGATGATTTGTCTAGTCTATCTCTAAATCGAGAAATAGAGTTTGTTATAGATGTGTACCTAGTAGCTGAGTCGGTGTCAAAGAATCCTTATAGATTGGCACCAACAGAGTTGATGGAGTTGAAGAAGCAATTAGGAGAGTTGGTGGAAAAAGGGTTTATATGCCCTAGCTTTTTGCCGTGGGGCGCACCAATCTTTTTTGCAAGAAGAAGGATGGGTCGTTACAAATGTGTATCAACTACAGGGAGTTGAACAAGTTGACAGTTAAGAATAAATACCCTCTACCAAAGATAGATGATCTGTTTGACCAACTCTAAGGTGCACGAGTGTTTTCAAAAGTTGACATGAGATCGGGATATTTCCAATTGAAGGTCAGGTAAGAGGATATTCCAAAGACAGCTTTTCGGACGCGGTACGGGCATTATGAGTTCTTGGTGATGTCCTTCGGGTTGACGAATGCTCCAGCCGCCTTTATGGATCTAATGAACAGAGTATTCCATGACTATCTCAATAAAATTGTTATAGTGTTTATCAATGATATATTAGTGTACTCTCGTAGTGAGGAGGATCATAAAGAACACTTGAGCTTGGTGTTGGAGACCTTGAAGTGACACCAATTTTATGCAAAGTTTTCTAAGTGCAAGTTTTGGTTGGATAGAATACAATTTCTGGGACATGTCATCTCTAGCGATGGTATATCTGTCGATCCTGCGAAGATCCAGCCAGTTAAGGAGTGGCCACAGTAGAAAAATGTCACGGAGATACAGAGTTTCCTCGAGTTGGTAGGTTATTACAGAAGGTTCATTGAAGAATTTTCAAAGATTGCGGCGCCTCTGACCCGTTTGACGAGGAAAGTGTGAAGTATCCGTGGTCCGAGGATTGCGAGCACAGTTTCCAGACATTGAAGCAGAGATTGAGTACTGTTCCGATTTTGACGCTCCCTACCGAGGATGAAAAATTTAGTTTTTATTATGATGCTTCCAAGGTAGGTCTTGGATGTGTACTGATGCAGGAAGGGAAAGTGATAGTCTACACTTCTGGACAGCTAAAGAATTACGAGCAGAATTATCCGACATACGACCTGGAGTTAGCCACGGTAGTCTTCGAAGTAAAAATTTGGAGAAATTATCTGTATGGACAGCCGTGTGAAATATATTCGGATCACAAGAGTTTGAAGTATATCTTTGCTCAGAAGGAGTTGAATATGAGGCAGCGGTGATGGTTGGAATTCATGACGGACTATGATGTTGAGATTAAATACCACCCGGCAAGGCAAACGTAGTGGGTGATGGCATCCACTTTGGCGATGGATTCAGCTATGCCACTAACCTTGGATGTAGAATTTCAGAAGTTCAACTTGGAGGTAGTGTCGAATGTCTCGGCCATGTTATCGGCTATGTCCTTATAGCCTACGATTTTGGAGAAGATTAAGCAAGCCCAGAAAGATGATGCAAAGTGCAATGAAATTAAAGCAAGCATGGCTTCTAGTGACATGTCAGAATTCAATTATTCAGACGACGAGATTCTTAAGTTTCGGAATAGATGGTTCGTTCCGAATAATGAGGAGATAAAGATGGAGATATTATCGGAAGCTCATTCTGCTAGGTTTTCTGTGTACACAGGGAGCACCAAGATGTACAGAGATCTTAAGCAACATTATTGGTGGCCTGATATGAAAAAGATTGTGGCAAAGTATGTTGCGACGTGTTTAATTTGTCAAAAGATTAAGGCTGAACACGAGAGGCCAGCGGGAAAGCTATAACCCTTGCCTATTCCCAAGTGGAAGTGGGAGCAGATATCGATGGAATTTATTGTCGGATTGCCTCAGACAACAAAAGGTTATGATGGCATATGGGTGACTGTGGATCAATAAACCAAGTTGGCTTATTTCCTGCCAGTGAAGATGACATACTCTATGGACCAGTTCATCAAATTGTATGTTCAGGAGGTCATACGGTTGCACGGAGTTTCAACTTTGATCGTATCAGACAGAGACCCGAGATTTACGTCGAAGTTTTGGAAGAGTCTGCACAAAACCATGGGTACTCAGCTCAATTTTAGTATGGAATTTCATCCTCAGACGGACGGTCAATTTGAGAGGACCATTTAGACTCTGGAGGATATGCTTCGAGGTTGTGTACTGGAATTCCAGGGTTCATGGAGCAGATATCTACCATTGGTGGCGTTTTCTTATAATAACAGCTATCAGACTACGATAGGTATGGCTCCATATGAGGCTCTGTACGAGAGGAAGTTCAGATCTCCGTTATATTAGGATGAAGTTGGCGAAGCAAGATTAATTGGTGTAGACATTCTGCAACAAACTGTAGAAACGATTGCATGTATTAAACAACGAATTTTAACATCTTAAAGCCGACAGAAGAGTTATGCAGATCGTCGGAGGAAAGTGCTAGAATTTGAAGTAAACGGCGAAGTCTTCCTGAAGATCTCTCCATTCAAAGGAGTTGTAAGATTTGGAAAGAGAGGCAAGTTAGACCCTAGATTTATTGGACCATTTCCTATTACAAAGAGAATATGAAAAACAGCTTACCAGCTATAGCTACTAGCCTCGATGGAGGGAATTCACACTGTATTCCACGTTTTCATGTTAAGAAAGTGTATGCGAGATCCTTCCCACGTCGTGGAGCAGTAGGATATAGAGGTTCAACCCACTTTAACGTATGAGGAGAAGCCAGTGGAGATTCTGAATTATGCAGTGAAGATTTTAAGCATCAAGGAGATTCTATTGGTGAAAGTATTATGGCACAACCATAATATAGAAGAAGCAACCCAGCAGCAGGACATGATGAGCCGATACCCAGAGTTATTCAGGAAACAAATTTTGAATACAAAATTTTTGTAAGCAGGGTGGAATGTAACACCGGGAATTTTCTGCTAAAATTATTTTTTTGGTTTTACATAATTGTAATCGGCAGGGTTGTGATCGGACTTGAGAGCGGAGAATCTCTACCAACAAGTATAACATTATTTTGAGGTTAATGGAGAAGAGAAAATTTTAAGAATTCAACTGGAATTTAACTGAATAACAGATTTATTAAACAATTAAGGGTTGAGGACGAAAAAGTGATTTGGTTTAATTGTTATATATATAAAAAAAAAAAGAGTAGAAACATAAAGCCCTATTCTCTTCTTTCCTTCCCCGCGTGAAACCTTTTCTCTTCGGCGTTTTCCTTTGTTCTAGTGACGTTCAGCGACGATTCTCCTCTGTTTTCCTTCGATCTTCCAATTTAAGATAAGTGTTTAGTTAGTTCTTAATAGATAGTTAGTATTTTAGTGGTTTTGAGTGTTAAAAATGAAGTTCGATAGGGTATTGGGTGGTTGGTTAAAACCTAGGAGGGAGCTGTGGGAAATTGAAGTTAGAGTTGATTTCTATTAGTATGTTGGTGTTTAAACTAGAAGTAGGAGTAGGTTACAGAATTTTATGGGAAAGATTGAGCGTTTGAATAGCCGAGTGCTCGAATGGTAGAACAGTTTCCGTTTGACCACATTCGGCCAAACTATAGGTGTTGGATTAAAAGTTGTTTACATCATTAGAAATTAGACATCTTCAGAAATTCGTAGCATTTTGAATCGTCCAAATCGAACAAGTTTTGGAAAAGTAATGAATTTCCAAAGTTGGTCAGAAATTCAGTTAGATTTCGTGTTTAGTAGAGAGTTTGGTTTTGTACGAGTTATGACTTTCAAGCTAGGAATTTATGAGTTGAACGAAGTAGAATTGATGAATGTGTGATTTTATAGGTGTTCCAGTTAGCGAGCTAATTACTACTTTCGACATACGAATTGCTAAGGACGCCAAGTAAGTAATGTAGTAGGAGTTTTGCCTTCGGGCTTACATCACAGTTCAGTAGGATGCATTGCACATTTATTTTATGTTATACTTTCATGGTTATGCATCATTGTTTTAAAGTAGAAGAACGAGACGAAAATGAATTTTCATGAATTTATGAGACGAAAACAGTAGGATGTGAGTAGTGCATAACGAAATTAAGAAGATACGTAAGTAGATGACGAAGGTGGCGTTGAGTGACATGGTCTTATGACGGGGGCCGTGAGGTATGCCATTTTTTTCCCCTCTTTATGTGGTGGCCCTCATCCTATCAGGGGGATTGCGAGGAGTACCACTTTACTAGACTAAGGTTGGCTCTGTCCTATGAGGGGGATCGTGAGATGGGTTACCTTGGTCTATCGCGTAAAGAAGAACCCAATAGTAAAAAGATAAATAGGATATAAGAAAGAGACGAAAATGAAAGTAGAGACGAAATTGTAGAAACTGCATATGTTAGGAGGTGTTTGATTTAGTGTGTATTTACGTGCATTACTTACTTAGCATTACGCTAATAGTTGAGTTCTGTGATGTAGGTGACGAAGCGATAGCTGGTGAGTACTCAGAGCAAACCCATGACTAGGAGGCAGTTGGAGGAGCACGCTCGTGGATGATCCGACTGGCTGTTAGAGTAATTTTAACGCGATATTCATAGGTACGGGTGTAGAGGTCGAGTCGGAGTCGTTTTAGTCATTTTATAAAGCAAATAGATTTCAAATGTTCAGTAGTAGTCTGGATGTATTTAACGATTTTCAGTTGATTGTAAGGATATTGGTTTTGTTGTTTTTAACGCCGAGTCGAAATTGATTGTCTTAGGAAAAATTGAAGTTTTATTGAGGTTCTGTGAGGGAAGTGTCGACCGGTAGGCTTAGTGGTTGACCAGACCTTGCAAGTGTCGGCCGCGAGGGTCGACCTGCTCGGGCAGAGCCGAAGTAAGTGTCAACCTATGGTTGTAGGTGTCGACCGACAGTGTGAAAAATGGCAGCGGTGTAGACCACGAGGGTCGACCTGCACAGACAGAGAGGATCAAGGTATCGACCTACGACTGTAGGTGTCAACCGGAAATGAAGAAGATGGTGGAGGTGTCGACCGCAATGGTCGACCGATGGAAACAGAGAGGATTGAAGTGTCGACTGTTAAAGAGAAATATTGACCGGTTTGAGGGGGAGTAGAAGGAGGTCAACCGTGAGGGTCGAACTGTGCCTGTAGAGATGAACGAAGTGTCAACCGGTGACGGCAAGGGTCGACCGAAAATGTGTTTTAATGTTTTAAAGACTTGATATTCTATTTAAAATGATTTGTAACCAAAAATCTTCCGCTGCGAGGTTTTCAGTCGATTTTAAAAGTGTTATTTCAAGTCAAAAAACAGGTTTCAAATTTTTTAAACGAATTTTATTAGTGGATCATAAGTAAGAGTAGTGAGTAGTAGTGGTTAGCCAATTGAGAATCGTGGTGAATTTTTGGGGCGTGACATAATTCACCCACTTCTTAGGTTAATTTGGATCGTACAATTAGTATCATAGTTGGTTGTAATCTTTTATTGTGTTTAAAATTTTTAGATTTTACAAAAATTTATTTATGGCATTCGATATGTTTAGCCCTAACGTCCAAGGTCGATCTATTACTAGACATCTATTTTTTAATGACAATGATTATGTTTATTGAAAATCAAGAATCATAATATATATTCAATCACTAAATTATAATTTATGGCAATTAATAGAAAATAGAGCTTATGCTCACATTAAACTAGAATTTGACCTAAATGTTCCTAAATTGCCTTTTGAGTTTGATGATATCGATAAGCAAAAACTTCGTTTAAATGCTAAGGCATTGGACAATCTATATTGTGCTTTAAATAGAGACGAGTTCAATAAAGTGCAATGATGTGATAATGCATGTGATATATGAAAATTGTATGAAATCATACACGAGGGTACTAATTAAGTTAAAGAAAGTAAATTGAGCATGCTAGTACATGAATATTAATTATTTTCCATGGAAAATAATGAAACAATTAGCCAAATATTTACTTGTTTTACTAACATTCTTAATGGTTTGAAAGCTCTTGGTAGGCCATATCCAAATGAGAAATATGTGAGGAAAATCCTTAGGTGCTTACTAAGAATATGACAACCCAAAGTGATGGCAATCAAAGAGCTCGTGATCTTAAAGTGTTGAAGATAGAATAGCTCATTGGATCTCTTATGACTCATGAAATCACAATGAGAATGAACAGAATAGAAGAACAAAAGGACAAAGAGATCTTCAAGAAAAATGATATACCCTTCAAAGCCTCGTCAAGAAATCAAATGAGATTCAATAAGGAAGAAGATGATGAGAAAATTTCCTTCATCACATGGAAATTCAATAAGTTCCTTCCACGAAAAAAATGACAAGAGAAAAAGGGGAACTATGAAGTTGATTGTCTTCAAACCAAAAAAGCGCCTAAGAGCTTAAAAAAAGAAGAAGCAATAAAAGCCACTTGGGATGATAGCGAAGATGACACTTCATCTGAGGATGAGGAAGTTTTATACATGTGCTTCGTGGCAAAGGAAAACAAGGTATGTGATTTTTCAAATGACTTAGAAGAAATTTTTTTGATGAAGATGAATTATTTGAAGCATTTGAGAAATTACACAGTCAATATAATATTATCATGTCCAAATATAAAATGCTAAAGAACTATAATGTTGATATTGTGAAGAAGCATGCAATTAAGTCATCTTTGCTTGGAAAAGAAATTAGTGAGTTACAAAGAAAAAATCTTGATTTACAAACTATTATGCTTAATTTTACAAATTGTAGCAAAAATTTTGATATGTTTGTGGGAAAACAAAGGGTTACATTTGATAAAGTTGACATTAGTTATGAACCCTCTCAAAGGAAAAAAACTTATAAAAATTTCTTTATTGCACCATCTACTTGATATATATGTAATGAAATAGGTCATAAAGCTTTTACATGTCCATTGAAATTTAATGGTCATAAATCTTTGGGTAAATTGAAATGGGTTCCTAAAGGAACCAAGACTAACCATCATGGATCCAAAAAGATTTGGTTACCAAAGAAATGTATTTAATTTTGTTTATATGTTGGAGAATTCGCCACAAAAGACACTTGGTTCCTTAATAGCAGGTGATGGTATATGATAAGAGACTGCTCAAAGTTCACCACTTTCTATTAAAAGCAGAAAATATTTCTCTTGCAGGAAATAAAAAAGGCAAGGGTATATAAGTATTGACAATAAAGGTGATGCTTCTAACACTATTTTTGAGTATGAACTTTTGGGTGATGAGGTAAAGCATAATCTCTTGAGCTTTAGTGAATTATATGATCAATGATATTTTTCTTGAATTGAAAATTTTCAATAGTTTATATACCTTTTTATGCTTGAATTTAAGATTTGCTTGAATTTAAGATTTCCTTTTTGTTTTTGATGATTTCTCCTGATTTGAGATGTCTATTCTTTTGTATCATTGTTATACCTCTCTTGATTATTTCCTTGATGCATGATGATGGATCTCTTTGCTCTTGGCTACTACGCTATGGTAATGAATTATGAATTTTCTTTTTAATGTCTAAAAGGGGAGGAGAGAAAGCAAGGGTTACTCCGCTCAATATTTTTTTTAAAAAGTGCGAGAATGTTATCAATGTTATAATGATATCAAGTCAAATATCTCAAATATATAGCATATACTTAAGAGGAGAGCTCTATGGATTAAGGGAGAGAATTTTTTTTTTTTAAATCAAAGAAAAATCTCTTCTACATGTATATATCGAGGGGAACAAAATTGTTAGCTTCTCTATGCTCTAATTTCTTCAACTTTAATGCATTTTACCCTTGTCTTAATGGTTAATTTTTATTGACAATGAAAAATGGGGAGAGAATTATTCGGAGGAGTACGCAATAATACATGAATTAAGGGGGAGTTAGTAGAGATAAATGCATAATTAGAATAAGTGTTGTCATCATAAAAAAAAATGGGGAGATCATTGGCTTCATGAGGTTTAAGCATAATTTTTTTAATGATGAAAGTGATTATGAGCTATAGATTATTCTAAGTTATTATGATGATTATTTTTAAGATTACGAGTACTTGGATATATGTTAGACATGGATATGTGTCAGATATTGATATTATAAATAATGTGCATGCTATTGATTTCAATAATATTATCTTTACTCTCATTAAGAATACTCTTAATAAGAGGTATTTGTTGTATTAATATGTTTGATTAAGTCATCTCAGTTAACAATGAAGCATATAGGAGTTAGATGTAAAAGAGTATGAAAAACTATTTAAAGTGTTAACCGCTATGCCATTTTGCAATAGTTACAGAGAGTTTAAAGTGTTGACTACTAGAGGCAAGTGTCGATCGCTAAGCCATCTTGCAAATATTACAGAGTTTAAGGTGTTGACTGCTAGCATAAAGGGTTGACCTCTCAATTCACATAAAGTTAAAGGTGTCGACCGCGCGGTGTACAATAGTATCGACTAAGTTGTTGAGTGATATTCTGATTTACACACAATGATCTACAAGTGTCGACACACTTGAATGAAGTGTTGACGGGTGCACTACTTTTTTAAAGACGTCTATAAATAGATGAGTATATTGTTTTATTTTTGCATATTTATTTTAGTTCATACAATTAAGAGAGATAAAACATATAAAGAGATTGCTACATAATAGATTTTTTAATGACACGAAAAAGTTTAGTTAACCTGATTCACCTCCTTCTTAGGTTAATTTTGATCCTACGTGGAAGTCATATAAGTGGCGTTGATGTTTTTGCATTAAATCACAAGACACTCTAGGCTCTGAAAGCCAAGTTCTTGCAATAGAGAAAACAACTATATCACTTCAGAAGCTCCATTTGCAACACTTCTATATTTTACTTCAATGCTGGAGTGAGAAACGACCTTTTGTTTGGCCGACGATTAGATGAAAATAATTTACTTCAATGAAGATATAACAAGAGCTAGTTGTCGAATGATCATCAAGGCAAGCAACCTAATCAACATTCGTAAAGTAGCGAATAATCAGTGTAAGAGAAGGCTGAAAAGATATAGAGTAGTAATGAAAACTACAGGTATATCAAATCTGAGACCCTTCAACAATGTAGAATAAAAACTGAGGAACAATTTTGAAATCAAGTATAAAAAACTTGACCTCAATACAATATTGTCGAGGGAACCAAAGTTATCAAACAAGAAGATTTGTAACCGATGTAACAACCTTTTTCCCAATAAGATATTGTCCGCTTTGGGGATTGGGCCGTAGCTCAATATTTTCCCCTCACGAATTTGTTTGGCGAGAACTTCCCAGTCAGTCACCTAACTTAGTACAGCTCTCGCCAGATCACTCTTAACTTCGGAGTTCGTATGAGATCCGTTGCCAATTGTGCTCCAAAACGCGTCTTACTATCTTAAGAGGATTTCCTTACATATGTTTCATTTCCATATACCTTGCCCAAGCGATGTGGGATTGTGATGACTCCCTTTCTATGACCCTGGATTTGCCTAGACTCGAGGCGTTACGTCACGCTGTCCCTCAAGGTTTGTCCCACAGTCGTCCTCATACATACATATTCGAGTCATCACAATCATCCCCCCCCCCCCTCCCCTCGGGGCTCAACGTCCTCGTTGGCCACATTTTCGGTTGGGTACAGGCTACGATACCATAACTGTAACGCCCCGAAGAACCCACACGTTCCTGGTGCGCTCACTATATCTACACACCATGACATACAGAAACTTAACGCGAACTCACTTAACTTAATACCACTTTCATTTTCAAATCATATTTAAAAGGACATTTGTGAGTATAAAAATTTTTTATTCGATTCGAAAATAACTCGCGCCCCGAAGAAGGGACACGAAATCCTCAATATAAAATACACACGTGACGCCTCGAGTCTAGGCAAATCCCGGGTCGTAGAAAGGGGGTCGTCACAATCCCACATCGCTTGGAGAAGGTATATGAAAATGAAACATATGTAAGGAAATCCTCCCAAGATAGTAAGATGCATTTTAGAGCACAATTGGCAACGAATCTCATAAGAACTCAGAAGTTAAGAGTGCTCTAGCGAGAGCAGTACTAACTTGGGTGACCGACTAGAAAGTTCTCGCCAAATAAATCCGTGAGGGGAGAATATTGGGTTACGGCCCAATCTCCAAAGCAGACAATATCTTACTGGAAAAAGGGTTGTTACAAAAGGTATCAGAGCTATGGGGTCGACGTCGTCAGAGGATTACCTAGCACTGCCAGCCGCTGCACGGGAGCACTCCACCAACTGTAAGTGTTTAGATTTAGTTTTATTGTAAAACTAATGTGAGTTTTGTATATTTTAAAGGTAGAAAATGTCAGGTGAGGCGAGAGGCAGAGGTCGACCATGACGAGAGGCGCATAGAGCTGTCGGTGATATGGATGATACCGTCCGGCAGCTTACCGAGTTAGTCCACCTCCAGTCTCAGCAGTTGGAGAGATTTATTAGCAGGGACGACTAGGGTCAGTCTAGTGCCCAGGGTTCGTCTGACAGAGGGAGTGATAGGCTGCATAAACTTAGACCCCCGACTTTTGACGGGTCATCTCCAGATCCTCTCAGTGTTAAGGAGTGAATACGGAGCATGGAGAGGATGATGGGTTTTGCAAAGGTGGAGGAGCAGGACAAGGTTTCTAGTGCGGCATTCTATCTAGCCAAGGATGCGAGCCATTGGTGGGACACTGTAGTGGCCACGAGAGATGTGGAGACCACGACCTGGGACGAGTTTAGGTCGGTATTTTTCGGTAAGTATTTCAGCCATTCTGTCAGGACACGGAAGATGGTGTAGTTTGCACAGCTGAGGGAGACCGGCACTGTGGCGGAGTATATACGACAGTTTGAGGCCTTGTCGCGGTTTGTGGGGCATTTGGTGAGCCTCGATGAGAATAAGGTACATCGGTTTGTGCAGGGCCTGAAGCCGGATATCTATATGGGCATGCGAATTGCGGGGACTAGAGGCATGCCATACAAGGAGGTGGTAGCGAAGGCCCTGGACATTGAGGAGGCTCGGGCAAAGCTTCCTAGTTATAGGGAGGTACCCTAGGAGCAGCTTCGGAGATCATTCAGAGAGTTGTTGCCACAGTCGAGTGGAGAAGGAGCGTTCATGCAGAAAGATCTAAAGAGGCCTATTGACAGTTCTAGCAGTTAGGGGAGCACCAAGAGGCCGCAGGGGTTGGGACAGTTCCAGTGTACCCGAAGTGTCAGAGGAGCCACCCGGGCGAGTGCAGAGTGGGCCCAGTGCGGTGTCATAATTGTGGCGAGGTGGGCCACATGTTTAGGGAGTGCCAGAAGTCGCGTCAGGACCGTTGCTTCAACTGCAATGAGGTGGGACACTTTGCCAACAGATGCCCAGCTGCGAGCAAGACGTCAGCGAGAGATACACCAAGGGTCTTTGCCCTTTTTGATCCAGATGATACTACTCAGCCATCAATGATTGCATGAAACATTTTTATTTCTGGTGTGGCAGCTTATACCTTGATTGATACAGGCGCTAAGCACTCGTTTGTGTCGACGGGTTTCGTTGTTAAGGCAACTTTGGAGTTCAGCCCTGCCGGGCGACATTATGATGTGACCTTGCCATCAGGAGAACATTTGTATTCAGATCAGGTGGTGCGGGGCAATGTGGTGACAGTGGGGAGAAAGCAGTTGTATACCAAGTTAGTCATACTGCATATGAGCGGCTATGAGGTGATCTTGGGAATGAACTAGTTGTTCAGACATCATGCCGAGATTGACTGCAGGACCAGAGAGGTTCATTTCCAGCCCCCAGACGGGGAAAGCTACACATTAAAAGTAGGTAAAGGTCTTGCTAGGATTTCTGCTATCTTTTCTTGGTAGACTCCACGGTTGTTGAATAGGGGTTGTCAGGGATTTTTGGCAAGTGTCGGGGATGCACAGTCACAGGATGATACTCGGTTACATGATATCCCTATTGTGCAAGAGTTACCGGAGGTGTTTCTTGATGATTTGCCAGGGCTGCCCCCTAACAGGGAGATTGAATTCGAGATAGATGTTTTCCCAGGTGCCGAGACAATATGCAAAAACCCGTACAGGTTAGCACCTACTGAACTTAAGGAGCTGAAGGCTCAGTTGGAGGAGCTGATGGATAAGGACTTTGTACGCCCTAGTTTTTCACCTTGGGGTGCGCCAGTTCAATTCGTCAAGAAGAAGGACGGATTCCTACGTATGTGTATTGACTATCGGGAGCTGAATAAGTTGATGGTGAAGAACATGTATCCATTGCCGAGAATTGGTGATTTGTTTGATCAGCTACAGGGTGTCCGGGAGTTTTCTAAGATCGACCTGAGGTCCGGCTATCATCAGTTGAAGGTAAAGGGAGAAGATGTACCGAAGACGGCCTTCAAGACGAGGTACGGACATTTTGAGTTCCTGGTTATTTCCTTCGGGTTGACCAATGCCTCTGCAGGATTTATGGATCTGACGCACCGAGTGTTCAATGAGTACCTGGACAAGTTTGTGATCGTGTTTATTGACGACATCTTTATTTATTCGCGGAGTGAGGAAGAGCACAGAGAGCACTTGAGGACCGTATTGACTATTATGAGCCAGCACTAGCTGTATGCTAAGTTCTCTAAGTGCGAGTTTTGGCTGGACATGATTCACTTCTTGGGGCACATTATTTCCTCTTAGGGTATTTCAGTTGATCTGGTGAAAGTTCAGGTTATAAAGGAGTGGCCACGGCCGACCAGTGCCAAGATACGTAATTTTCTAGGGTTGGCTGGATATTATCAGAGATTCATTAAGGGGTTCTCCATGATTTTATTGACCCGGCTGACCTGAAAGAATGTAAAATACGAGTGGACTGACAAGTGTGAGCACAACTTTCAAACATTGAAGCAGAGATTGACTACAGCTTCTAAACTGACGCTGCCCGTGGAAAGAGAGAAGTTCTGCATTTATTGTGACGCCTCTAGGATTGGTTTGGGGTGTGTTTTAATGCAGGGTGGGAGAGTCATTGCCTCTGCCTCTAGGCAGTTAAAGGCTTACGAGCAGAATTATCCCACTCACGATTTTGAGCTGACGGCTATTGTATTCGCTCTCAAAATTTGGAGGCATTACCTTTATAGGCAGCAGTGCGAGAGATTTATTCTGACCATCAGAGTTTGAGGTACATTTTCACGCAGAAGGAGCTGAATTTAAGACAGAGGAGGTGGCTCGAACTGGTCAAGGACTACGATGTGGAGATCATATATCACTCGGGAAAGGCAAATGTGGTGGCAGACGCCTTGAGTCGGGTAACATCTTCGACTTCTGCCATGGTTTCCATAGGGCTTATTGAGTTGATGACAGAGATGTAGAGTTTTGGCCTGGAGGTAGTTTCTGATCTGGCAGCCACTCTTTCGGTCTTGTCGTTGAGGCCGACTATTCTGGACAGGATTAGGCAGGTCCAGGTGATTGACTCAGAGTGTAGCTAGCTGAAGGCGAGTATGGAGGCCAGTCCTAATTCTGAGCTCAGCTATTCGGAGGACGGGATTCTGAAATTTCGGGAGAGGTGGTACGTCCCGAAGGATGAGGAGTTGAAGAAGGAGATATTATCAGAGGCTCATTCATCTTCCTTCTCTGTGCATCCCGAAAGCACTAAGATGTACAAGGATTTGAAGTAGCACTATTGGTGGCGTAACATGAAGCGAGCGGTGGCTGAGTATGTTGAGACCTGTGTAGTCTGCCAGCAGGTGAAGGCGGAATATCAGCGACCGTCTAGGATGCTCCAACCATTGCCAATATCGGAGTGGAAGTAGGAGCGGGTCACTATGGATTTTGTGATGGGACTGCCAAGGGCCATGATGCTATCTAGGTGATTATAGACAGGTTGACGAAGTCATCTCATTTTTTACCTGTGAGGATGACTTATACCATGGATCAGTTTGCCCAGTTATATATTCAAGAGATAGTCAGACTTTATGGGATCCCGATGTCGATTGTTTCAGACCGAGACCTCAGATTCATGTCCAAGTTTTTGAGGAGTCTGCATAAGGCCATGGACACCAAGTTAGATTTCAGTACGGCCTTTCATTCTCAGACCGACGGGCAGTCATAGCAGATTATACAGATTTTGGAGGATATGCTCAGGGCCTGTGTGTTGGAGTTTCAAGCGGCGTGGAGTAAGTTCTTACCATTAGTGGAGTTCTCGTATAATAACAGCAACCAGTCCACCATTGATAGAGCACCGTTCGAGGCCCTCTACGGGAGGAAGTGCAGGTCGCCATTGTATTGCGATGAGGTTGGGGAGGCCCCATTGATAGGTACTGAGATTTTACAACAGACTGTCGACAAAACTTCTATGATACGAAAGAGGATTAAAGCGGCTCAGAGTCGACAGAAGAGTTATGCTGATCAGAGGCATCGAGAGTTGGAGTTTAGTGAGGGCGACGAGGTATTTCTGAAGATCTCGTTGTTCAAGGGAGTAGTGAGGTTTGGAAAGCGAGGGAAGCTCAACCCTCGGTCTGTGGGACCATTCCTGATTGTCAAGAGGATTGGGAGGACTGCGTACCAGCTCCAGTTGCCTTCGTCGATCGATGCTATCCATGATGTTTTTCATGTCTCGATGCTGAAGAAGTGTATGCGCAATCCCTCTCAGGTAGTGCCACAACAGGATATAGAGATCCAGCCGACGCTGTCCTACGAGTAGAAGTCAGTGAGGATCTTGAGGTCTACTGTGAAAGTACTGTGCAACAAGGAGATCCCTTTGGTCAAGGTGTTGTGGCGCAATCATGGTGTGGAGGAAACTACTTGGGAGTGGCGTGAAGACATGGAGCGCCAGTATCCCAACTTATTCGGTACGTAAATTTTGAGGACAAAATTCTTATAAGGTGGGGGGATGTAATAACCCAGAAAATTTCATATTTTAAATCTAATTTCTGAAATTTTTAATTTGATCTTGGTTGGAGTTTCGAGAAATATTTTAACGGGTAAATTAAGTTATAAAACTCAGAATCTAGTTTTAGTGACGGTTTTAGAAATTTTAACGTCAAGAGGATGAGAATTTAACGAAGTTACGGACGATAAAAACACGTGAGGGCGTTTCAGTAAATTTTTATTTTTTAAATTAAATAATATATATATATATATATATTGTAACAACCGAATGGCTTCGGGAGGAAGCCATTCGGCTATTACAAACCGAGCGCCCGAGAGAACAGAGGAGAGCGAGCGAGTGATCGGGGGAGCGAACTGCTGACGATCGACCACCGGGGCAGAGACGATGACGCGCTAGACGGTTCCGACGAGGCAGGCGTGAGTGGGTTTTCCCGAGCTCAAGGCGAACGGTAAGCCTCTCCCCTGTTACGATTTGGTCGACCGAGCGTGAGGGCTCGATCCCTCCCGGTTCTCCCAGAGTTTAGCTCGTTGTAGAGGGTGGGTAGTGATTAAATTTTAGGAGGGGCTGGATGGAAGGTGCTGTGAATCGTGAGGAGCCGAAGATGAGCCCTGTCAGTTTCCTATTTTGGCCGAGCTTAGTGCTCGGCTTCCTTTCATTCGCTGTTAGCTCGGCCGAAGTGTATGAGTGAAATGTGGCTAGCTGTGTATAGAAATTGTGGAATTTGAATTGAAATCAAAAATAAGATCTTTGTTTTGTGTAAGAGCAGATTCTGTTTTTTAGCCGTTTTGGCCTGGCTTCGGTTAATCATTTTCAATTCTGTTTTTGTGAATTAGAATAAGTGGTTAGAAGGACGTTTGACTGCTAGAATCGTTCGATTCCGATGTCCGACGCAAAAGTTATGCGCGTCGGAAGTTTATGTCAGATTTTGGACAAAGTTAAATTATTGGGCGTTTTTCGTAAAATTGTGACGAGTGGTATTAGCATTGCTGTTTTTAATGCGTAAAGCTAGTTTTGAGTGAGTTTTGGTTGAAGGAAACAAAAATGTGAAATTTGGGTGAAATGGCAGATTCGGTTTTGGTATTTTTTCACCTAGCTGCGGCTTACCATTTTAAAATCCGTCTTAGTATGTTAAACTAGGTTCTTAAGGAACATTTAGCCACTTGAATAGCTATATTCCGATAACGGACGCAAAAGTTATGCGCGTTCGAAGTTTGGACTAGTTTTCGGCCGAACTGAAATAGCGACTCGTTTTGGTAGAAATTTCATGGGTTTAGTTAAGGAATGTTATTTTTAGCTTATTTGGTGATTTTTGAAGCGAAAATTGATGAGTGCTTGTTTGTGTTTTAGGTTGAAGCATTTTTTGGGCAAAGCTGTGCGTCAAGTGAGTTTAGGACGCCAGGTAAGTAGTGCATGCATGTGTTTTACCCAGGTAGACCTACACCGTGGAACTTTAGAATTTATGTTATCGATTGTGGTGTGCGTGCGTATTGTTTAACATGCATCATGTTTTTTTTTAATGGGAACGAAAAATGATTTTTAACATATTTTGTGTAAGTGGTGAGACGTGTGGCGGTGGTACCGCGGATCCTGCTAGTGTGTGGGCCGGTGCATAACCAACCACGGATTCCGCTCGAGAACTGGGCTGGCTAGGCCGTCATACGGCATGTATGTGTCGACGGTGAGGATGATGGACAGTAGTACCGCGGATCCTACTAGTGTGTTGGTCGGTGCAACACCAGTCGCGGATTTCGCTCGAGGAGTGGGCTAGCAGGGCTGTAGTGAAATGTGTGTGTGGCAACTGTGGCCCGGTTGCTGGGGAGGCTGGGACGGGGGCGACTTGTCAGGGTGTAGTGTGGCACGAGGTACACCCTCACCCTGATGTGGATGCTGTGTGGTGATGCGTGTGTGTAGCTTGTAGACCTCGTTGCTGGGGAGTCCGTGACGGTGGCGACGTGTCTGGGTGTAGGGTGGCGCTAGGTTCCTCCTCACTTTGGTGCGGCTGCACTACGCGTCACAGATGTGACAACATTAGTGTGAGTGTAGAGACTGCATGTGATAGGATTACATTGTCGGCTTTTATTTTCATATTGTACTACTTACTGAGCGTTAGGCTTATGTTGTGTGTTCTATGGTGTAGGTGTTGACGATATTGCTAGTGGGCCTTGAGAGTCTATTCCTGAGGCATAGGATGGTTGGCGGCGTGTGACCGAGGCACCGGACGGCGGATTTGTTAGGGCGACCCGACTCGTGGAGATGGTAGGTGGTGGCTTGACTTTTGTGGGTATTTTTTTTTGCTGTGTCGATATATAGTTGATCAGATGAGTTGTATAGGTGTCAGTTGTAAAGGGTTTATGGAGTGCTTGTGATTTTTGGGTGACGTACGCATACGCTTTACATGTAGGAGCTTGGTAATGCTCTATACTGGGAACTTTCTTCATTTGTAGTTGATGGATCTTGCTGTCTTTAAAATTCGATTTTGTTATGGAGATTTCTCTGGATGGTTGATGAATAGATATTTCTAGTTTTCTAGTGAACTGCGTGCAGGGTTTAAATTTTTAGGATAGCTAATTTTTAGGCGTTACTCTGCCGAAATTTCAGGAGAGAGGTTGGAAGTAGAGAGGGTGTGGAATAGGCCGGGTTGTGTACAGTAAGGTACTAGAGAAGTGTGGATAGGCGCGGGAGTGCGGCATGGTCGCAGTTGCGCGGGGCACGCGGCCCTGCGGGTGCGCAAGGGTCTTGCGGCGTCGGGTGAGGGCATGCGCGGGGACGTGCTGTACGGAGGCAAGGTGCGTGGGGAACGCGACGCTGTGAGCGTGCGCGAGACGTGGTGATGTTGAGTTGGCGCGCGCGGCACCGAGAGGGTGCGCGCGGGGCGTTGAGGTAGGGGCGTGGGCGCGCAGCACGGAATTTATGTAAGTCGAGGTGTGTGTTGGACTTCTTCCTAAAATTTCAGGTTTTGTTGTCTTATTTCTAAAGCTACTGTAAATTATCTTTTCCGCTGCGTATTTTTGATTGAGAATTTCATGTCCCCTTTTCGGGGCACGAGTTGTTTTCGAATCAAGTCGAAAATTTGAATATGATTTAAAAATGAAAGTGGTATTAAGTTAAGTGAGTTCGCGTCAAGTTTCTGTATGTCATGGTGTATAGACAAAGTGAGCGCACCGGGAACGTGTGGGTTCTTCGGGGCGTTACAACCGAATTTGTTATTAGAACCAAAACTATCAAGTTGATTTTTCAAGGTTTGACTTTAAGTAGATATAGTTTTTCATAAAGAACTAAAGACAAAATTCTCACAAAGAGTAAACTCAAAATCGTGTATATTGATTGTTTAATCTCGTAGGGTTTATGCCTTTAAATATACTACAAAAGTAATTAAAATAATCAAATTATTTTAAGGTAATAAGAAAGTAATTAGGAAATATTTAAATGTTAGGAAATTTAACAAATTAATAAAAGGAAACTAGATTAAAACAAAGAGAAATTAGATAACAAAACAAAAGAAAACTTTGACAACATAATAAATGGAAATTTGGACTAATTTGATTGATGAATTTCGTGGCTCTCATTCTTAAATTTGTGCCACACATTCCTTCAAGAATTAAGAAATAAACGCTTGTCAATTTGATTGAGAAAATTAAATTCTGCATGGATTTTGCATGTACATGTTTTGTTGCTACGCTTCCTTCCCACTTGCCACTAAATCATTAGATATTTTTCAATTATCTTTGTCATTCTTTTCTCCTCAAGTATCATTTTCAATAGTTAATATATTTATTAATTTCAGTTCTTGTTGAAAGGAATATTTCTCTTGAATTTCTATAATTAATCCCTATAAAGCTTCCTGCATTTTCTTCATCCTTGATCTTGCAATTGGGCTTCTCATATCTTGACGTAGATCTTTAACTTTGGACTTGAATTTGGTTGCACCTTGATTCACATAATTCTCTCCTTCCTAAAAAAGATTCATCCTCGAATCTCCTGCATCATATAAAGATAATTTACTAATATTAAAAACAACACTTATATTACCATATTCATTAGGTAAATCAATCTTGTAAGTGTTGTCATTGATGCGTTCTAACACTTGGAAGAGACCATTTCCTCGAGTTGGAAACTTGTTCTTTCTTTTGTTGCCAAATCTATCTTTTCTTTAGTGAATCCAAACTTAATCTCTAAGATCAAAAATAACTTTCACTCGGTGCTTGTTTGATAGCCTTGCATAATGTTCATTGTTTTTTTTCAATATTTTCTCTTACCCTTACATGTAGTTCCCTAATAAATTTGGCTTTTTCCTTTCTATCAAAATTAGCAAACTTGTTAGTAGTCAAATGTAGCATCCATTGGAGTTAGATGATTAACACGATAAATAATTTCAAATGATGAATAAAATGTACTAGAATGAACAATTATATGCAAACTCACTATGTGATAATCACTTCTCCCATTGTCTTAAGTTCTTAAAAACAATGGCTCTCGACAAAATAGAAACTATTATGTTTACTACCTCAGTTTGTCTATCCGTTTGAAGGTGTACTACATTTGCGAATAATTTGCAACATGTATAGCATCATTAGTTTTTAATATGCAATAAAATGTCTAATCTTACTAAACCTATTAGCAACAACAAAAACACTATCATTTCCACTTTGAGTTCTCGGCAAATCTATAACGAAATCCATAGAAATATAAATCTAAGGTTGAGTGGGTATTGGGAGAGGAGTATACATTCTGTGCGGTTTGATCTTCGATCTAGCTTTTCTACACTCAATATATTTATCACAAATTAATTGCACATCATATTTCATCTTGGGTTAATAAAAATGCAGTTTTACTTACTTCAAAATGTCTCATTAATCCACCTCTATTAGTTTCTTAATAAACAATTCTCTTAAGGAACATTTACGCATACAAATTTTATTTTTCTTGAATAGATAACTGTCATGTCTATAATAATTACCATATGAAACATTTTCACATAATTTTCAAATTTCATTAAAATCTGAATCTACTTCGTATAATTCCTTAACAAGTTCAAATGCAAGCAATTTAGATTGTAAGGAAGTTAGAAATACATACTTTCGACATAATGCATCAGTCACTGTATTTTCTTTACCTTTCTTATATTTGATCACGTATGGAAATATTTCAATGAATTCCATCCATTTTGCGTGCCATTTGTGTAATTTTCTTTGCGACTTCAAGTGCTTCAAAATAATATGATCAGAGTGAATACTGAATTCTTTTGGCCACAAATAATGTTGCCACGTTTGAAGTGCTTCAACTAAGGCATACAATTCCTTGTCGTATAATGGAATAGTTCAAAGCCGCTGTCATGACCCGGAATGGGGCCTAACAGAAACACTAAGTTAAACGATCAAACTCGGAGAGATCCACCATCTAACTGAAGGCTGAGTGCAGAAGATTTTGTGAGGTATCCCCGAACTCCTCGAAATAACAAATATGAGAATACAAGTAATAGTAGAAATACAGAAAATAAAAAATATACATGCCAATATCTAGTACCATTCCAAATGAAGTCCTTACATAATACGAAAATCAAGGTAAAATATCTGAGGAAATCCATGATATCGGAAGCTGATCAACCTCGATTCCTATTCTTCTTTTCTCTACCTGTAGAGAGGGAGCCGTTGGGGTGAGTGACAAACTCAGTATGGGATGTTATACCTACCACTTATCTCATTATGCATGCCTGCTCAAAATCAATGCACATGTTTTAAAACTCAAAATCGGTTTCAATGTTGTTAAATTCTCTTCTCATTTTTAAAACGATTGATGGGTTAGTTTCAAAAACACTGTAGGTATATTAAAAATAGGCCCGCATCAACCATACTATCACATAAAATCAGGTGAACAGTGAAAAAAGAGGTTACTTAAGGATCCTCCAAACCACACCACAAAGAAAGGACGCGATAATACCGATAGGACCTCATAGGGAGAAGAGAAAAGGTCAACCAACTAGGAGGGAATCAAACGGATCCACTCAACCCTGGGCCATCACAGATACACGCACAAGAGCACACCAGGGAGACACAATCACCTAACCCTGGGACTAATGGGACCGTACAATGGATTTATAAACCGGAGGTAGCAACAAACAGACACTAGCCAGGTCGAGTAACGGAGCTAGCCAAGCTTAGAGCCAATCACTCCTTCAACGGGGAGTACCGCACATGACTAGCTAAGCTTAGAATCCTTCTCTATTCTCAGGGGGAGTATCTTATCCAAACAAGTGTGGGGAATATCATGGCAATCCTCAAATACGGGTGCATCTAGACAAAATCTCCTAATATGCTCAGTGTATGGACCCAACTGAGAGTGTCAGACGATTATCTACAGAACTAACTCCAATGCACATCAGAAAACAATGGCATGCGTGAGAAAACCAACGCATGAATAAAACACATAATGCATGACAATATAACAAATCTCACGGTAAATCTCAAATCAAACCCGTTGGCAAGGGTGAATAAAACATGGCATCCAAACAACTAGACAGTATAAATCCAGCAAAACACGTACATGCCTAAATAATGTAAAATGCACATGCTCGTAAAAATGCTGACATCAATACTTGTGGTATCCCACCAAAATAATATGCGTGCATGCTAAACTAGGGATAACGTAATAAGTATAATAACTCATACCCCTATGGCGAGTCCTCCTAACCTCGACAGTCAGTGACTCCTCAAAAATCGTCTCAAACTCAGCAAAGTCCTCCAAATTTAGAAATTAACACAAAGGAGGAACCTTTAAAGTCTAATAGGGGTCATAAACAATATAAACGTGAAGCCAGGGCAAAAACGAGGTCAAACAACTGAAGTTGACTTTTTGGTCAAGTCAACGGTCAAAGTCAACAATCAATCAAATGTCAAATTTGATCGTTGACTTTGACCTTAGTTCGAGTCGGGTCAAACCGAACCAGTTAGGTTCGGGTCGGATCGGACCGAACAGGCTGGGTTCGGGTTGGGTCGGACCCCAACTGGCTGGGTCTGGGTCAGACCCAACCTGAAATGGGTTGGCTCCTGACCCAGCCCAGGCCTAGCCCGACCAGGGGCCTGAGTTGACCTGACCCAACTGGGTTCGGGTCGGACCTGGCAGACTCCCATTGGGCTCGGGTCGGACCCAGCAGAACCCAACTGAGTCCGGGTTAGACCTAGCCTGGCCTAAGCCCAACTCAGCCTTGGGCCCAAGTCAACTCAGCCTTGGGCCCAAGTCAACTCCGCCTAGAGACCGAGTTGACTCCACCCACAGCCGAGTTAACTCGCTGTCGGCCGAGTTAACTCGGCCGCCGACGGCAGATTACTCGGGGTCGCAAAAACTACGATTTCTGACCTTGTTTTTTGCTAAATCTTGTTTCCAACACGTTCCTTATCTTAGATCCGGTCGAATCCTGCCAAAAACACAAATAAACAACCTCGAATCTCGGGTTTTCCAAAAATCCATAAACTCAACCTTTTAAACTCAGATCTAGGACTAATGAGAGCCCACCTTCAAAAACACTCTTTGCCAACGTTGATCTACTCTTCGAGACGAAGAATTTGACACCAAAATCGCTCCGAACGGACGTCGTTTGACCGTAGTCGATTTTCTCCCCCTCTCGGCCAATTCTCTCTCTCTCTCCTTTTTGAAAAACTTAAGGTTTTCAAGTTATAAAATAAATTTATTTTATAATTTTTAATTTATTTTTATATTAAAATTATTTATTTTATTTAAAACCATTTAATGCTTTTTGATTTTTCGATTTATGAATTTTTCTGAATAATTTATTTTGGTAAATTCCAACGTTCCTCTTCCGTTAATTTATTTTACTTAATTTTATGCAGTTGATAACGTCAAATTTTATTTAATTTATTAAATTACATGTATGTGTTACACGTGACCACAAATTTGTGCGACGCACTATTTCAAAAATCCGCACAACTAGACTTTAATTCACATCTAAATATTCGCAAAAAACTTATACGGAATTTATCTTTAGTAAATTTTGGTGGATTTTACAGCCGCTACATTAAACTTTTTGCTAAAGTAAGCAATAGGTTTGGAATCTTGCATTTAAACACCACTAATACCTTTTCCCAATGCATCACATTCAATCTCAAAAGTTTTATCAAAATTAGGTAAAACAAGTAATGGTGCATTAGTAAGTTTACCTTTTAAAAGATTAAAAGTTTGTTCATGTATTTTAGTCCACTTAAATTCAATATTTTTCTTTACAAGATCATTTAAGGGAGCTGCAATGGTGCTAAAATATTTAACAAACTTCCTATAAAAACTTGCTAACCCATGAAACTTCTTACCTCATTGGTGTTCTTTGGTCTCGGCCATTTCCTAATTGTCTTAACGTTTTCTTCATCCACCGATACTCCACTTGAACTAACTACAAAACTAAGAAACACTGTCGAATTATGCAAAAGGTGCACTTCTTTAAGTTTGTGTATAGTTGATTTTGATTTTTTCTTAAAGCAGTAAAAGTTAAATTCAAGTGTTCAACATTTGCATTTTAAGTACGCAACAACGAATTTTTTAATAAAAGATCTTAACACATGATTTATCAATCTCATAAAAGTACTTGGTGCATTAGACAAACCAAATGACATTATTAACTACTAGTTTTAAAGGTAATTTTTCATTCATCTTCCTCTTTCATACGAATTTGGTAATATCTATTCTTTAAATCAATTTTAAAAAACAAGTATGCAGCATGTAACTCATGAAGCATATCATCCAATTGAAGAATATGATGTTGACACTTTACGTCATCCTGTTAATAGCTCGACAATCAACACTCATTCGCCGAGTTCCATCTTTCTTCGAAACTAAGATGGTGGGAACCGAGCATGGGCTAAGTCTTTCCTTTACAAATCTTTTCTTCACTAGTTCATCCACTTGCCTTTGGATTTTCTTAGTTTCTTTGAGATTAGATCGGTATGCCGGCCGATTAGAAATTGATGTTCCTCTTATTAAATCTATTTGATGTTCAGTCCCTCTCAAAAGAGACCCTTTTGGTAATTATTTGTGAAACACACCCTCAAATTTCTACAAAAGGGAAGAAATAACACTTCGAAGAGAATGAGTTAGTTTATTAGTTGCGAGATAAATATATTTGTACAACAGTACAAGTACTTCTTGTCTCGCTATCATCACACTTTTAACCTCACTTTTTCTTGTCATTCTACTAATTTTTCCATTCTTCTTGCACTCTTTTTTCTGTTTCACTTTTCTTTTCACTCATTATACTATCTTCTTTTTCATGTTTTTCCTCACTCAATGTTTTTTCTCTCTTTTTGAATTATTTTGCAATATTTTGATCCTCATTAGTCTCCTATGGCTTTAGTAGTTTGAGAATTATCTTCTTACCATTTTGATTATAGGAGTATTTATTCTTCAAACCATTGTGTTTGACGTTTCAATCAAATTGTCATGGTCTCTCCAAAAAGATATATGTAGCTTGCATAGGTACTACATCACAAAGAACCTCATCTTTATCCTTACCAATTTCGAGTTCAACCTTCACTCGTGACATGCCTCCAAGGCCGTTAACCTCATCCCTAACCAAGACACAATCTACCACCACCTTTTTTACTGACAAGTTCGTTGATTTTGGAAGAGAAAACTCCTTTGCATGCCTAGAATGGGAGCGAACTACTTTAGACATGGACAAACCGATGCATGTGCTAGTCTGGAATCCTCTTGTCGGAGCAGCTCAAGAACAAAAGGGAATTTGTCTTTCCATAAACAAACTTATGTAATCAAGTAAACTTGTATTTTGTTTTAATTTGGCAAACATTAGTTTTCTTGTAGTTTAACAAACACTATCCTTATATTTTGGCATACATGCTTAGATGAATGCTAGGATTAGTATAGTGGCCTGAGATTGTTGCTCAAGAGGGCCGAAATGGAACACATTTGGCACACTCAAATAACTCATGTTGGGTGCACGCTAGAAGAGACCCAATAAACTATAGGACCGGTTAAGCATTTAGCAAACATGGACTTAGCTTGAAGATTGTAGCTACGAAGATCACCAAAAGGATCACGGAAGTATTGGTAGCCCAACATTCAAACACTTAGGCCACAGATTTGCGCATGGAGCCTAAAGGCCGAGCACTTTCACCAATTGTCCTCCTAAATTTGAACATCCTTAAGCTAATTCAAATTTGAAAGTCACCAATTCATTCTCACCTCCAAATGACTGAAGACTAACTTCCATGCAAGGAGATACTTTCCTTACAAGGATTGCATCACATTGGTTGAAGAGAAGGGAGACTTGTGTGCACAACAATCGAGATGATTAGACTTGGATATGGACGCTCCTCTTGAATAATTTCATTTGCCACCTTAGGACTTACTTAAGCTACTTTGCATAACATTGTAATCAGTTTTGAAGGAATATAATAACCTAAGTTTTCTCTCCAAAAACCAGAAGAGCCACAGCTCCTTAGAGGTAAGTCCTAAGTTGTTAGCAACCAAGTGGGGTTGGTCCATATTGTCCTCCAACTCTCTTGATTAGTTGGAGGCCCTTATTGACATCTTTCTCGCCACCTTTTTAGAGGTTGGAAAGCATTAAAAATGAGGAAAACCATAGCCTAGTGTGCTAGAATATTATTTTCCTTAGAAAGATTTCATGATTTGAAGGTGCTATTAAGTTGCCTATCGGACCAACCATGGAAGTTTGTGTATATTTTTCGTGCTCTAATGTATTCTTACTTAAAAATTTAGGGTGTTGCTCATTACTCACCAGGTAAGGTTCCATTAAAATTTCATAGCAATTGAAGTTCACTTGCCTATATTTTGGATACAATTTTTGGGGTGTTCTCGGGTTGAGTCGAGAGTACCAACCCTCACTATTTGATCTTGCACTAACCGTGGTTTTGCAAGGCCATATCGTGTCAACTTGCCTAGTCACTTTTACTTTTCTACAATCACTCAACTATTGTAATTTGTATAGCCTAGGATGCTTCATGGTTTCTAAGATTAATTTTTTTACCAAGAAAGTGCTAACAACATTAGTACAACTCTCATGATCAATAATCAAACTACATACCTTGTTATTCATGTGGTATCTAGTGTGAAATATATGTTCACTTTGCACTTTATCTCCATCCTCTTTGGCTTGAACATGGAGTACATGTCTAGTGACCAATAGATCTCCCCTCACGGGTTCCTCTATAAATTCACATCATTATAATCTTCTAATGGTGACATTTCATTATCACTTGAGCTAACACTTGTTATATCACCATTATCCAAAATAATCATAGTTTTTTTATTCGGACAATTAGAAGCAATATGACCAAACCTTGACATCTAAACACTTAAACTCCCAAGATGTAATAGGTGTGAAAGTCTTAGTTTTATCTTTTATGGGGGTGGTATTCGATGTTGTGGTTTTTCTTTTGAAGTCCTCTTTTGGTTTTGAATTAGGCTTATCAGTACTTCAATTATATTTCCATAAAGAGTTTGAGGTTGATTCGATTTTAGAGTTTCTTGATTTCAATTGCCTCTCAACTTTGATAGACTTATGCAACAATTCTTCTAAGTCCACATAAAGATGCAAATCCACAATGTCTGTGATTTTTCTATTTAAACATCCAATGAATCGTGCCATTGTAGTTTTATCGCTCTCATCCACTCTAGCCTATACTATGACTGCTTCAAACTCTTTGAATATTCCTCTATACTTTTGATTCTTTGAGTCAAACCTTGTAATTTCCTACATGCATCTCGATAATAGTGGTTAGGAATAGATCTTTTATGCATTTGTACTTTAATATTGTTCCATGTGCGTATGAGTTGTTCTCCATATCTTTTTTAGGTTTTCACTAATTGGTCCCACCATATGCTCACATAATTCCTGAATTCTGTTAAGATTATATTGATATTTTTCTCCTTGGTGTAATTATGGCATTCAAACAAATGTTCAATTTTTCTTTTCCATTCTATATAAAGTTTAAGATCCCCCATACCTTGAAAATGAGAGATTGTCATTTTGATGTTGCTTAGATTTCCATCATCACGGTTTGTTCTAGCATACCTCTCCCTTTTGTAATTGTTATCCTCATAATCACATTACTCATAGTAGTACTTCATTGGTGATTTGCCCCTCCGTGCATAACTAATAGAATGAGACTTTATTCTTTCATACCTCATGTCTAATGCTTTAATTTGATCTTGTATAGCTCTTATATACATCTGAGGATCAAAGTTAATACGTCTTTTCTCACTACTCATAGATTCAAGAAAAAAAATTAAAAACTGTTAGAGAACAAAATAAGTAAGTAAACGAAATTCACTCACGTGTTTACACTTGATTTATGTTTTTCTACTCATGTTTCTCTTAAATAATGACTTTTATATGATAGTCTCACCCTTTTACCATTTACCTCTCAATTTCCTTTTTTGGCTTTTTATGTAAAAAATATAATCAAGAAAAAAAATTCAATAACCAAAAACAAGCAAGATCGAACTGTTTAACTCAAAATTCTAATTTCCAAAATCAGTTAGAATCAAACAATTTAGAATAGGATAAAAGACTTCAAGAAAAAGAAATTTTGATATCTCATAGAATAATGAATGATGTGCAAATATTGTGAGAGCCAGTAAAATTAATCAAGAACTTAAAAGTCTCTAGGAAAGTAGAATCAATAATTTGAAATTAATTGATACAATCAAATAAGATGATTTTACTAGCACAGTCAAAAGCAAATATTGATACTTAGAATGAAGAAGAAGAAATTGAACCTCGAGATATTGATACTTGAAATATTGAGAATTTTTTTTTTAACAAAGAAAAGTGGTAAGCAACGAATCATTGCTTGAAAGTTTTGAGAATTTTTGAATTTTTATTTTTTCACAAAATTCTATTTTTCACGAATTTCAAAGGAAGATATTCACGACGAAAAAGGAAAAAAATAAAGATATAGATTTGAATCGAGGAGCCAAAGCTCTAATACCAAATGATGAGAACTACGGGTATATCAAATTCGAGACTCTACAACAACGTGAATAGAAACTCAGGAACGCTTTTGAAATCAAGTATAAGAAACTTAACTCCAATCGAAACTTGCTGATGGAACCAAAGTAATGAAACCAGAAGCTTGACTCGTAATCAAACTTGTGATTAGGACCAAAGCTATCAAGTTAATCTTTCAAGTTTTGATTTGAAGAAAATCTAGTTCTTCACAAAGAATTAAAGAGAAAATTCTCATAAAAAGTAAACTGAAAATTGTGTATGTTGATTGCATTTTGTCGTAGGGTTTATGTCTTTCAAATAGGCTACAAAAGTAATTAAAATAATTAAGAAACATCTAAATGTTAGAAAACTTAACAAATTAATAAAATAAAACAAGAATTAAACAAAGAGAAACTATGTAACTAAATAAATGAAAACTTTGACCACATAATAAAAGAAAACTTGGACTAATTTGAGTGATGAATTTTGTAGCTCTCCTTTCTCAATTCGCGCCCCGCCTTCCTTTAAGAATTAGAAAATAAGTGCTTGCCAATTTGATTGAGAAAATGAAACTCTACATAGATTTTGCATGTGACTGTTTTGTTGCTGCGCTTTAATCCTACTTGCCACTAAATCTTTAAGTATTTTTTAAGAATCTTAGGCCTTCTTCTCCTCTTAAGAACCCTTTTCAATACTTAACATATTTATTAATTTCAGTTCTTGTTGAAATTAATCTTTCTATTGGATTTCTAAAATCAATCTGATTTTGTCATTGAATCTCCCATATCTCGACATAGATCTTTAATATGGACTTAAAGTTTGTTTTACCTTGATTCAACTCAAGTAGGAGCAAGTGCTCTTGAAATAGCAAAGAATTCTATTTAATGCTTTCCAACATAGATGTGTTGGTCAGTGCATGAATTGGCATATTTTGTTGACATCAAAGGCAATGTCAAGTCGAGTTACAATGTAGTATTTCAGTGCACCAACTAAATTGAGAAACAGAGAGCCATCAGGAAGTAGAGCTTCCAAGTATTTAGAAAGCAGAGAGCTAAAGACCATGAGTGGTAATTGCCTTACAATTTGTCATTCGAGCATGAACCAGAAGATCGTTTGACTAAGAAAAAAACGATAGTAGGATCATAAAGCTTTAATGCCCAAGAAGTAATGAAACATGCCAAAGTTTTTAATGGAAAACTGTGAGTAAAGAAACCGATGAAGCTTAACAACGATTGGTTTCAAGCTGCCAACGACTAGAATATCATCAAAATATATAAGCATAAGGACGAGAGAGGAATTGCATATGTATATAAACATTGAATTGTTTGCTTGCGAGATAGTAAATCTTAAGTTTAACAAGACTGTCTGAAGCTTCATATACTAGGCTAGTGGAGTTTGTTTCAAACCATGTAAGGGTTTGTGTATGCAGTAGACCAAAGATGAATTAAGAGGATTAATGAAATTAGGTGGCTGAGTCATAAAAACTGTCTTTATATGATTGTTATCAAGGAGGGCATTCGATACATATAACTGACAGATATCTTAGCCAAAGGAGAGAGCTAGAGATAAAGTTAAGTGAATTATATAAGGCTTAACTAGACAGAAAGTTTTAGTGTAATCAACACCAACAGTCTGATTATAGCTTTTGGCAACTAGGCAAGCTTTAAATTTATTTAGAGAGCCATAATAATTGAGCTTTTGCTTGAATACTCATTTACAGCTGATGACTTTCTAGCCAGGAGGAGGAGAGAACAGAGTCCACATTTTGTTTAATTTGAGTGTTGTAATTTTAGCAATCATAGCATCCATCCAATGCAAGTGTTGGAAAGCCTATAAAAATATGGCTGGTTCAAATAAGTCAACATCAACCTAAGTAGAGAAAACTTGAGGCTTGTAAATCCTTAAGTTACAATCGGTTTGCACAGAGGAAAGTTTAAGTACATCGTTAATAGCTCCAATGTTGGAAACAACTGAAATAGAAAGAGAGGAGTAGACGAAAGGTTGCGAATGATCAGGAGGAAGACAAGGTGGGAAAACATGAATATCCATAGGATGGGATGAAAGGAAGATAGAGTGGATATGTGTTAGGTGATCTTGGACTTTCTCAATCCTAAAAGGTATCTCAAAAAATAAAGATTTTTTTCACACTTATAAATCGATCATCAGCACATTCTACAATCGATGTGGGATAACCCAACTATCTGCACCTCACACATCAGATAAAGTTAAGTGAATTATATAAGGCTTCTAGACAGAAGGTTTTAGTGTAATCAACACCAGTAGTCTGATTATAGCTTTTGGCAACTAGGCAAGCTTTAAATTTATTTAGAGAGTCATCATAATTAAACTTTTGCTTGAATACTCATTTACAACTAATGAATTTCTAGTCATGAGGAGGAGAGAACAGAGTCCACGTTTTGTTTAATTTGAGTGTTGTAATATTAGCAATCATAGCATCCATCCAGTGCTAGTGTTGGAAAGCCTATAAAAAAATGGCTAGTTCAAATAAGTCAACATCAACCTAAGTAGAGAAAACCTGAGGCTTGTAAATCCTTAAGTTACAATCGGTTTGCATAGGGGAAAGTTTAAGTACATCGTTAATAGCTCCAATGTTGGAAACAACTGAAATAGAAAGAGAGGAGGAGATGAAAGGTTGCAAATGAACAGGAGGAAGACAAGGTGGAAAAGCATGAATATCCATAGGACGGGATGAAAGGAAGATAGAGTGGATATGTGTTAGGTGATCTTGGGCTTTCTCAATCCCAAAAGCTATCTCAAAAAATGAAATTTTTTTTCACACTTATAAATCGATCACCAGCACATTCCACAATCGATGTGGGATAACCCAACTATCTGCTCCTCACACATCGGGCCTTGGCGGAGAGCTGGCAACCTAGTTTCTTCTGACGGACTGAGATTTTGTAATAAACCTAAATTCTGATACCATAGTTAGGTGATTTGGGATCTTCTCAATTTTAAAAATTAGCTTAAGAGATGATGATTTTTCTCACATTTATAAATTAATCACCAGCCTTTTCCACAACCAATGTGAGATAACCCAACAATAAGTTGCTGGAGAAATCTATGAGAGTCTCTGATAATAAGTAGGACAATGAGGTGATGCTAAATATTATTATATCAACTTAATGAATTATAGATAAACTATAGACCCTCTCATAATCATAAGGGAAAGTCCTAGAAATATAGTCTTTCTTTGGGTTGTATGATTTTATTTCATTGTTGGCTATATAGATTTCCATTGCATTGTGTAATTTTAGTTCATAACATGTTTGGTTGTTACAAATCCATAAATATGAAATGCACAATTTGGCATGCGAGAGCAATAGTTCCTATTTTGGCGTCATGTTTGGATTGCAATGGTCAGATGTTTGGTCGTTTTCTATCCCACTTCAAGAATCTAGGAGTTGGGTGCTTACATAAAAGATGGTTTCGAAATTTTACTTGATTATAAAATTAATTCGTAACAAGCTAGATATGAATTGTATAAGAAATATTGTAAAGATAAAAATAAAAGAAGAAAAAAAATATTAGAATGGATTTACCTCATACATGGAATTCTACTAATGATATGCTAAAATTAGCCCAAAAATATAAAGATTTTTTGAATGTATATTGTATAAAATTGGAGAATTATTCACATCAAAGAAATATTGATGGGATGTATGCCGAAGTAGTTAAAGATTTTCTTAATACTTTTGATACTTTTACAAAAAGATTTTGTAGCATTTATAGTTGTAGTATTTGTCATGTTCTCTTACAATTCACTAAAATTGCCACATGTTTGTTGACTTTTGTGATTTAGATTTATTTCAAATGGGAAACCAAAGTGAAAGGAAAACTAAGCAAATATTTTAATGATGATGAGTTGTATGTTATATTTTTTGTAAGTGTAATAATTGATCCGGAGACATACTACTTGTGTTGGCATCTATTGTTGCGTCAAAATTAACTCGAGTGTTTTCCGATACCGATACGAGAAGTGGTTTGACATGTAACAATGGTCGACCCACGGCACAACCTCTGACAATCCAAGACCTCATACAGGCCAAGGTCCGGCGTGCTGGGTCGGAGCTGTTCGGTCAGTTGCCTAGGTTGAGTTTCCTGGGATCAACGGAGCTTACAATAGCCAAATTAACTTTTAATATGTAGGATTCTAGACAAAGATTGTCCTGTAATTTAAAAACTCAATCAAGAACACCTTTTTTATAAAATAAAGCTTCTCTCTTTTATTTCCATCATCTTCAAACTGAGAGGAGAGAGAAACATCAGAATTAGAACTTGCAGTTGTGTTCATGAGAAATTTTGTTGTGGTTTCTGCAAGTTTTCAGATATTCCAGAAAATCATGGACGTAACGTCCTTTGTCCATAAAAAATTCCTTCGCCTCCTTGATTCTCTCTCTGTAAATCTTTCCTTCTTCCTCTAACATGACCAGCCGGACAGACTCGGCCACCGACTCGCGATTGAACGACCCGTCTCGCTCGTTTCTCGGAATCGGGTAACCCATCTTCTTCTCCTCCAAAACCCTAGCGTTAATCCCTTGATCCGCCAAGAAGGTTAGTAGAATGAGGGCGCTCTCGAACTGAACCGCCTCCACGACGGAGCTCCACCCGGAGTGAGTCAGGAATCCACCCACCGAGTTGTGAGCCAGGATCTTCAGCTGGGGTGCCCACTTTTTCCACACTACCCCTTGTCCTTTTGTTCGCTCCTCGAACCCCTCCGGCAGCTCGACGGTTTCCGGATCGGTGGCTCCCCGGCGAGTCTTTAGAACCCAGAAAAACGGCAACTTGGATAGTTCCAGACCGAGTGCTAACTCTGTGAGTTCTTCTTGACTTGGTTTCGCCTCGCTCCCGAACGCTACGTAGACCACTGTCGATTTCCCTTGCTCGTCGAGCCATTTTCTGATCCACCGGAACTCCTCAGTCACCTCACCGGAGTCGTACTCCGTCGTGGGAAGTTGACCGACGTGAAAGATAGGTTTATTGAAGAGTTTATGAAGTAGCTCAAACCACTCCGAATCTAATTCAGAGCAACCTCGCACTGCCAGAATATCGCAGCCATTGATAGACATCTTGAACCTCTCCATATCCGTCACTGTCGGCACGTTTTGCTTAAAGCCGTCGAAAATTTTCTCCACTTCGAAGTACCGATATGCTACCGTCGTTGGAAAAGGTACCCACTTCGGAGGGTGAGTGAAATCTTCAGGTTCTGTTCGACAATCCACACCGGTGGGAGGCCCGATGAAACCCAAAACGGCAGGGATGAATATACTGAAGAAAACTGTCTTAATACCCAGCTGAACTCCGATGGAACTGACCCAAAACGGAACGAAATCGTAAAGAATCCAATCTGCGTCGGAAGACCGGAGAAAGATGGTCAGACTTTCTCGGAGGCCATCGTAGGCTTTCTTCAGGTACGGCACCGTGTTGTATGGAATATCAGAGGTAGCCTCTGTATCCTCCGGTAGGTTTTCCACCACCGGCAAAGGAAGCTTGACAAAGGTGATTGAAGATGATAAATCAGGATGGAGCTTAGGGAGGCGATCAATATTTCTAGGGGTGGAAACGAAGGAGACGCGATGACCCCTTTGAGCAATGAGCTTGGACAGCTCTAAGAAAGGGATCATATGGCCAAAAGCCAGCCATGGAAACATTACCACGTGAAGCTTCTCGTTGTCCGCCATTGATGAAGCTTGCAGTTTTCTTGTACATCTAATCAAGAATACATAACTATTATTAATCCATTCAAATTTAAAATAACCACAAAACAGAAATTGATCCAAAACTATTAAGGATTATCTTCTCTACGACACATGGCTTCCTAAATAAACCAAGTGGCATTCCAGTTTCCACTTGGCGCTTTCAAGAGGGCTCCAAACTTAGAGATAGTTAACTAACCTGACACTTTTGAGTAATTACAACCCAATTTCCATGAGCGTTTGAGGGAAGGGATGACTTTGATCTTCGTGTGATGCAATAGTTTGACACTTTGAGCTGTGTTGCACTATTTAGTTTACCAGTGTGACAGCTTTAGCTCTAGGAAGATCCAAACTTAACCTAATGTCCTTAAAAACTAACCTAATCAAACCGAACAAACAGATCTATGAAATTGAATTTAGCTACTATCGATCGAACTTGTTGTTAGGCGTGCCGCGACGAGAGTGAGAATGTTGATACGGCTCTCAAGAGAGCCGGGATATCCGATCTGTCTTTAGAGTTATCAATTTACAACATAGTAATCAACAAAATAAAAGTAATTATTCTTAAACACTTCTAAGTCATAATTAAATATAAAAGATTCGCATAGCCACCCTTAGCTATATTAAAATTATACGAACTTTACATAAACAATGATTCAACCAAGACCAAACTGAACTTCAATGACTTTTTTTATATTTTGTGTAAGCCATTTCTATGGTACCAACAATATTTAGGGCAATCATAAATGAGCTTGTATCACTAAATTTAGTAGACCATTGAAGTGATAGCTACCCAGATCTAGAACACAAGAGATTGAGTATAACGAGATTTCTCTCCCTTTACCATATGCTATGTTATTATTCCTTGATGGTGAGAAAATTCCAATACTAATGTAGAGAGGATAGGTTCTGGTGAGGAAAAATTAAGTTAATATTGACCGTTAAGTGTTTCAGTAATTTATAATCTTCAACTGGATCTAATGGACTAGATTCATTAACTCATTAAATCATTAGCTCTAATTAATCATATCATATGATCCACTTAATGAAGATAATAATCTTACATTCTCAGATCGATCAAACTTTGAATCAATTATACTATAAATCACCGTTAAACATAAAATTAAGTAGAATTATTTTAATGGTTCCAACTTTTATTACTTGATTCGAATTTATAATTACATTTTTTTATGAATGATGTAATTAAATATATTTATATACGATAGATATGTGAATGTACGTTGTAAAAGATGTATTGAAGAAATAATACGTTAAAAGGTAAAAATTTTGACAATTTGGAAAATTGGAAAAAAAAAATGTAAAAGTTTATATTAGGGCCGATCGATTGTCCAAGGCAGACGATCGATCGCCAATTTGGTGAAAAATTTAAAGATCGGACTAGTGAGGGTGTTGATCGATCCCCTAAAGGGGGCGATCGATCGCCACCTTTAACGAAAATTGTGAGTTGCTGAACAGGGAGGGTGCCGATCAGTTGCCCCTACTAAGCGATCGATCACCCTTTTTTGAAATTTGATGGGCTACGAAAATAGAGACTTAGCCGATCGATCTTCACACTTGGGGCGATCAATCGGCTGCTGTATTAACAAAATAAAAATATATAAACATTTAAACGAATTTTACAATTTATTTTTTTATTTAATTACGAAAATTAGATTAAAATTAATCTAATTAGGATTAGTTTAAAACTAACGGTGATTAAGAATTTATTTAATCATGGTGAATTAGTAATAAATCAAAAAAGAAAGAACAAAATGGACAATTGAAAAGGATAAATAAGATTTAAGGGTAATTTACCCTAGAAACCTTTTTCTTAAAGTGAAAGGTGACCGTCTTTTTGTGGTTTTTATGTGGAGAAGAAAGAAGAAAGGGAGAAAGAGAAAGAAACCAGAGAGAGAAAGAGAGAAATAAGAAAGCGATAGGGAAGGGAAGGAAAAAAGAGAGAAAAAAAAAAAATTGATAGTTTTGGCAATTTATTCTTTAGAGGAAGTTGTTTATCTTGGTGAGAGGAGTAGTTTGGCATAAAAATCGATAAGTTTAGTGAAAATTTCGTGTGAAGTGGAGGAATCGACATATTGGTAAGTAAATCTAATGGTTAAAATAAATAGTTTATGCTTTATTACATTACTAGGTGAAGATAGTTTACATTTCTGCCTTAATTCTTGATATGTTTAGAGATTATTATGATTTCTCTGAGATTGAGTGAATAGAAGTGATAAATTGATATCATTTTTAAGCAAATTGGACAATAAATTATGAAAATTTATTTATTTTTTATTTTATTGAAATATTATAACATAGAATTTTGAAAATGATGTTTTAAGTTGAATTGAACATATTTATTTTAAATATCAATTGTATTGGTAGGTTGAGTTACATTGTTTTAAACGTGTATAACATTGCTTTATAAACATTTTTAAAGCATGCATTTAGGAAAGAGTAAGTTAGAAGTTGTGGTAACATAAGAACTTATTAGACTGTACTTACCTCTTCGTATGCAATAAATATGCAAGAGGGGTTCTACACCCCTATCGGAGGAAGTCCTGGAATTGTATGGGTGTGTGAAGGTCATATGAGTCAGTTTAGAGATAATTGTATTTCTTTTTACATTTTAAATTGAATGTGAAAAACTATTTTGGAAAATATGATTTTAAATCACGCAATATTATTTAATTTGCATTAGATTTATGAGTTAGTTGAAAAATGGTTTTTAAACCATGGTTGATGGATTTTAAATAGTTCGAATATGAACATGTATGTATTTTTAGATAAATGACATGGATTTCAAAACAAAGTATAATTATAATTTGATTTATAATTGATATCAAAATTTATTATGATTAAGTGGAGAATATAGTTTGGTCCTAGATAATGTAGATGAACATGAATTAGTTATTCTAACTGCTAGATTTATTTACTGGATATAAAGCTCATTTCGTGAATATTTATATTTTTCAGATAACGAAATTGTTCACTGAGACGGGAAAACAAATGCAATGTAAAGGACTTAAAGAGGCATAGGATAAAAATCATTATGGTAGATAGTTTTCTTTTGTTTTGGGACTGAGATAGTTAGTTTAGAAATTATTTAACTTTTTTTAATGATCACATGTGTGTGACCCATCTAGTTTGTATTAGTTTCGGCAGCTTCTGCCTAACTCTGATGTAAATAAAGACAAGTTTAATTACATAATATATAAAACTTTGGAATATATATATTGTTTGGAAATCTGGTTTGAAAATTTTATTAGAAAGATCTTATTTTGAAATACCAGATTGAAGACTGGAAATAGATAGAAATACAAGGACAACCATGCAAATTCGAAACTCGAAAAAAAAATTACGACTTCCCATCTTGGGAATCCAATCCTTATCGTCGGGGCTTGTCGAGTTCGGGTCCAGAAAATCTTAGTGGTTGTATGTCATCATTATTGACTCAATTTTATCAACTTTATACTTAACATGAACAATAATGAGCTATACTATAACGGTCCAATTGTTATTGTTAAGTTGTGAAGCACACTCTAGTGTTTGAGAGTATTTTGATCATATTTATCATGTTATTCTGTAATCGTAATTCGTCTATTATATAAAGACATAGTTAGGTTATTGGAGTGACTCTGAGAGCATGAGACAAAAACTATTGTAACTCGCATTTGATCTTAGTGAAATCTGTCAGCGACCAGTGAACATAGCACTCACAACGAGAGTGAATTACTGTAAATTTCTGTATTTTTTCTTTTCGTTTTTCGATCGATCTTTAGAGGTTGGATTAGAGTATCTAATCCTAACAACTGATATCAGAGCTTCAGGTGGAAGCAGTTTCAAAAATCAAGATTTGATTATTCGAAAATATCGAACGGTCTCAGGTTTGTAATTTTTTGGTCAGCAAAATTTGTAATTTTTGAAAATGAAAAAAAGAAATAGAAATGATTTTTTTTATTACTTTTCTGGTTGTGCTGACGTGGAAAACAAGAGGAAAAGAAAAATTAACAAAAAAGGGAAAGGTATTGTCCTGCTGCGTCTTCTTCCACGTGAAGAGGCAGACCACCTAGCCTCGTAGTAGTCGTCGTCTCTGAAGATAATGAGAGAGCAGGAGAGGCCGCCATCCGAAGAAAAAATTGACCACTGACCACCAACGCACAGCTCCGACGCCACTGCCGCCGTTCTGCCTTTACCGTGCGCTCCAGAATCGCGTTGTGCCGACCATCGCCGAAGGGAGAAGAGGAGAAGCGTTGTCCACCTGTTCGCAGAATCGCCGCGCGAACAGCTTAGCGCCGATCAGAACCCACCGCATAGTAAACGAAAAACACTGCTGCGTTTTCTCTTCTGTTCATCGCTGCCTTTCTATCCAGCACGCAGTGCCCAGTCGCTTCGACGAAGACCCAAACAAAATCGCCATCGCCGCCCATTCTGCAACTACAATCTGAGTTCGATCTGATCCACTATTTGCGAGGATATTTGAATCGAAAAGAGATGAAATGAGAGTTTGTGATTTAAGAAGAAAATTTTGGGATAGATTTCTAGAAAATTTTACAGTGATCTGTTTGTTTTTTCAGGTAGAAGAAAATTTGTTTTTTCCTGAGAGAATAAATTTGTTTAAATATTTTGGAATATTGTGTTCTGAAATAATTTGTTAGGCAGATTCATGGACATTGATTATTGAGATTGAATAATTGATCTAGAAATATCTATTTTGGGTATTGATTATTGATAACGATGACATGCGGCGATAGCACAGGACACGGTATTGAAAATTTGATAGAATAGATTTCACATTCTGGAAAATACAAATCGAGGATTACTTGTACGGGAAAAAACTCCATCTTCCTTTGAATGCGAAACTAGAAAAAATAGAAGACAGTGAATGAAATCTTCTTGACAGACAGGTTTTGAAAGTCGTCCGATTGACGCTAACAAAATGTGTTGCTCACAACGTGACGAAGGAGAAGACCAGTGCGAGTCTGATGAAAGCTCTGTCTAATATGTACGAGAAACCCTCTGCGAATAATAAGGTATTTCTGATGAAGAAATTTTTTAATCTAAAGATAGTTGATAGTACTTCTGCCACGGCGTATCTGAATGAATTCAGTACGATTGTGAATTAATTGCCATATGTGAAAATTGATTTTGGGGATGAAGTTCGTGCCCTAATTTTGTTGGCATCTCTACCAAATAGCTAGGAACCTATGAGAGCAGCAATTAGTAACTCAATCGGAAGCGTGAAATTGGTATTCACCGATGTGAAGGATCGTATTCTTGCTGAGTAGGTTTGTAAGATCGATTTTGGTTAAACATCGAAAGGCTCAGCCATGAACGTTGAAAACAGAGGTAAAAATAATGAAGAGAAACTTTAACCAAAGTAGGGACAGATCCAAGTCAAAGAGTGGAAGAGATCAGTCCAAGTCCAAGTCCCAGTGAACACTTGAGTGCTGGAATTGTGGCAAGTAAGGCTACATGAAAAATGATTGCCGAGCATCGAAGAAGAACGACAGTGAAAAAGGTGATGAAGCAAATGCAGTAACGGAAAATATCACTGACGCATTACTTCTTTTAGTCGACAGTTCGATAGACTCATGAGTTTTGGACTCGGGGGTGTCTTTTCACACCACCGCACACAAAGAATTAATGGAGAATTATTTGGCTGGAAACTATGGGTAGGTCTACCTTGCAGATGGTGAGCCATTGGATATTTTGAAAATCAGGGATATTAAACTGAAGACGGCAAATGAGTCTGTTTAGAAGATTAATAAAGTGAGATACGTGCCAGGGTTGATGCGAAATCTGATTTCGGTTGGTAGTGAAGGTCACAATGTCAGTTTCAGAATCAGTGATTGAAAGGTAACTAAAGGAACAATGGTCGTCGCTCGAGATCACAAAACTACATGTAGAGATACAATTGCTGTTGTTGATAGCTCGAAGAACATAGAGTTATGACATTGTAGGTTGGGTCACATGAGCGAGAAAGAAATGAAGCTTCTTGTGAAGAATGGTGAGATTCTGAAGATGAAATCTGTCAAACATCAGCTATGTGAAAGATGTATTTTTGTGAAACAGAAACGTGTCAGCTTCTTAAAGGTTGGGAAAGAGTTGAAGAAGAAAAGACTGGAATTGATGCAAATCAACGTGTGAGGACGGGCGGGCCTGATTTCTTCCTTTGCTGAAACCCTACCCTAAATTCTCTTTTTCCCATTTTAAATGTTTCTATATTTATTTTACAAACCAATAAAGTTGTTCAGTTTCATTTTATCTTACATATTCAAACTCACTAAATTATATGATTTTTAGTTCAACTCTCTCCCTCCCTATTTAAAACTACTCTCTTCATCTTCACACTACTCTTTAATCACTCAGAGAGAAGTAATTGTATTTCAAAAAGGAAAAATGTGACTCCTAACTGGAAGTAAAATTCCTAAGACATTTGGTGTCGTCCGAAGGGATTTCTATTAATCCACCCAAAGTAAAAGTTGGTCAAATTTGTAGAAGACCTCAAAATATAACAGATATTCATAATGTCAAGAGTTTGGCTACATACTATTGAAGAATTATTCAAAAGTTTTCTTAACTTGTCGCTCTAGTAACAAAAATAACTCGTAAGGAGTTCAATTCGATTGGAACTGAGAGAATGAAAAAGCTTTTCAAGAATTAAAATGACAATCGATCATCAACTCCAACAATTCAAGTTAATGAATGTCCCTTAGAAGTTAATTGTTAGGATTTGAATATTTCTATTGTTCTATCTTTGTAGTATATCCTAATAATAAAAGTGTAAAGAACTTCATTACTCAAAATGATCTCAATTTATGGCAACATATAGGTAAAGTAGTAAGAATATTATGATTTCAATATTCAATATAATGTAAGTTCATTGAAGCTTTAAGTTGAAAAATTCGTACTTCATTAAGTTATTTAATAATACGTCACGAGAATATGATACAGACTATAGAGATCAGTGATTTCACATGAAAATGAAAATTAATGCAGTATATCTGTTGAATATAATAACAAGACTTGTCTTATTACAACGAATTTTCCAAAAAGAAATTCAAGATGAATCATCCAATAAATTACGTCAACGTTGTTGAAGAGTGGATCGTAATTTTGAGGGCAAAATTATTTGAAGAGATTGTAATACTCCTAAAATTTTAATTATTATTAATATCGTTGTACAGTTAATAAACTTTACCTGACTTGACTTGTTTAAAAATGTGATGTTGTAGTATGTTAATATTAAATATTTCTGTATTATTGTTTTTTTTAAAAAAATAAAGTCCAAAATGAATGCTTACTCGTGGGGCATAGTACTAATATTTGTTTTTTCGGTGAGTTATTATAAATATTAAATAACCCACTTATATTGAACTATCTCTCTCTCCCATTTTAAACTACTCTCTTCATCTTCTTCTTAAATTTGTACTCTTCTCAACAAAAAAAACAATGTTTTTCTCAACTTGATGCGTAAGTTCATACAGCTATGAATAAATTTCCTATATATACTTGGTTTAAGGGTGGTCACGGGATATTTTATTTAGACTAAATTACTTTTTTTGGACGAACGTATATATAGCGCTCGTTTTATTGGTTGGTATTTATAATCGAAAAGTTATTATTTCAAACATAGAACCTAAAATATTAACAAAAAGATGCATCTCACTGCTGCACTTATGCTTTGGAATCGAGCCTAAAATATGCAGTCAGTCTTTCGTTATCATATTTCTTCGAGAATACGAGGCAGAAAAATACGTGATAGTAATCGAATGAATGCAAAAACCGACTCTAAAGTTCTCTATCTAATGCGGGTAAAGTCTGGTCGACGTATACAAGTTTCAATTTTTTTTTTTTTTTTTTTATTTTTATTTTGTGGACTAACAGAAGATTTTATACAGTTCAGCATGGGTGAAGTTTGAATAAACAACATGACAACAACTTCAATAAAAGTTGTGTTACAAAGTTGATAAAAATTGTGTTACATAACCAGCAAATTTACATTAAACATGTCAACTTCTTTTATACTTTAGTTGGCTAATTATAGTGATTATATGTAATTAAGTTGATAGTATTTGAATAGCACGTGACCAAAAAATAATATTTTTCTTTCTATATATGTAAATTGATTTATTTCCAAAAATAAATGATCTTTGCAGAGTGTAATTAATATTATTAATGTAAGTAAAAATAGATTAGTCAAATCTATAATGGTTAGTACATAATCTGTTAAAGCTCCTTCATTTAGATAGCTTGTGAAGAAGATAAAATTGGAGCAGCTTTATGTACTATCTTCATTAAACCTTTTGAGGCAAATCTACTCAAGTCGAAAACGATTTCATGAATTGATGGACCAGTTTAGCTTAACTTGTTACAGTACATGGGTCGAGCTAGAAGGTCCAAGCCAAACTCATATTCTCAAACAATCCAAACCTAGCTCGGGCCAACACGTTAATCTCACGAGGTTGGGTTTCTCTAGAAACCCAGTTTGGTCATGAGTCGACTCCAAGACGGACTTGAATGTTATGCAACCATTGATGAACATCATGGCACAACACTAAGTCATTTACACAATGCACTAGCTGTTGCGAAAAATAATGACAACTCTGGCGGGAATGATGACAACAATATTATTGCAAGCAGTATGAGAAACGATAGCAAATATGATCCGAAAAATATTAGGAATATTTTCTCACGCCGTAAGATTATAATGGCCAAGAAGTAAGAGAAATAATAGAAAAAATAAACACCGAGAATTTTACGTGGAAACTCAAATCGGGAAAAACTACAGGAATCGAGTTCAGAAAGATCTTACTATGAAAAATAGGATTTACAATATTTTTCTAGATATCGAATAATTTAGAAAATATTCACTAAGAGAAATCACCACTCTTAGAACTCTTAATGCGCACATATCCACGACACTTATTTTTCTCTCAGACTCTTTCTTTTTTCTCCCTCCAAAATTCTTTCATCCTCTCTCTTACTCTTTTCACTTCTCAAATTTACTAGAGAAGATCTTCTTCGGATGCAGAGAAGCAGCGATGAAACCTCCTTTTATAGAGGCTTCAATGCCTACAAAAGAAGAAAAAATCTTCCTTTGCAATAAATGGAGGGCGGGCGCCCTCCATTTTTTTCTGCAAGTAGAGCCACCTTCCTTAAAGGAGGGTGGGCGACTGTAAAAGAAGACATCTTCCTTTGCAGTTAAGGTCTCCATTTATTTCTCGTGGGTCTCTCATCATTTGAGGACGGACCCTAAAAATCTTCCCCTCCCGACTTATGATGAGGCATCTCCAACAAACCCGTTCTTTGCCGACAAGCCTCGAGTTCTCTTTTGGCAAAGCCTTCGTTAGCATATCTGAACCATTTTCACTGGTGTGAACTTTTTCCAAGTGCAACTGTTTTGTCTCGAGCAAATATCGAACCCAATGATATCTCACATCAATATACTTGGACCTTGAATGAAATGACGAATTCTTGGAGAGGTAGATAACACTCTGGCTATCGCTATACGCAATGTACTTCTCTTGGTGTAAACCTAGTTTCTCAAGAAATCTCCTCATCCACAAAGCCTCCTTGCAACCCTCAGTAATTGCAATGTACTCAGCTTCTGTGGTGGATAGCGCAACGTATTCTTGCAACTTTGATTGCCAAGACACAACTGTCCCTGAAAAGATCATCAAGAATCCTGAAACGGACTTCCTAGAATCAATGTCACCGGCCATATCTAAATCGGTATATCCAACTAGCATAGGATCACTGTTATCAAAACACAAACATAATCTGGAAGTGCCTTTGAGATATCTGAATATCCACTTCACTGCTTCCTAGTGTTCTTTGCCACGATTGGAGAGAAATCGGCTGACTACTCCAACTGAATGAGCAATATCGGGTCGAGTGCAAACCATGACGTACATCAGACTGCCAACTGTAGATGCATAGGGAACTCGACTCATGTTTGCCTTGTCTTTCTCACTTGTAGAACATTGCTCCGAATTGAGCTTGAAGTGACTTGCAAGTGGAGAACACACAGTTTTGGCCTTACTCATGTTAAACCTTTCAAGTATCTTCTCAATGTAGTCTTCCTGAGACAACCACAGTTTCTCATTCTTTCTATCACGAGAAATCTTCATACCAAGTATCTTCTTTGCCGCACCCAGGTCTTTCATAGCAAAAGACATGCTCAACTCTCCCTTCAACTTAGCAATCTTACTAGTGTCATGACCAATGATTAACATATCGTCAACATATAAGAGGAAAATCACGAAATCATCATTGGAATACCTCTTGATAAACACACAATGGTCTGACGATGTCCGGCTATACCCTTGACTCACCATGAAATAGTCAAACTTCTTGTACCACTATCGTAGAGCTTGTTTGAGGTCATATAAGCTCTTCTTCAACTTGCATACAAGTAGTTCTTTTCCTCTGACTTTGAATCCCTCGGGCTGCTCCATGTAAATTTCTTCCTCCAAGTCACCATAAAGAAAAGTAGTTTTCACATCAAGTTGCTCGATCTCCAAATTCAAACGAGCAGCTAAACCAAGAGCAACTCGAATCGAGGACATCTTTACGACCGGTGAGAATATTTCTTCAAAGTCGATTCCTTTCTTTTGACCGTACCCCTTCACAACTAATCGAGCCTTGTATCTTGGCTGTGAGCTAACATTTTCAGTCTTCAACCAATAGATCCATCTGTTCTTGAGAGCTTTCTTACCTTGGGTAACTTTACCAAGTCATAAGTGTGGTTGTCGTGAAGAGATTGCATTTCTTCTTCCATGGCTTTTAACCACTCTTTCCTCTTATTAGCGGAAGTTGCCTCTTGGTAAGTTTCTGGTTCTCTGGCATCTGTGAGCATCACATACTCATCTGAAGTATATCTTGTCGAAGGATGCCGCTCTCTGGTGGATCTTCGCAAAAGAGGTTCGTCTGGCAATTGTTGAACCACTTCTTCAACTTGCTCAGTTGGTTTAAAATTATCAGTTGTGGGGACTTCTTCATTTGCGGGACTGGTATCATGCTCTGGTTCTGTTCCCCCTTGATCAAAATGCTCTGCAGGTATAGAGATTTGATCTAAATCAATCAGATCATCATTGCACTTTTCTGTGATTTTTGCCTTATCGATGTCTTTGATGCCTTGGTCTTCTATGAACATTGCATCTCTGCTTCTGACTATCTTTTTCTATACCGGATAGTAGAACCTGTAGCCGAACTCATCAAGACCATAACCGATGAACACATACGGCCTCGTCTTCACATCGAGCTTCGACTGCTCGTCTTTCAGAATGTGAACAAAGGCTTTGCACCAAACTATGCGCAGATGATTATAAGAAAGTTCTTTTCCCGACCACATTTTATCTGATATTTCGAAATCCAACGAAACACTCGGGATGAGATTCAAAACATGAACCATTGTACTCAAGGCTTCACTCCAAAAGGATCTCGGCAACTGTGACTATGAGAGCAAACATCTCACTCTCTCAACGAGTGTCCTGTTTATTCTCTCATCTAAACCATTCAATTGATGAGTCTTCAGAGGTATCTTTTGATGTCATATACCCTGCTCTCGACAATACTTATCAAAAGGACCACAGTACTCACCTTCATTCTGTCCAGATGCACTTGAGCTTCGCACCTGTTTCTCTTTCCACACGAGCATGAAACTATTTGAAGACGTCAAACACTTGATCTTTTGTCTTCAACATATACACTCAAATCTTCCTTGAGTGATCATCGATAAAAGTCACAAAGTACACTGCACCACCAAGTGTTCTTATCTTCATTGGACCGCACACATCGGACTACACCATGCCGAGTATACTCTGTTTCAGTGAGTGATAAGCTCTTTTGAAGGCAACTCGAGTCTACTTGCCTGCCAAGCAATGAGCGCACTGCTTTAGAGAGCCTCCTTTTATACCTGATAATAGATTCTTCTTGACTAGAATCGTCAAGCCCTTATTGCTCATATGGCTAAGCCGGTTGTGCCAAAGATCTACTGCGTCTTCATGGTCCACTGTATGGACTATGGAATTCGTGATCTTTGCATGCATCACATACAAAGAGGAGCATTTTTCTCCTTTCTCCACAATCAATGAGTCTTTGGTGAACCTCCATTTTCCATCACGAAAGGTGTTGCAAAACCCTTTGTCGTCAAGCTTTCACGTCAAAATCAAATTCATGCGGATGTCAGAGATGTGCTTCACACCTTTCAAAAACAAAGTGTTGTCATTGTCAGTCTCCAAGTGCACATCTCCCATACCAATGACTTTTGCAACACCATCATTTCTCATCCTTACACTTCCAAAGTCACCAGAAGTGTAGGACGTGAAGCAATCCCTCTGCGAAATAGCATGTATTGAAGCACTACTATCGATTACCCAACTCGTATCTTGGGAGGCGAGATTGACGACGTCTCCATCGTACACTATAAAGAACTTCTCGGTGGTTGTAGCTACCTTCTTGCCTGTTTCACCATCTTTGGTCTTCATTTCTTTTCCCTTGGCATTCGGATTTTCTCGAAAAATCTTTCGACAAAATCTCTTGATGTGACCCTTCTTGCCACAATAATGACATTCAAAGTTGGTGTATTTTCTCGACTTGCTTTGACTTCGATTTCTGTTGCCCGGATCTTTGCTTTGACTCATCCCTCTGTTTTCAGTGAATAAGACGTCTGACTCTGAAGAAGAACCCGTTGAATTTCTTCTCACCTTCTCGTTCAGAACACTACTTTTGACTACATCCATAGCCAAAATACCATCCAGGGCGGAGTTTGACAACGACATTCTGAATATCTCCCACGAGTCCGATAACATTCCCAAAAGCATCAATCGCTGAGCCTCTTCATCAAACTTGATTTTCATCCCAGCTAACTAATTGATAATTCCCTAGAATGTATTTAGGTGATCGGTCATTGCTTTTCCATTTTGGTACTTCAACCCTAGAAGTTGTTTGATAAAAAATAATTTGTTGTTGCTGGTCTTCCGAGCATATAACTCTTCAAGCTTTTTCCATAAGCTTTGAGCGTTCTTTTCCTCACTGACATGATTGAGGACGTTATTATCTACCCACTGTCGAATGTAACCGCACACTTGACGATGACACAATTCCCATTCGACATCAGATTTATCTGTTGGCTTCGCACCAGCGAACACAGGCAAATAATAGTCTTTAACATATAGAAGATCCTCCATCTTCTATTTCCACACATGATAGTTTGAGCCGTTCAACGTGACCATCCTGCTAGAGTTATTCTCCATGATTTGAACACGGCATAGGAACTACAACTTTGCTCTAATACCACTTGTTACGAAAAATAACGACGAAATCTGGCAGGAACGATGACAACAATATCACTGCAAGCGGTACGAAAAACGATAGCAGATGCGATCCGAAAAAATACCAGAAATATTTTTTTACGCCGTAAGATTATAACGGCCAAGAAGTAAGAGAAATAATAGCAAAAATAAACACCGAGAATTTTACGTGGAAACCCAAATAGGAAAAAACCACGGGAACCGAGTTCAGAAAGATCTCACAATGAAAAATAGAATTTACAATATTTTTCTAGATATCGAATAATCTAGAAAATATTCATTAAGAGAAATCACCACTCTTAGAACTCTTAATGTTTACAGATGCACCATATTTATTTTTCTCTTAGACTCTTTCTTTTTTCTCCCTCCAAAATTCTCTCCTTCTCTCTCTTCCTCTTTTCACTTCTCAAATTCACTAGAGAAGATCTTCTTCGGATGCAGAGAAGCAGTGATGAAGCCTACAAAGGAAAAAAAAATTTTCCTTTGCAATAAATGGAGGGTGGGCGCCCTCCATTTTTTTCTGCAAGTGGAGCCACCTTTCTTAAAGGAAGGTGGGTGGCTGCAAAGGAATATATCTTCTTTTGCAGCAAATGGAAACCTTTAAGGTCTCCATTTATTTCTCGTGGGTCCCTCATAATTTAAGGAGGGACCCTACACTAGCTGCATGTTGGGTGTTTTGCTGGCCATGTTTGATGGTCACTGCATTGAGACAAACTAAGCTCATTTTAGGGAGTTTACTATATGCATCCTGAGATTGTTTGCATCATAATTACAAGATCTAACACGTGTTCTAAGAGTTTTCAAAACATACCAATATGCATAAAACTATAGCTATTGAGGTTTAACATGTTGGATTTGGACTCTTTTATTATGGATTTAACATCTTTAATTGAGCGAGAAGGTCTTTGCACGTTATGCAAGCATGTCATGAGACAACTTATTATGTCATGTCTCTGGGTAAAAATCCTGAATACTAATAAAGGATTGTTGTTATATGCCGAGATCATTTGGGGATCGTTTTCCTCCCTCTACCTCTATGACACTAATACTCGTGGATAGTGAGTCACTATTTTTTCACTTATGTTTTATATCATGGCAATGGTCGTATATTTTATTATTTACTATGCATTAGTAGACTTGTTGTCATTTGACTCGATTAATGGTTCTCGGAAGTTGTTTTCGGATAACGTTTTTATCTTTTTGTACATAACATATTTTCAAAACACTCAACATAATACTTGAAATCTTTATTAAATAGCTAACTTGTTTAGGTCACGAGAAATTTAGCTACAAGAGCAAGAGTTGTTATGTAGGACTTTTTTGTATACATATTCTTTGACTTCCAAACAATTCAAATTAACTCTATTCACTCCCTTCCCTCGTAAACAAAACCGCAAAAATAATCTATAATCATCATCAAACTAAAACCAAAAGAGACACCGACAGAGAGAATGCAGAACATAAGAACATAGAAAATATGAAACCTGATCAGTACAAAATCCAATCATATTGTCTTGTCCAGATGAATTTATTATTGAAGAGTATCACCAGAGTTCTATACCAAGAACTCAGAAGAAATTACCAAAGAACATTAGCTCTCTCAGCAATCCCAATCTGTCAAAGCTCCTTCAAACCAAAAAATACAGCTCATTCGCATCAATATTCTCATAGCTCTCTCGTTGGGATCTCTTTTTCTTTCTTGGAACAATGAAGTGAGATTTATAAAGCTCAGTACGAGTCTTAATATAAAGATTCACCAAATGAAACTAATATCACATCTAATCATGCACTAATTTCCTAATATTATTAGTTTTCACAACAATCGTTTTTATTTATCAATATTTGATCAACTCTCATGATCACACATCCCATGTTTTTAGGTATTAAAAAATTTCTCTAAACATCTTTTAATAGTGTTTAACTATGTGTCACACCTCTTTATGTAAGAAGTATATTGTGCATTTATGTGAATGCTTAGGCAGATGATTTAGGTAATCATAGTCTAACTAAAGTCTTTCCGTATTCTCTTGTGCAATTAATCTTTGTGCACAACTTAACTTCATTTGTAACTTTTATTTTTCATATTAATTCCACAATATAGTCACATATTTCATGTCAATTATTCACACCACCTAGTTCTTTTATATATTTCATTTCATGTACTTCACTTTCATTTGAAAGTATAATTGTATGTAATATGAGTGTGAAATGTAACTCTAACACACCACTTGTGACATGATAAGTGAATCTTAACAAGGAACATATTATTTACTTGATCTTATATTTGAATGTCAATATGCATAATTCATATCGACATATAATGTGAATGTCAATATGCATGATTAACAGTCATCATATGTAAAGCCGCACACATGTACATCCTATTGACTATTTCATAGTAGCGCATGTATGTCATAATTTACATCCAGAGAGGCAGGGATTTCCAACCTGAAAAGGACTCACAGTCACTGCCCTTCTATTTTCTGATTTCACATATATCACATCATACATAGTCGACCAGATATATTGAGTTCGAATGTTACCAATCGTATATAAATGTATAATGTATAATTTAAGTATTATCACTATGCATACATTGAATACATAATCATATCAATAATGCATGAAGTATGAACATGCAAATCTTATTTATATGATAAGAAAAATATGATTTGATTTATGCATGAATAATATCTATATCTTTGTCTAGACACTAACTAAACATATCTCAAATTGTGCCCAAAGGTTAGGTAGAATTGATTTAAAAAGGATATGAAAGTGTAATAAAAATTGTAATCTAACAAAGTCCAGAGTCCCATTTCTTGCTTCCGAGTCTTGTTCTGGGCAAAATTTTGCACTTTGAATAGGATGCAAAGTCCAACTTCCTAGTGCAGAGTCCCGCTCTAGGTAAAAATTCTGCACTTTAAGCTTCTGCAAAAATCCGCTTTTGGACCATCGGAAGCCCAGTCTCAAACCATTTTCGCTCACTTTTCACTTAGGGAGTCTGCTTTTGACCCCTCGAGCCCTATCCTGACAGCATTTCACATATTTTATATTCCAAGAGCCCGTCGTGGACACTTGAAGCCTGCTCCCCAACTTCAAACTCTATTTTCTCACAACTATATTTCTTTTGAAACCTAAATCAAAATTTTCTAATACCTCAATTATGAATTATAATTCTCATATAGACATTTTATTCTATTTCAAACCATAATCAACCATTTTGTTCATTAATGCTATAATCTAACTATTGTAAATTAACATTCCAGTAACCACATTTGATCATTCTCATGCTTTTTATTACCATCAAAGACTCAATTCCAAGACAATATTAGATAGAATTGTCTAATTATGTAAATCATAGTTTTATTCATTACCAAACCCATATTAACAATGGATATACATTTTCTATTATCTCACTATTTCTTTCCATCAATTTATCTACAAGAGTTCTAATGTCTCTTTATTATCAAAAACACATCCTCAACCCTTTGCCTAATCAATCTCAATGAACTAATCATTTAATCATTTTATCTTCAAATTATCAACATTAGATAAAGATGCAATATATGTACAATTTTTTCAACTATCTTAGCATACTAATTTCATAATTATATTCAACAAAATACGTCGATACAATATGCCATGCACACTAATAAAGTACTCTCAATGAAAAGGAATAAATTAAGAGATATGTTGAGATTGGTCTTGTATGATTGAACCAAAACTTTCTTTTTATCACCTGAAAGTAGAGGTCAACTGGGGATGATGAGTAAACTAAACTTAATAAGGTTTCTAAATGTTATATTTAGTGTTTAAAAGTTCAGATGAGCATGATTAAAATAAAATCACGTAATAGAACTTACTATAAAACCATCAATAAGGCAATGTCCAATTGGTAAATAATGAAATATGTCTCTATCATAAAATTAATAGAATCTAAGTAAAAAAATAGTCGTGAGAAAAAAAGAGTCGCTCATAATTTCTGAACATATTATGTCATAGACATATAGAAAAAAAAAAATAATTCTTACTTATCATAATATCATATAATAAGCACTCAAAGACATGACACAATGAGTTGTCTCACTTCTTTAACCATAAAACAACAAACACATTTCTTCAACAATCAAAGTTGCATATAAAAAAATGAACATTATTCGGGTCAATTGAACACCGTACATATGAATGATCGAGTTCATCAACAGTTAAAAATAATGCATGCTTAAACGTCATAATGAAAATCATACATATTGAGTAAAATCTAACATTAATAAAACGACACATGTTACAATCATACGAGAACACATCTCTAAATAAATTTTTAAAAAATACTATATACTACCGTTGAATATAATAACTAAACCCCTATCTCAGCAGATGTATATTAAAAACTACAAGTGAAATCCAATCCCGACAACCAAGGAGTGTAATTGACATGTCAAACCTCCGTATTAATCATATTCATGTCATTAGCAAACTTAAAAAATTCTCAAAATAATTGTTGCAACCCACAAGCGGGATAGTAACCATATCTTAAACTTAAAAAAACAATCAAAAAAAAAAAAAAATCTGGGGTTAAACACCTAAAGTGACAAACAGTCGGCCCGCTACAATAACGAGCCAAGTCAAGCTCGACCTGCTATTGTAGCGGGTCGAGCCTAGCCCAATCTCCTAAGATGGGTCGAGCCGAGCCTAAAGGTTGGGCTCGCGAGCCTGCCAAGGACCGAGCCTAACGAGAATGCTCGTCGGCTTGACGGGCCAGACTCGTGAGCTAGCCCGTGACCCCCATACCTCTTCAGCTTTGTTCGCATCGCCGTAGCCAGACTAGTCGGCAATCAACTATTCAAATAAAATTCAACAATCAACATCAATCTAGAAACTGGAACCCTGAGCCTTTTTTGGTAAAAAAACTCAAAAAATCGAGTGGACTAACCTAAAAAACTTTCTCACTAATGCTATAAATCTCTTCGAGACAGACGTTTCGATATCAATATTCGTCGAACAGAGTTCGATCGACAGACCTCTCATATCTCTCTCCGCAGTTTCTCTCTTTTCGATTGCTGCGATTTGCGACATGAAGCAAACAGGCGGCGAGGGGAGACTGGGAGAGTGGAGAAGGGAGACGAGGAGACTGGAAAGGGTCAGAGGCAGAGATTTGATGATTTCTTCAATTTTTTCTTTAAAACTAATAGTATTTTATAAAACATTTTATTTAAATCTTATATTATTTTAACTAATAAAAATTAAAATACGAAAGTAAAAAAAAAATAATTAAATAATAAAATATTTTACTAAGGTGATTGAATAAAATATTAAGAAAAATTGCACAGATTGATCATTGATTTGAGAGAGGCGATCCATCGCCTGATATAGGCGATTGCGCGCGCTAAGCGTTTTAACAGTAGGCGATCGGTCGCCTATTTTGACAATTGATTGCCCCTCAGGCTGGTCCGGTCCCACATTCCTCATTGAGCCAGGTAATCGATGGCCTCATATATAGGCGATCGATCGCCTCGCAATTGGGTGCGCTGCCGCTGACAAATAGTAGGCGATTGATCACCAATTGATAGGCAAACGATCGGCCCTTCGTTATACAGGCTGTAAGCCTACAACGGTCTGCAACGTTTTTATGACCGTTGCTCTTTCACTCACGCACTGTAACGGTCTTGTGACTGTGCGCTAGCGAATGGTCGGAGTCGTGAAAAATTCGATTTTTGACCCCGTTTTTCGCCAAATTGCGTACTAAATGTGTTTTTCACCTTAGAACTGGTTCTTTCCTCCCAAAAACACAGATAAACAATCTTAAATCTTGATTTTTCTCAAATTCGAAAACTCAAACCTTTAAACTCAGATCTAGGGCGAACAAGTGCTTACCTTGAAAACGTCCTTCACCAATGGCGATGTACTCTTCGAGACAAAGAGTTTGACACCAAAATCGCTCAGAACGTACATCGTTTGGCTAAAGTCACTTTTCCCCTCTCACTTGCGATATCTTTCTTCGTGTTTCTTCTGATAAAAAACTTATTGTTTTATTTATTTATTTTACTTTATATTAAATCAAAACCATTTAACGGTTTATTCGGTTTTTGATTTTTTCCAACACTCTTCTTTCGTGAATTAATTTATTTGATACGTGCGAATATTAATTTAAAATTTAAAATTAATTTTTAAAATTTTTCCATATAGGTCATAAGTGACTAAAAAATCGTACGTTGCAATTTTCTTAAAATTCGCACATCGAATTTTCTTAAATTTATATTTAAAAATTCGCAAAAAATTTATACGAAATTTTATTTTTATTAAATTTTGACAGATTTTACAATCACGCTCTTGCGTCTTTAACTAAAGGACACATAAGCAATTGTCCTGATGCATCACACATACAAGACCAACACCAGATACATATGTATAAATTCCATATAACAAATCCCAATCGACCACTATCAAACTTAGTGCAAAAGTCAATAAGTGCTTCAGCTCCTCATAGGCTAACTTATACCATATAAACTTCGCACCATTTTTGGTAATTGGGTGAAAGGTTAATGTCATGGAAGAAAAATTGTCAACAAACCAGTGGTAATAGCCAATCAAGCCCCAAGAAACTCCAAACTTTAGTGACCTTCTTAGATGACTTCCTATCCAATACAATCTCAATCTTAGCGGAATCCACTAAAATGCCATGGGAAACAACATGACCCAAAAACTCTACATCTATCATCTGGAAACTGCACTTCTTTCTTACATTTAGCTTGTGATCGCGTAAAATCTTTAAAATGACCTTCAAGTGCTCTATATGTTCATTGTTAGTCGTAAAATAAATCAAGATATCATTAATAATTACCTCGATAAATTGAACATGGTACGACATGAAGACCTAATTCGACAAATCCATAAATTCAGTTGGACATTAGTCAATCCGAACAAGAGAACCATAAACTCAAATTGCATGTACCAAGTCTAAAAGGAGGTCTTATGAATATTCTCCTCACAAATATTTACCTGATAATTGCCTGATCTCAAATTAATCTTAGAGAAATATATATACTCGCCAAACTAGGCTAACAACTCATAGATTCTCAGTAACATATAATGTTATTAATAGTTGCTTGATTTAATTTTCTAAAATTTATGCACAAATGAAGCAAACTATCATACTTCTTAGCAAATAACACTAATGCACCCCAAAACAATTTATTGTTTCTAGTAAAATTATTGTCCAACAAATCATTAAGCTACGAACAATTCTCCCTCAACTAAGCCAGAGTAATCCAATGAGAATCGAAAGAAACAGGAGCAGTATCCGAGGTCGATAAAAACTCAACATGGCAGTGTAGCCCCACAAAAACTTTATTTTATGGACCCATACTTTACGTAGTATTTTAGGTAGTCAAAAGTTTTACTTTTGACAATGTTGATTTGTTAGTGCTCTTAGATTGTGTTAAGATGTGTTTTGTGGATTAATGCGAAAACGTTGGTGCATTTTTAATGATTAGGTAGCTTTAGAAGAGTATTTTTTGGCCTCAGGTGAGAGAGCAGTCGACCTAGCTTTGGAAGGAGGTCGGCTTGAGAAATGGTCGATTCGAATGAAAACTTAAAAATGCTCTTGAGTAGTTGAGCAGTCAATCTAGCACTATAGGGCAGTCCATCGAACAAACGCCAGATTCAAAATTTATGGTCTACTTGTGAACAGTAAGTGGTTGACCTGTCAACTACGATCAAGCGTCGGTCGTGTGATGTCGGTTGGAAAGTTGAAGGGTTAGCAAATGGGAATTAGATTATGTGTAAAGTTGATGGACTGACTTAATAAATTTAATGTTTAGTAGGCTGGGTTGTCAAGTTTAGAATTAGACATGAAGTTAAGTTGATGACTCCATGAACTTTGAAGATGATATCCCAACGAACACACTCTCTCCTCTTACACTCAAAAGAATAGATTGGTTGAGGGTTATTGAGGATAAGGCACAACTCACAGCTTCTTTCAAGTTCTTCATGAAGGTAAGAATAATTTACTTTTGGGGTGTGTGAATGGAAATATAGTCATGATATGCATGTTTGTTTACTTGGAATAAAAAATTAGTCAAAACTGTGCAGTTTTGGCTTTAGAAACTTCTTTGACATTTAAATGAACTCCTAAATCTAAACTATTTTACGATGTTATATTTGATATCTCAAGGAAACTGTTAGCCCTAGAATTGAAGAAATTGGTTGAGTATATTGTAAGTTATGAATATTTTGGAAGTTGGGGGTTTGACACTGAGGAAAACCTAGAATATGGTGCAGGATTGGGTTGATTTGATTTGTTCTTCCTAATGCATGCGTAATGATAGGTCCAAACTGATTTAGTACGTTAGTGTGCACTCTCTTGAGTGAGTATGGGTCTTGGAATTACGGGATTTGATTTAAGTATGTTAAAAGTTCTGCGCATCTTAAGCTATAAGTGTATAAATGGATGCTAACGTGGAGATTTATGTGTTTTTAAGTTGATCTAACTAAAGAACCACTTGCTTAAATTGTTACAACTATTTTAAAACTTCTAGTTATATGATATTACATGTGCGGGATTTTTGAGCCTACATCACAGAATGCTAAGTGTAGATGCTTGAATGGAAAATGCTATAAAGTCTGGATTTGATATTAGTTAATGACATGCGGTCATGCACGAAAGGGGGCCTGAAATAAAACGGGAAACAACTCGACTCGAAAATTGGACCGAGCTGTCTAACTCTTAAACTTAATTTTTTAATATACTAAGGTTGTTGAGACTTACATGACAAATAAAAGTCAGACCCAAAACCAAAAGAGATAGATTATAGGTTCATTAGAGATATCTAAGATAATACAGTAATACATATCCAAAAATTATAGTGCCAGAGAAAATTAAATAATTTAAAAATTTACAGTTCTCCAATAATGTCTCACTTCTAGAATAAAATTAAAGTTTCAAGGAAAATATTATAAACTAGAGTAATTTGAACGCCGAGCCTACTCTTGAGTTGACAATTGGAAATCCTCCTGACTAAATTTTCAAAGAGAAGAGTCATTTGGAATGAATCTACTAAACTTAATAAGGACAAATTTTATTTCTAGTGTTTATTGTTAGTGAAAAATCAAACTTTAATATAAGTGCACATATTGCTAACAAAGTAATACATAATAAGTAGAAGTTGAACCAGGAGGATAAACCTAATCAAATTATATTGCGTAAAAACAATTAGAAATTCAAAAAAACAAACTTGGTTTTTATATGAAATTTAAAAAAATATATTCAAATTAAAATGGTTGGTTTTAATATTAGGAGTGTTGGACAGGATTGATTTTCGTGTTATGTAAATTTCACTACTAAAACCACAAATAGCTATAGCATTCGTTCGAACAGCAATAATTTCATAACAACCCAGGCTATCTCGAATTGTTTTGGTATTTTGTTTTAATTTTCTCTTTAATTTATAGAGAAAGGAAGAATAACAAAAACCCCAATTATGTTCTATTCTAAAAGTTATACAAATTGAACGATAACAACTTAGTAAAATTCATTCTATATAAATTATTATGTATTTCATAATTCTTACATATTTTTTAATATGACAAGAACATGTGTGATCAAAATTATCCATCGACATAAATTGAATTTAACCATAATCTTCATAATAAATTATTCGAACAAAAACAAATAATTATAGCAAATATTTTTGTAACAACTACTCAGTCCTCTAATCAAAATAAACTCTTAGCCCATAATTATAAAACTCATCTAAGCATTCATATCGAAGATATCCAAAGTGAAAATCATGAAAGAAAAGTGAAAAATTTTATAAAGTATGGAAATGGGAGTCGAAGGCAGCAACTTTCCTCCGAGAAAAATAATCAACATTGCTCTAGTCTTCTCCTCGTTGAAAACCCTTTCCTCCTCCCAATGTCTCCACCGTCGTCTCTCTTTTTCATCAATCTCTCTTTTATTCCCTCAAATATACTTTCCTTGTATCTTGGGATTTTCTTTTTTGTTGCCTTCTTCCACGATGTTTCCCTATTTGTTATCAATTGGATCATTTGCTTCGTTTTCTTGATTTCCATTTGTGTAATACAACATCATCTGCACGACAATAACAATTATTTTAATGTATCAATTAATACTTCAAAATAGATAGTATTATAAAAATTTGTAGTAATTTGTATAATTTTGATCTAAATAATTTGTATTTTACTAGATTCAAGTAATTTTTCACGTACAAATATTAACTTAAAATAAATATTTTTCAAAAGTTATTATTTATGTTCAAATTTAATATATTAATAATCAGTTAAAATAAAATAAAAATAGAATCATTTGCAGTTTTTTATTAGATTATATCTTATGCATTTAAAATAAAACGATGATACTCAGTGATCAAAAAAATCACCAAAATACCATGATGAGGATAACAGTTTTGCATCCAGAAACATAACACAGTCAATTATTTCATTATTTTAGTTAAAATAAAATTTTTCATGTTGAAATATGAAAACACGCATTAAAGAATATTTATAGTAAAATGAAACAATAATAAAAAATTTGTAACAATTATTTTATAAAACAAATAATTAAATTATTTTATAAAATAAAATAATTTAAGTATTAATTAAAATAAGACATGCAAAAATAAAATATAAAATAAATTCTTGCCTCCACTAACTAAAGTCCAATAAATCTCTAAAACCCAAATCTAAGAGCCCAAGATTTAATCTAATAAGTAGGAACCTAATCAAAATAAAATTATAGGATTTTGGGTTAGAATTTTATACCTTTACTTCCAAAGTTTTCTTCCCTTATAATAGTCTGTCTTAAATTAGGTAAATAAAAATTGTAATTGGTACAAAGAGAAATTCAAAATCAGTATCCAAAAGAGCTAGACCATAGCCCAAAAAGAGGCTGTCCCAAAATGAAGTCCACTTAAGAAAATTAATGAAATTAATGTAATAACTCGAAAATTTTGAATTTTTAAATTAAATTTTTAAAACTTTTAGTTTAATTTCGGTTGGAGTTACAAAAAATATTTTAATGGGTAAATTGAGTCATAGAGCTCGGAATCTAATTCTAGTGATGGTTTTGTAATTTTAAAGTCGGGAAGACGATATTTTAACGAAGTTACCGACGATAAAAACAAGTGAGGCCATTTTGATAATTTAATAAATTAAAAATAAAAAAAATAAATAAATAAAACATAACAACCGAATGGCTTCGGGAGGAAGCCATTCAGCTGTTTCACTTGACACCCGAGGGAAGTAGATGGGAGACGCGAGGGAGAGAGGGCGATCGAAAGTTGAGATTTTGGTCCTCGATTGGTGGACGACGAGCTCGAGTGCGTGAGCAAAACCGCGGCTGAGGGTTTCTTCTCCGACGAATCGGGGTCGTTTAGTTTCAGCAGCTCGAACTCCCAGAATGAGAGCCGAGCGCTTTCTGCCGACAGCCGTGAGGGTGTGGGTTTCCATCCAATTTTGCCACCGACAGTTTGGGCGCCTTACTGGAGTCCTTCTTCTTCGCCCGCCCATGTGTAGAACGACATTGCTCGGTAAGTCTTTCTCTCCCTCCCTCTGCTGTCCTGTCCGGTTTGGCCGAGTGTAAGGTTCGGCTTCCCTCCTTTTCTGTGAAATTGACCGCAATGTTGAGGGGGGAAGGTGCTGTGAATTGAAGGGGGGAAACCGAAGGTGAGCCCTGTCGGTTTCCCTGACTTGGCCGAGCTAGGTGCTCGACCTCCTTTCAATTTCGGTAAGATTGGCCGAAATGTATGGGGGGGAATGTGACTAGTTGTGTATAGGAACTGTGAAATTCGAATTTGAAGTCAAGAATCAGACTTTTTATTTTGGGGCAGCTTCTGTTTTTGGCCGTTTCGGCCTACGTTCGGTTGATTGTTTTAAATCCTGTTTTAGTGTTAAAATAGGTAGTTAGCGGAGCGTATGGCCGCTGGAATGTCGATTCCGATATCCAATGCAAAAGTTATGCGCGTTGGAAGTTTATGGCTGATTTTGGTCCGAGTCAAATTAGCTAGCATTTTTTATAGAATTTCGACGTGTGATAGTAGCATAGCCGTTTTTTATGTGTAAAACTAGTTGTGAGTGAGTTTTGGTTGAAGAGAAACGAAAATGTGAATTTGGATAAAAATGGCAGATTCAGTTTTTGGTGTTTTTCACCTGTCTGTGGCTTACCGTTTTAAAATCCGTCTTAGTAGGTTAAACTGGGTTCCTTAGGGGACGTTTAGCCACTTGAATCACCCGATTCCGTTAACGGACGCAAACGTTATGTGCGTCCGAACTTTAGGCTGGTTTTTGGCCGAAACAAACCAATGACCTGTTTTAGTTGGAATTTCATGAGTGTAGTTAAGGAAGGTTATTCTTAGCTACTTGGTGAATTTTGAGACAAATACTGATGAGAGATTGGTTGTGTTTTAGGTTGAGGCTTTTTGGCAAAGCTGTGCGTCGAGCGAGCTTAGGACGCCAAGTAAGTAGTGCATGCATGCGTTTTGCCCAAATGGGCCTACACCGTAGAACTTTAGGGTTTATGTGATTGATTGTGGTGTGCGTGCGTATTGTTTGACATGCATCATATTTTAAAACGTGAACGAAAATGGTTTTGAGCATGTTTTGAGTATGTGGTGAGACGTGTGGCGGTGGTACCGCAGATCCCGCTAGTGTGCTGGCCGGTGCTTCACAAGTCGCGGACTTCACTCGAGGAGTGGGCCGGCTGGGCCGTCATGCGGCGTGAATGTGTTGACGGTGAGAGTGAGGGGCAGTGGTACCGCGGATCCTACTAGTGTGTGGGCCGGTGCAACACCAGTCGCCCATTCCACTCGAGGAGTGGGCCGGCTAGGCTGTCGCGAAATATGTGTGTGTGGCAACTGTGACCCCGTGCTGGGGAGGTTGGGACAGGGGCGACGTGTCAGGGTGTAGTGTGGCGCGAGGTACACCCTTACCCTGATGTGGTTGCCGTGTGGTGATGCGTGTGTGTAGCTTGTGGGCCGCGTTGCTGGGGAGTCCAGGACAGTGGCGACGTGTCAGTGTATAGGGTGGCGTTAGGTTCCTCCTTACCCGGGTGCGGCTATACTACGCATCACAGATGTGACAACATGAGTGTGAGTGTAGAGACTGCAAGTGATAGGATTGTATTGTCGGCTTTTACTTTCATATCGCATTACTTACTGAGCGTTAGGCTTATGTTGTGTGTTCTGTGGTGTAGGTGCTGACGACCTTGCTGGTGAGCTTCGAGAGCCTAGTCCTGAAGCATAGGATGGTTGGCGGCGTGTGACCGAGGCACCGGATGGCGGATTTTGTTAGGGCGACCTGACCTGTGGTGGTGGTAGGTGACGGTGAGATGCATTGGGTTGTTATTTTTGTCGGGTATTTATGCAGATAGAGGAGTTTGTATAGATGTCGGTTGTACAGGATTGTATAGGGTGGTTGTAGTGTTTTGGGGACGCGTATGTATTTTTATATGTTAGAGTATAGTATTGATCTATACTATGAATTTTCTTCATTTGCATTTGATGGATTTTCGTTGTCTTCATACTCTGATTTTGTTATGGTGATTTCTCTGGATGAGGAATATATAAATACTGTTAGTTTTTGGTGAACTGTGTGCAGAGTTTTAAATTTTTGAGATAGCCAGTTTTTAGGCGTTACTCTGCCGAAATTTCGGGAGAGGGGTTGGGAGTCGAAAGGATATGGAATAGGTTGAGGTGTGTACAATGAATGCTAGAGAAGTGTAGATGAGCGTGGGAGTGCGGCGTGATCGTAGGTGCGCGAGACACGCGGCCCTGCGGGTACTCACGGGTCATGCGGCGCCAGGTGAGGGCGTGCACGCGGACGTGTTGTACAGCGGCAGGGTACGTGGGGCACGCGGCGCTGTGAGCATGCGTGAGACACAGTGACGTTGAGTTGGCACGTGCGGCACCGCGAGGGTGCACGCGGGGTGTCGAAGTGGGGACGTGAGTGCGGGGCACCAGATTGTGTGGTTCGAGGGGTGCGTTGGATTCTTTCCTAGGATTTCAAGTCTTACTGTTTTATCTTAAACTATTTTAATTGGTTTTCTTTTCGTTGCGTAGTTTTTATGTTGAGGATTTCGTGTTCCCTCTTCGGGACCCGAGTTGTTTTCGAATCGAGTCGAAAATTTTTCATACTCACAAATGTTCTTTTGAAAATGATTTGAAAACGAAGGGGTATTAAATTGAGTGAGTTATGTCAAGTGTTAGTGTGTGTAGTGTGTAGATGCACTGTAATGCACCGGGAAGGCGGGGTTTCTCGGGGTGTTACAACTAAACTGTAATCTAAAATAGCATTTGGACAGCGGCTTAACGAGTTGCGCATAAGCAGAACGAAATAGTGTCGTCCTCACGATGCTGTATGTGATTTGTTGCAGATTCGTAGGACTTCATACCCATGAGTTCAGCAATTTCAGGGCTCGTTTTTGACAATAATGTTAGGAAAAATACCGACGAAATCCGACGAGAACGATGACAACAATACCACAGCAAGCAGTACGAGAAACGATAGCAGATGCGATCCGAAAAATACCAAAAATATTTTTCCACGTCGTAAAATTATAACAGCAAAGAAGTAAGAGAAATAATAGCAAAAAATCAACACCGAGAATTTTACGTGGAAACCCAAATCGGGAAAAAACCACGAGAACCGAGTCCAAAAAAATCTTACTATAAAAAATAGGATTTACAATATTTTTCTATATATCAAATAATGTAGAAAATATTCACTAAGAGAAATCACAACTATTAGAACTCTCAATGTGCACAAAAGCAACACACCTATTTTTCTTTCACTTTTTCTTTTCTTTCCCTTCACAAATTCTCACTATTTTTCTCTCCCTCTTCACTCAGAAAAAATCTCTTCTTTCGGATGTGTTTTTTTTCATTTGTTGAAGACTCTATTTATAGAGACTTCAACGCACACCTTCTTTAAATAAAGGTGTGCTGCAACAATAATTGAATGCTGCAGCAGTAATTGAAGACTTGAGAGTCTTCGATTGCTGCCACCAACAATTGAAGGAGGGTATCCTCATTAAAGGAGTGACCCTACAAATAATTGCAAGGCTAGAATCGCATCTAATCCTTAATTAGAGTTTTTATAGACAGCAGAGAAACAAAAAATAAAATATCAATGCCTCTGTCCTAGCCATCGTCAACATCCAGAGACCTCTGAACAACCTTGTAAGATTCGACATTCCTTCCTTCCAAGTATGCAACAATAGATGCTTAAGAATCCCTCAACCAATAGAGAAGATTTTGTTTTCTTAAATCCAAAGAATTTTGCCTAGGAATGTTGACATGATTGAATCATCCTCACGAGTGAGTATGAACACGAGCATTTCACATGCACCATAAACCTGGTTTTAAAAAGGAAAGAAAAAGGTTTTCGCGCATATATTTTCATTAAGAAAGATTAAAATGTAAATAAAATGTGTAATGAGTCGTTATGGGCAGGATAGAGTCGGGTTGTACCGAAAACATGACCAAATGGTGCTTACTCTCCCTAGAGCTCGAGTTACGTTTTCCTGAGAAGTTGATCAAATGATGCATATTCCCTTGTGATGGTTTCTCAAATAATCAGATGATCAAGTGAAAAGAAAATAAAAAATAAAAAAACACGACATTTTTCATTTTATAAAAAGAATATAGCATAGTGCTTCATGTTTACGTTCATGTTATTCTATACATTGTTTATTGAGCATTGCACTTATAGATGAATCTTATGACGTAGGTAAAAATACGATGAAAATATACATACAATATGATTTGGCTAATGCAGACGGTGATGAAGTGTTTCACTTGATGTATGCTTGGCTTCTTGCGGTTGTGCAGACTAATAGAATACTGCATATTAAAGGTTCTTTAAGTAAAGGAAGTGATGTAGAAATATGAGTTTTTAATTAATGTTTTTTTAAATATGATAAACAAATGTATAAGGTACTATTGTAAAAGTTGAAAACATCAGTTATTTTGGAATGTATGAACTTGTTTAAGTAGAAGTTAGTTTGATGTTAATTAAAAGTCATCTTGTTGTTGTGTTTAAAGTTTTAAAAAGTACTTTAAAATGCATTGATGGTTTTCTAAAGTAAAAGATGTACATAATATTTTAAGAAAAAAAAAACAGACATAAAAGGCAATTTATGCTATGGGGCGTTATGCAATCATGTGGTAACCGGAGCAAATCATCGAGAAAAATATCAGGATACGCATTCATGGCTGTCACAAACGCATTGCTAGCAGGAAAAAAAAAATACTCTCATAATGCTCTAGTTTTCTTTGTTCTCCCGAACAAACTTGCAATGTAGGGTTAATAGGTAAAATGTTGGCATTACATGGATGTACAAGAACATGCTAATTGAGTCACTCTCTTCCAATAACAATCAATTTTTATACACATTCAACCAATTTATACTTATGATAACATTGAATTGATCCATAGGTACACTATCAAATCCACTAATAGCTCCTGCTCACCAACAATAAGAGCAGTAGACCAACAAATGTAATGCATCTTCCAACTCTTGCTTGATGGACTTTTCAATGACAGGAGATTTTTCAAATCTTTCTACTTTAACACTCCTGCAAATAACAAATAATACTGAAACAAATGAGTGTGTTTCTTTACTAGCCAATAAAACAAGTGCAATAGTGTTAAAGAAAGGTGTGTGTTGTCAATGACGTCCTAACCAGTCAAATCAAATGCCCTGAACCATAAGTTTGACCAGTTATCTCCTACTATTAGCATGACTACCACTCGATAGGTTGGAGTTAAATCCAACAACCTGACTATTATATCTTGAAAAAGTCGAGTTGGAGGCAAAACTCTAGTGGTAACTTGAATGTCTCTAAAAGTCACTAGTGGAAGACTGATACTAATGGTGATAGTCTACAACTAGTTGCCTGAGTAGAAGAAAACGTCTCTGACCCCAAAACATTACACTAGTATAACTTCTCCTAACTCCAAAATTAAGCCATATGTCACTATTGGTGTTAGTGCCGAACTAGCTAAAGTAGGTCTCTGATTCACCTGATAGTTCCTCTTCAAATTCCCCAGCTATCTACAAGTATGCCAATAATAATGGCGTATATGCCCACCACCATGAGATTCACCATTGGATTGTCCAGTGTCACTTATATTTTGACATTTTCTCTTATTTTTCATGTTCATCTTTTTAGGTTGTTTCTTCTTATTCTTCACCTCATACTCTCTTAACTGTCATCAATGTCTGTCTCAACATGTTGAGCAGCAACTACAATATTAGATATAGTACTCACCTCCATAGCAAAAAGGCATGAATGAATCTTAGGTCTAATATTCTTCTTAAAATTTGTAATCTTTTTTTCCTAGATTTACATCCTTGATATTTTGAGACAGTTCGACAAACTTAGCATAATACTCGAGGACAATAAGCTCTTTGCATTCCATATCATGATATGAGTTGATCATATTCTGCCCATGACCAACGTTATAGTTTGTCACAAAATATCACCTCAAACTATACCCATCTCATAATTT